>VZRV01010927.1:1257567-1294830 GCA_013398115.1 Falcunculus frontatus | reverse complement strand
GCCGGGGCCGGGGCCCGCCGGGGCCGGGGGAGGGGAGGCCCAGGGCTGCTCCGAAGAGCCCCGGCCAAATTCCTCCCCCCCCCAAACTCCCCGCCAGGAGGTTTAAGCAGAAGAAAAAAGGGACACTTCCTGTGTCTCCACTGGCTTAAATATGGAAATTTCGAGAAGCGTGACTGGTCAAGAGATCTGTCCATCAGACTCAGGGTCAACCCACGACAAACATGAATAGGCATTGATTTAAACATTAACTTGTTTCATTTTGTTTCTTTTATGTACCTCTTCTTGTTTAAATGCCTCTTATCAGATATTTGTATGTATTGTTGGGAATCACCAAATAAAATAGAACTACACAACTGAGTTATAGTTGTTATTTTAAACCAGATGCTTTTAGCAGTAATAATTTAAGAGTTAATAGTAGTCATTATCTGTAGCTATGTAATTAATTGATATAGTCCCAAATAGGATAATCTGCACTTATATCCAAGTGGCTGAAAGAACTGTAGTCTATGAGGGAGCATGCAACAAGCCTGTGGCATCCAAACACGTGAATCCTTACCTAAGAAAAAGACCTTGAAGTCCCTTTTGCTGCCCAGCTTAGGTTTGCCAACATCTGAAAATCTTGTGGTGTCAGATGTCAGCACTCTGAGTGGTGAGGAGCAGGAGGCTCTTCCTAAGAGCACTGCACCAGTCCCACATTGGGGGTGGGAACTGCCTTGTGCCAAGCACAGGAGTATCCCTGGACCACGGCCCCACTCAAGGCTGCCCATGTGCTTTGCAGAAGCTGAGTCCTGTTCCAGGAGCAGGTTCCTGTGGGACACATGGTTCCCCAGGACAGACTTCCCACTGCAGCGGTGTTTAAGGTGGCATACATTGTGCCAGCCCTGGGACTGGGAGCAGCACCTTTGAGCAATCTGATGATAACACGACTAGGATGTATTGCCTTGTGTGTCAGTGCCAGGACTTTCACATCTGAGCCACACTCCAGCACAGGATGATGACATCCTATTCCTTGCTCCTTTCCTTATGCCATGTTTCTGTTTCCTGAACATGCTTAAATATTTTGCATTGAAATCCATATTGGGTTTTATCTAGTAAATCATAGATAATAGGTCTAATACTGAGCAAATATCTCAGTACCATGAGCTCCCCCTCACCTAGGGTAATGTGAGGCAGGAATTCAATCTTCCCCCGCAAGTATGAGTTCCTCTTCAGTCCCATCACCTCCATCGCTGGGTTGGTAACAGACTGCTAAACTGCAGCACCATCTTTGGGTCTCTGTCTGGGTGCCTCGTGTAACCAAGAGCACTCACTGACACCCTCTCCATAACCCTCAACAGCACACTCAGTTCTTCTGCTTTCCTAGGCTTTCAGGATTTAGTGTCCTCTTCGATTCTGGCCTCAGGCTTGGAAAAGTGATTGCTGCCAACCTGCTTGGAGCCTACGGGGTATTACAATTAATAGTATCCCTATTGTTTCCTCAAAGACCACTTGGTATTTTCAGCTTGAACATATCTTTGCCATTGTTTCATTTCCTCTTTGTTTCCTCTAACAGCCTGTTTTGATTTAACTCTATGTGGTCAGTCATGACATAGATTAAACTGAACTGTGTATAACATTTGAAAAGCACATGAATAATTGTCTTTATGTGGTTGCAGTTTGCACACTGATACTTGCTTTGTTTATTACTCTTGCTGGAGCACCATCAGACCTGCACCTGCAGCCTGGTTCCAAGCTGGAAACCTGTGTATTTGCACCTCAAAGTGCCTGGCAGCAATCAAAACATTGAGTTAGTCAGTTTTTGGGCTGGTGGCTTTCTTCTAGTGCTTTTTCTCGAAGGAAAATTGGCATTGGTCTAAACATTTTCTGGGAACGTCTCCTTTTTGTAGAGACTTTTATTGAAGTTTACTTTTCCCAGTTTTCACCACTATTACTGCTCACTTTCCAGCCAATATTAATCACCCCAATGAAAAATATCAACCTCAGCTCTTGAAAGCATACCCCCTTAGGTGTCTTCTTTACGAGCTACAAAAGTCTGCATGAGGTTGCCCAAACATATGTTTGTGTATTTAACATTTCTCATAACCTGGCAGATGTTACCTGCTCTATCATGTTACAGTGCAGAGTTTTCAGGTGTAATTCCTATGTCTGGAAAACTTTTCCCTGCACACAGTGTGGGCTTGCAGCAGGCTGATCCTGCTCGCAGGATCTAGTGCTAATCTCTTGGCCTATATCCATGAAGCTGACCAAATCACAGAGCCCTTTTTTTAAAGAGGTATTTATTCTGTTTTGTTAGTAAGGGATAATTAATAGATTTCCCACCAGCAATTTGAGAGAATGGATGGGACTGCAGGAAACAACGATGAGTAACACTGGAGTCAGAAGTTCTTAGAAAGAAAAGTCCTCTTTTGCTTTGACGTTATTTCGGTTGCTTATCACTTCTTGATGTACAAAAATTGGCTTTCAAGCCATGATGCTAATAAAGGGCCACATTTTTTTGTGCCTCTACCTCCCCTGGATTTTCCTGAGCTTCCAACAGGGATTAATTTGGCCCCAAGCATCCACTCACAACTTCTATGGTTGCAGGGGTAGGCAGGCTTTCTGGCATATGCTTTGCCGAGTCATTACAAATTCGGTCTCTGGGACACAGCTGTGCTAGGGCTGCTGCTCTCTCTCACAGACACTTCATGTAGCCTCAGGCTGCTGACACGGCTCACCTCCTTGTTGTGTTTCCACCTTGCCTTCCCTCGTTGGGCCAAACCAGCACAGTTATTGCTCTGCTTTCCCCTCTGCCCTTCTTTGGCATCAGCAGCATGGATTGTTGGGCTCCTGTGCCTGGCCACCCTGTGCCCCATGTGCAGGTGGTTTCCAGCGGTCATGCATCCTGATGTATCAATGTGAAGCTTGGATTTGGGGAGATCTGGAGGTTGCTCCTCAAAAAGCAGAGGATGGAGTTCAAAGTAGCTCTGAATGCCTGATTAACACTTCTAGGATCTCAGGTCATCCATTAACAGTGCTAATATATGAGGGAGAACAGCATTCTAGTTTCATGAGTCCAATTTCCAAGGCACTCCTTTTCTAATATAAGTATTTTTTAATCTGGTGTTCCAGATAAAAGAAAGTTCTGATGTTTTCACTAGAAATAGGCCAGATTTTTAAAAATTTTGCAAGTCCCCAATTTTATCTTCTTTTGTGACTTTTCCATAATTAAGCCACATTTTTCATGGTAGAAGAGAGACTAAAGTGTTCTCTCCAGATTTTCTCAGATGTGTAATCCCTGGAATTTAGTTCTGAACAGCCATGATAACACCACTGAACTGTGGCTTTTATCCTCCCCAAGTGCGTTCCAGTCATCTCTCTATATTTCCGTGTGAATTAAATAAAACATAATTTACTCTATTGTTTTTGCAGAGATTGTAGAAGATAAGGAGGTGGCAGTCCCTGAAGGTCTCTGCTGCTTTCCAGTGCAGCTCTAGAGAAAGGTAGGAGGTTTCCTTCAGCTAGGCTTTGAGTGTCACACTGCTTGTCTCCAGTCTAAATGTCACTGAGCAGTGGTGGTCTTCATGGAGGCAGGAAACTCCTAACCCTCCTATGGGGAAGGTAGACTTTGTTACAAAGCATCTTCTCCTAGATATGAGTCTGGGTTTAAAACTCCACACTAGCTGCCAGCATTGGTACTCACTTTGTCTTTTTGCTTGTCTTTTGGTCCTGACCCACAGATGTTTCCTCCTTGCAGCTCACATGACTACAACACATTTAAAAGCCAAGCAGCTCCTACTTTGTCATGTACTTTTCACAGTACGTCTTGCTTCACAGATCCTGGAGGCTTCTCTGCAATGTATTTTCCCTACAGTAGACAATTTCACTCTCATTTTATTTCATCTAAGAAAACAGAAGGTGCGTGTAACCCTGGCACTAATGCCCCTGGCATCACGCAGGGGTCCTGCCCATGCCCATGCCCTGCACACAGCAGCATGTCACAGAGCAGCACATGGTGTTGCTCTTATTTCTGCTGTGTGCTGGTTCTTTGAATGAAGCCTGTGCCTCCAGAGGAAAACAGAAGATATGTCAGGCTGAGTTAATTTGTGGGCTAGACAAGCTGAACAGTATCTCAGTAAGGGTTTTGCACAGAATGTACCGGTGTCTCTAGACTTGGAAAGAGTTCGCCTTTCTGAGTCAGGCAATGGGAGCCAAATTCAGATGTGAATCTGAGTTCTCCAATTCTGGAGGGAGTCTGAGCCGGTGTATTTTACACCTTCTTCCGCCTCCCCTTTCCCAGGAGTGCATTTGGCTGGCCTAGCTTCCCTCAGATTTAGTTTTCGTTTATGTTCACTGAGATGCACTCAGGCTCACATCCACCAGCCACAGTTTAAATCCCCCAGCTTTTTGCACAAATCCTGATCCTAGCCATCCAAGGCTGCATTTAAGGAATTTAAGGAAGCCTTAAGTTAGTTAAGCTTCCCCACCACCAAGGGGTTGAGAGAGAGATGAGTGGTGCAAGAAGAGCAGCTAATAGAGGGGCATAAGTTCAAATTAGGTTTCTCTTTTTTTTTGCCTCTGTACTCATTTGCTCCTGACCATTTGTGAATGATAACTAATTATTAACTGGCCTTTCTGATGTATTTTTGGGACCATGGTCCTGTGCTGACCCCAGGTGATCCTGATGTGAAGAGGACAGTTCAGAGTGTGATTTCCATCCACCACTGGAGCCAAGATGGGCATGAGTTAGAGATGAGCCCCCATCTTAACCAAAGACTAAGCATTTGCATGTGCCATACTAATGTATGTATGTCAACCTGTATCTCATTATCAACAATGTAATTAATGACACTTTTCTCACTATTGCTGGTACTGATAAATTTATCATAAATTTAATTATCAACATATATGCTTTGATATCCTGAAGACAGCCATTTATTACTTGAGAAGAAAAGAGAGATCTACAGAATAACACACATACAGCTAAAACCTTAGCATATCTCATCAAAAATATATCTCAGTTCATACTCAACAGTGACTAAACTTTGAGGTACCTTCTATATTTTGATTTAAATCACCTAATGACTATGCTCATATACCCTGAATCATATTTGTTTTGTCTTTGCCATTGACAAAGTCCTCAGGGAGACTAAGAATTGTATATCTTGTGGGGGGGAAAAGTTATTTCTTGAAATAGCTTTCCCATCTACACCGGTTTTGATTGGTTTTGGCGATACCCTACACAATGTTTACCTGTGGTTTTCTCGCTCTCTGGATGAGTAACATGCTTCAGTTTCTTAAGCTGCTAAGCTGGTATTTTTCATCAGCACTAATTTCACATTGAAAAGAAAATGAAATTAAGCCATTATATTTTAGCTAAGGAAACGGGCCAAGAATGAAAATAGAATGAATGTCCCTTTTTCATGATAAAGGGACAGTTTTCACAGGTTATGCACGATAGAAGTATTATTTTTTTATTGACCACTACAGTCAAGGAGTCAGAAAAGATTTTTTAAAGCTTGTGATTTATTTATATAATTGCAAAACTTCTCCTTCCAAACAAGAATTAAAGTCGAGATTGTATGTGTTTGAATTTGGACCAGTTTCTCTCATATCATCTTCTTCCATTGCTTGCCAAAGTGGAAGAGACAGAAAGCCCCATGAAGAAAACATCTCTCAGTATCAGCCAAATTAAGGATCACATGCTTTGAAATGAAGGAAAGGTGATCTCTCATTGTAGTTTATTCCATCAACAATTTCCAGCATTCTCAGGACATCTGTAAGTAGTGTAATCTCAATTTCCTCTTCCTCAGCACTTTATAAAATTGAACACATGTTAAGAGAGAAGGAGTAAAGATAACTGATCATGTTTAGGTGTGATTACATTACTGCTCTGCCTTAATGATTGAGTCAGAACAGGGCTCTGGAAATGGCAAAGACTGTGAATTCTCTCTTTTTTTCCTTGCTTTACTGACTGTCTCCCACAAAAAACCAAGGAAAAATACACTTTCTCTTAGCAAAAAGCAGGCCTGCTTTTCTGACTCGAAGAAAAAATAATGGCGAAATTCATAATTCAGGTATTCCTTTTTAACTTCAGATTCTTTTTTATTCATTTCCCCCATATTTTATCTCTTTTAGTTACATAAAGATTGAGCTGTTAATATTGTGTTTGTGTAAGAGATGATGCTTTGTGGCATTTGTCCAAAGTAGGTTTTTTAAGCTTGAGAGCTTTCCTTCTGGCTCACAGCCCTAAACCCTTCCTGGTCTAAGAAGTTTTACCGCTCCCGAGGATGGATCTCACAAATGAAACTCAGCCTGGTGGGCAGAAGGGACTGTCACCTCCTGCTCACGTCCCCTTCCAACCCTGCCTGCTCATCACCCTCTTCCTACAGATACTGCTGCTCCATTGGATTTGCTGCTAGAGCTGCTTCAGTACGTTTGCTAACCTGTGCCCGTCCAAATCAGCCAGATTACCCAAAATACTCTAAGTAGTAATGTTAATCTGGATCGATCAGATGAGACAGTGTTCTTGTGAGTAGATCATTTGGCAGACTTGAGAGGGACAAAGGAGAGGAGATGGAAAACCTTTTGCACTCCATAATAGATTCTGCTATAGGGTTTTCGTTTTGGGGTTTTTTTGTGGGTTTTTTTTTTTCCCAAGTGGGAACTGGGTAGAGAAAAGCACACTGAAACAAGTGGTGGCTGGGTAGCTTCTATAGAGGCAGGCAGGAAAACAGGCAGGTACTCTATGGGCAAGAGATCATTTACACCCCAAACTGCCAAAGGCAAGACCTGAGCAAGTTAATCTATTTAATATTGTGCTCTGACTCTGGTTAGCAGTGTAGCATTCTCAGTCATTTCAGACCCTGTTCTCTGTTATGTTGGTAGCTAAAGGCCTTCACTATGTAAGTGGACTGTATTTTTCCAGACACTGATATTGGAAAACAACTTCTGGGCCCTGAGAAGACCCGCTAACCAGAAATCAATAGCTAAACAAGCACAACTGAGAGAAGTTGCTCACTGACATGAGTCTATATACACTCACTGCTAAGCTGAGCCAAATTCACATCAGTGGCCAGGTGCATCACAGGTGATTTTGCCATATGCATATTCAAAGGTTTATATGCTCCCATTTTCTGCTCACTGCAAAAGTGAACAAACCTATGAAAATACACAAACAAGATTTGGATGATGTACGAGTGAGTGGTTTTTGTTCCTCCACATCACTTTTTCCCTTCACAACACTGTGGTGCCTCAGCTCCACACAGCAAATTGTATACAGATGACAGTAGATGGGGTTTAGTAGCTGCAGCTCAGGATGCCAGGTTCTTCCCTCGCAAGAGAGCTTAATGAGCTATTAGAGGGCGAGAGAAGCCAAAGAGCCCCAGTACAGTTGAGCCTGGGATTTCTGCCAGTAGCTAGTTGAAGGTTGCCCAATCTGTCCAGACTTCATGAGCAACAACAGGTTGGGGTGAGATTTTGAAGCCTGAGGTGAAATGCTGGGTCCTGGTGGTTTGTGTTGTGGATGATTGTTCAATGTGACCCTGAGCGAAGGCTCAAATATCCATCAAGAAATGGTCAGAGCCTCCGGCAGATGCCTGAAATGTGCATCTTTGTAGGTCTTCTAATCCTTTCCATCTCTGCCAGCTTCCTACAGTAAAAGGAATGATGCATGAGACATTTTAGCATCACTCATGCTTTTGAGTAAAGGCTCTGCCCCTGCCTACTATCAAGGAGGATGTCTTCTGGTGGCTCTTTGTACAAGTTCAAGTGAATACTGGTCCAACATGTGCCATACTGCCATCATTTAAAGTAATGTGTACTATAGTCAAGGGGTATTCCAGAGTTCAAGAAAGTTACATCTCAATCCTTTGCTAAGTGGGAAATTCATTGTTTAAAGTTGGTTTCTCAGTCACTAGATAGTGTCTCTTCTGCTGTGACACAGTCCTCCTGTGAGTAGGTAAGGCAACCTTAACTTTGTCCTGCACTTGTCAGCTCCAGGTAACAGCAGTGTGCTGAAGAGAAGCATTTGTCTAAAATGAGTGGTAAATTCAGGAGCACAGATAGTTTTACCTGATCAATATTTTAAACCACTAAATGGCGGAAGACGACCTGTGCAAAAATGGTTTAGTCAAAAAGAGTTAATGAAAACCAATCTAAATTGCTTTTCATCAAGCACATTATGTAAGATGAGCAAAGAGATCAAACTGGTAGACTTTACTAATAGCATTTTCCAGCTTTCAATTGGTGCATCTTTGCTCTAACTCACAGGAGAAATATGTGGAATGTGCACGTATCCTTATCCTCTGTGGTAAACTCATTCTTGTTTGGAGGCTTTCTTGCACAAACTGGGAATAGTCAGACTGAAAAGCTTCCAAGTGTGACACACTCCAGGTTTTTCTTGCGGCGTGTCACTCTCTTTTCTTCCTTTTTGGTTGTATTGTCCACTTTTTCTAATGCTTTAACTAAAAAGAAGAAAATAAAGGAGGAATTTTGTAATTTTGATAATGTCAGAACAGAATGTTTCACATTTTCAGAATTCCACTTTCCACCCCCACATTGTTTAGCTGAAACAATTTGCTGAATTCAATCCAAACTTTCAAACAGCTTCAGTTGTCCTTCATTTTTTGGTGAGTAAACTATTTGTCTAAAAATTTTTGTCAAGATCTAAAATTTATTTCAAAGTTTTCATAAATGAGATTTAAAATGGAACAGTTACCATTGTCATATTTTAGGGGGAAAAAAACCCCACTATCCACCAGTGGTTGTAAGCATTATGGATTACAACCCAAAAAGCTTCGTTGTAAAAGATGATACCTCAGTCAAATATAACATAAATAATTTAAGGCTCCCTACTTACATGCTCTTGAATTTTCACTGACTTTTCACATCTTCCTAAGTTACGGCATTGCTTTTTCTTCTGAATATGTGCTGTTTTCCATCTCAGAGGAGACTTACTGAATTTTTGGTATACATCCTGTCTCTAGGTTGAGCAATATGTAATTAAATAATGCTTTTCAGGTGGTTTGGGGTCCATGGGTAAAAGGCAACAGAGAAATTCAGATTGTTGTTTGTTCATGATATACTAACTCTGTAGACTTGACTTGCATAAGTAATTTCACTTTTTGTAACATCTCTAACTAATCACAGTTGCAGTATGACAGATCCAAATTGGACAGATGTTTCTTAAAAATAAAATGTCCAAAGGCAATAGTGTTGAAGTTGCCAGTGAAAAAACAAAGACATCTGTACTTTTAAACTGAATTTGAGGGGGTTTTATTCCTTCTCCTATGTGTCTATAATTTTTAGGTCACGTTAGAATCAGTGTGTGTTAGTGATTTGTGAAGTCCATTGTCTAGTGATGTCAAAAACGAAAAATGAAATCTATTTAATTTGGTATCACTCTGTGAGCTTCACTGTATTTTTCAAACATTTCTTCTTGGGGTAACATTCTCTCATGGGCTGTTAGCCCAGCAAATGCGTATTTTATGCACTTTCATGTGTCTATCAACTGAAAGCTCAATTCCTGCCAATCTCTTTTTCTCTTTTGTTTTCTTACACTGGTGTTCATATTAAAAAGATTGATTTGCGGTTGCCATGCTAACCCAGTCTCTGTATCTTAGGCAAACTTTACAATGCAATATTTTAGCATCAAATTGCTTGTTTGTTAGTTTTGGGTAGCGAAGGTATTTTTCTGAGTAACAGATCCAATGCAATCTTAACAGTGGTGTTGTGATCATATTTAACCCGATAAAAAGGTGCAGGCATGAGCCATGTTGCCTAATAGGATCAGATGGTCTTCTACTTCCCTTTGCCCCAGTCTGCAATCAGGCTGATGTACTGAAAAACTCAATTGCTAAGTGTGATATAAAAGCCTAAACAGAATGAGACTGGAGCGTGAGAGAAAAAAAAAAAACCCAGAGGGAGTATTTGTCCCATTTTCTATATGCTTTATTTTGGGAGGTGTTTCACTGAAATCAGAATAGCGGGCGATAACCCCTACAGAAAATATTGTTATCTTGCAGGACAAGGAAGACAGCCAAGGGGACAGTTCCACAGCAATATAAAATGTAAATTCCATATGATAGATGTATATTTTCCTCTGTCTCAGCTTTTCAGTCCAGAACGCACATCTGGTTTTTTGTAACCATTCTAGAAACACTAAGATGAAGCCTATGTCCAGATTTCCCAATAAACTGGAAAATGAATGGACCATTTTTCAGTGGAAGTTCAGCTGACAGCTTTTTGACTGTCATTTTTTAAAAGAACAGGTATTTTGTTTTCATGCGAACATGATGCAATTTGCTTTTTCAAAGTCTGCCTTCCAGTTGTGCTAAGTCTGATTCTGGACACACGTGGAAAGAGGAGCAGGCGCCCCAGCTGCATTATCAAAGCATCCAAACTGTTGGCTGTCTGAGCTGTTGGAAGTGAGCTACAGCCTACCTTAACAACTCTGTTAAAAATTAACTTAATTAATATGTCTCACAGTATAAATAGACATGTCTATATACATAGGTATTAATACAGTTTGTTAAAAGCAGAACTGAGAATGATTTCCTTCTTAAAGCTTCAGATAAATTACCCATGTTTTCAAATACACCATTCGTTTTCAAACTATAGCACTAAGACAATTAGTGTTAATTCTACACTAAGATTTCTGTTATAATAATTTTTTTAAATGATCGCTTCCTATTATCATTCCTATTTAACAAATCTTTAGGGAATGTCTATCAGATTATTAGGAGTTCTCTGAAGTCTTGGAGAACAGAAGCGATTCTAGGATGCTGCCTTCAAAAAACATTTATTTAGGTTTGAAACCTAAACCAGTCTTGTTTTATTAAATGAAGATTTAAACATTCATTTTTTATTTAAATATTGTCACTGGAATGTCATTTGGATGATTTTGCATGCCATATTGTCAAATTAATAAGTAAACGTGGGTTTATAAAGATAATACTAATTCATTCATGGCTGCCTTTTGAACGATGGTCTAATGTTTCATGAACTCTTTCTTATTTGTAATTAATTTATATGGATATGGGAAGTAAGAAAACATCTTAGAGCAGTTATTGAACTGTTCATCAGTGACAAGAAAAACTTCAGGTAATTAAAGTGCATTTAATAAGTGCCATTCCACATTTAATAAGTGCCATACCTCATAGGTAATGGCCTTGATGGTGGAATATAGTTGGCCCTTGCAACAGTCACTGTAAGAGGGCCCAAACTGAGTTGGGTCCTGCTTCTTCCACCAAAAAGGAGGGGCAGGAATCTGAATTTTCCTTCCCCTGTCCCCAAGTACATTACTTAAATCAATTTCACTCCCTCAAAAAAGGAAGGTGACTCTTTAATCTGCATTGTCTCCATGCACTGTACTTTTCCTCAGTAGGATAACATCCTTAAATACACTGAACTTTAGTTATATTTATGAGTGAAAGGAGCCTTCAGCAGTTGAAAGTATAGTAAATGTTGCTCATTTCACAGTCTGCTTTCCTAAGCTGCATAATCTGAGACACATTAAGAAGGTCAGAAATAGAAGTGGAGAAGACATGGAAAGAAAAAAGAATGAAAAAAAACTCAAAGCAAAATGACTAATAAATGATTGAAATGAACTGTATATCCAAATGATATACATATATATGGACTCAAACATATACATGTGTATATTTGTGTATATGTATATGCATACACACATATGCATAACCTTCTTCTTCTGAATTTAATAGTGATTTAGCTTCAGCACCCAGGCACTGGTGAAAGTCCTACCTGTAACGTAAGGTAAGACTACAGCTACTTACAACTTTCTCCAGAGCTCAACAGATGGGAGTGATTCAGGCTAAGGGTTTCAGTTTAGCTAATTGCATACTGTGCACACTGACCATTTGTTAGATTTGAAATTAGCGTTCAACTCTCCAAGTAGTCAGGATCCTGCCCTGAAATTGTGTCTCACGCTCCATTTGAACTGCCTCGTTACAAAAAAACTGACGTAGTATCCAGCAAAGAACTATTTTCAGGTAATAGCAACACTAAATACCAAACATATTCTTTTTTTAGCTACACTACAATTCCTTATTTTTTTTCATGTCACACATTGTGTTGTTATTGCTCAAGGCTTTCCGAAGAGTTAAATGGTAGTATGTTTACTTGATACTAACAGAAAAGTTCTTTCAGGGCTCAAAAAGCATTTTTGTATTTCCAAAGAAGCTTTCAAAATATGATGGCCAAAATATTTGAAATATGTGTCCCTGTGGTGATGTCACCCTCAAGGGAAACATACTTCTGATATGAAGTATTCCCATTAGGAATCTTGGAGATCTGACATCTGTATTCTTAACCTCAAGAGGTTATCAAACGATAATTGTAAAATGGGATATCATCTAATGGACTGCTGGCAAGCATGTTGGCCGGTAGTTATAGGTCATTGCACAAATATTTGTAGAGGAAGTGAAGGCTTCATTTGGCCTTAACAACCAGACATCTTAGACAAATATTCATGAAGTGAATAATGTTCAGATTCAGGCAGAATCAGAGCCTTTCTGGTCACTTTGGAAAGCACAGACATGCATGCACACCAGAGAGGCAGAAAAGCCCAGTGGCTGTGGCAGGTCTGTGGGACTGAAGCCTAATATGTCATTCCTGAGCTAGGAATGACCACTCAGCTGCTGAGCCCTGGATACACTTGGATACACAAGGTTGTCCCCTTGACCATCAGACTCACCATCTTTAGGAAATATCAAGTCTCCTGTGCAAGCACTTGGCAAGTAGCAGTCTGCAGAAGGAGCCCTGTAAGTGGGGAAGCCTAACCAAGAGAGCATCTCAAAGC
Source organism: Falcunculus frontatus (assembly GCA_013398115.1). Lineage (NCBI taxonomy): Eukaryota > Metazoa > Chordata > Aves > Passeriformes > Falcunculus > Falcunculus frontatus. The sequence continues at coordinate 1,282,034 of VZRV01010927.1, read as the reverse complement.
CATTCACCTTGAAAAGGCTAAAGAGGAAGACACATGGGTGCACCTCCTTCCCTTCCTCTCTCATCTGAGAAAACCAGACCAATCTGCCAGGGCAGCTTTGGTCCCCTTAGGGAGGGACTTTGTTTTTTCTCACAGCAGTGGCAGTGACAGGATCTCCTGTTCCATGGAGGCAGCCTCCCCTCCTGTGTTGCTGCCCTGGCATCGAGACGATGTGGTACCCGCCTAAGGAGGCACCTGGCCATAAAGCTCTGGAGAGAAGTGTTTTGAGTGTTGACTTGCCTGGGGAGTAGTCTCTGGTGGCTGACCCTCACCTGCTCCTTCAGTCTGCAGTGAGGAGCACTCTGTCTCAGCACGCGTTTCTCTTGGCACTCTTAGCAGAGAGGAGTGACAGATGCTATAACTGAGTTGACCACCAGCAGGGTGTAGGCATGGAAGGTCTCTTCAGAAAGTTAATCCAAATTAACCAGAGATGCAGAGAGGATTTACCAGTAATAAAGCCTTCATTTTCAGATTTAGCTTAACTGCATTATGAGTGGAATTAAGCTATGCTGAAATCAGGTCACTTTAATTCTGAATAATAAAATGCCCACAAGAGTTTGATGGGGTGTAACTAATCCATTTAAAGCTCATTCAGAGATTCCAGGTTTGTCCCCCTGCAGACTAGGCAATGTTGTATTTCACAGTGTTCCTTCAGCTCCAGAGCTGGTTGCAGGGACTGGGCTCCTGCCCCAATACACCTGCCTCCCACTTGCAACTTAGTACAGATGGAGGAACTGCAAGTTTGGAGCTGAAACTGGCCCTAAACACTGTTTTGTGACGAAGCAGACAGGAGCTCGCAGGCCTGCCAGTGGCACTGTCCTCACACCATGCGAAGCACCCCGCAAGCAACACAATACAGCTGTGCTGCAGGAATGTGAGCCCACGCTGTGTTGTGTGCACGCTGCAGGCTTGGCTGCAGAGCCTGCTCCTTCCCCCTTGCGGGGGGTGATGATGGGCCAGCAGGATTCCTGGGATGGCACCAGAAGTCAGATTCCTGCAATGAGTTGCTTAGAAGACATATCAAACCGGCTCCAATTTCCATGTGGTGCTGGCAGTTGACTGAGGCACCAGGCAGAGGACCTTATGCATAAGAATTCAGTGCCACCAAAGCTGGCTGTGTGGAAAACCATGACCACTCCAGGTCCTGCCGTGTGTGCAGTGTAGAGCTGTGATTATAAAGTAGCAGCAAAGTTAATCTGGTCCCTGATTAGAAGTTCACGGTGAGCTCCTTTGGCATTTGCTTAGCCTTTCTTGAGCCCTAACCTCAATTTCAGGGTGCAAGAGTTGCATGGTGGATGAGGGCTGTGATCTGCCGCACAGTACTTGAGGTGCTGAGTTTGCTTTCTCTGCTGACAGGCACATTTTGAAGCTGATTTTGGGGCAGACTCATCCCTCAGTCTCTCACCTCTTTCCCTGGTGGTCCATCCATGCCTGACCCATTTGCAGCACAGTACCGTGGCCTCCCTCCAGCTCCATGACATACAGCTGGTGTGCCTGGGTTGCTGTGTGTCCTGCATGGTAATAGCTGCCACAGCATGCGTTTGAGGAAGATCTCCATGTCCTAAGGACCCCTGCTCGGCAGCACCCCCCAGGGCAGCTCTGGGTGCTACCATCATCCTTTCTCACCTTGTGCCCTGTCTGCCCCACACCTGCACAGCAGTAAGTATAGGAAAGGAGCAGTCCCAGCTTTGTGCCAAACCTCTCCGTCAAACTGGAGTTTTCCAACCAGTGGAATTTGGAGACCAAACTAACCCAGCCTATAGCTTTCTGAGCTGAAATCTGCCTGTCATACAGACAGCAATACCTTCTCTGCAACATAGCACTTGAAGCACCTTTGTGTCCTTGCTGTGCAGGCTGTGTCAGAAGATGTCCGGGTCTTCTCAGCAATCTCTTCTGCCCTCCTGGAGAGGGAGAGAGGGGACCAAACAGAATCAAGAAGAAAACAGGAGTATTTCTCTTCTCACCTACATCATTGTATCACATGTAAGAAATAAAAAGGCAGAAAACACAGTGGTTGTGGGATTTTTGGAAAATTTCTTCCCATGGGCCTAAAAGAATATAATTTCAAACTCCTAACTGTAAGGAAATGTCTCCATTTTTCCTCACTTCTGAGATGCACACATGTTTTTTCGCCCTATCGAACAGACACTCTGATAGTCATCAACAATATGCAGAGACTTACCCACATGAATCGAGGCAAGAACCTTAAATAAATAATTGTAAAATGGTTTTTTTACACTGTAGACTTTAAAAAGCAGTGAAACTTCGAATTTTCAAGACAGCTAAGATGTATCTGAGCCTGATGCATCCAAAAGAACATATAATGACTCAAGCTTGGGCTGTTTATATCCATTAGGAATAGCTAAAATATGCCTCACCATCAGATGCTGTAAATCGCTGCTGGAAGAAGGCCACATAAATCACAGGTGAGTAATTTTTCTAGTTCTGCACCATCAGGGATGCTGAAACATCCACGTGGGTAGCCAAACTGCCGTGTCTGATGAGAAATTGACTCTCACAATCTCCCAGGCAGGATCATCCACAAGCTCAGAGCTCAGTCTGTTTTACAGAACCAGACTGGAGAAGATGAGCCTTCCTTTCTCCCAAATGAGCTATAAAAGATGCAGAAAGTCTCCTTTTATTGGGCATTTCATCTATCTACACAATATGTAAAGCTAAAAATAACCTGTAAGTAATATTGTTAATTGTTGTCAGCCCATATTGAATCAGTTGATTCAAGTGATAGTCACACCAATAGCACCATCGGGAAATCTGTGTACATTGTCCTCTTAAGACTGGGAAGAAGGACAGAATAATGCCAAAGGCTCAAGAAAATCTGAGATTTTGGTTCATTGAATTATGTCATTAAATATCCCCTGTGTACTAAATACACTCCTAGGGGAGACCTTCAGAATCTAATTGGTTTATCACAAGCTCATCCAACCATTCAAGGGCTGGGAGATTATATGGCAGGTTTCACTCATGGAAGTCCATGCTTTAAATACCAGGTGGGGGAGAGCATGTGAGGAGCTGTTGGATCTGGTTCTGCTGGCTCTTGGATCTGTATGTTGGGCTGATTTTGTTCTCTATTACTCCCAGCTCCAGTCAGGGTCAGAAAATGGACAGTGGGCTGAGCAGAGCTGCCTGGTATTGCCAGACTGTCTGAGGGGCCACCAACATTACCTTTCTGACCTAGCTAGTAGGACCAGGAATCCTTGAAGAACATAGTGTTACAGAATGTTACGGAATGATATAGAAAAGCAATTTACGCAAAACCAAACCACCTTCGAAAAGCATAAAATGGGCAGGTCAAAAATCTGGATCTGGTAAGTGTGTCTGTCTGATATCTGTATCTTTGAAAAAACTGAAAACAAAATGCATTCTATAGTCATATTCCATAAACCACTGAAATTGTCTGGATATCTACTCTAGAGGTTACAATTATTCACATAGAACTTGGCTGGTATCACTGCTATTACTTCCCAGAGGACTTCACTCTATAAACTTATTTTCTTTAGTTGTGTTCCTTTTAAAAATTATATTTGCACTTTTTGGTTTTATGTGACATGCAAATTGTATGTTAGCAGAATTTCTTCTTCTACACTTACATATATTATTAAAATAATGAGTAAAAAGAAATGCCTTGGCATTGTCTTGCTCTTTGGAGAATCAGTGGAAAGTACAAGCAGTGTTTACTGTGATTTGTAATAATTAAAATGATTTGGCTCTTAGACTTTCCATAAAGTTTTCTTCTCTGCAAGTTGTTAAAAGGGAAACTAAATGGAAGTTAAAATGCTATAAAAACCATTTTAGTTAGCTTGAAATCCTTGTCTTGCAAAAAAATCTGCAATAGCAACACCACCTCACTAAAACCCAGTCACTACATCTTCTAGCCTGGCTGAAGAATGAACAACTAATGTCAAAAAAAGAGGGGAAAGGATTTATTCAAAAATCTGAACCAAATTAACCCAAAATCTTAAGACCCTACAAATAAAATTGAAAGAAACAAGAAATGCACAGAAGTTCCTTTTTCCATCTTTAATTCACTAGTATGGACATGCCTACATTTTGGAAAAGGGCTGTTATTCTGTCCAGATCGATTTGTACCTCTCTAGCTGCAGTTTTTGTGATAGGTAAGAAGAGTTAGAACTTGATTAACCTCCCTCTTCAGTTCAGATGTTGCTGCCCCCATGTCACTCTCACCTATTCAGAGAAGGAATGTCATGTACAGCATGCTATTAATTTTTGTTCAAGTGAAAGAACATGTTATTTATAAAACATACTCACTTTTCCACACCTAAAGGGCAAAACTGAGCCTTTTGACTTTCCACCTTTCCAGATGTGAAATTCCAGATCAGATACAATCTAGAACAACTTTTTTTATGGGCCATCTCTTCACCTCTCTTCCATTCCTTTTCGCTGCCAATAAATTGAATGAAAAGCAGTTCTGTCTGTCTGAGGACTCTGTCTCAAAAGATTGTAGCAAGGCTTGAGTCACCTTTGACTTCTTGGTGTTTCTTGGTCAGAAAGATTTAGCATCAATAAGGAAAAGTATTTTAAAAAATTAACAGGTAATTTTTTTTTCTAATGTACAGGACAGGATGATACAGAAACAAGTCACACTTAACAACTCCCACATTGTAACAAATCAGGTTCAATCGACCCAAAATTTCTAATTTGAGATTGGGAATAATTCTACTTATGCCTCAAGCATTTCTACAATATTGAAAGTCTTACTCCATCAGCCTGCCCACATTGTGTTGTCTGGCAGTATAAATCAGCCACTTTACTAAAATCCCCTTGGTCATCTGTGGACATCCTGCAATATCTGCTTCATGTTATGGTTAGCTTCAGTGATGTTAAAATACGCATAGGTTATACAGTCTAGTAACAGAAATGACATGTTGGGAGGTGCAAAACAGACAACAGACTGACGTCATTTTTATTAGTTCTCTGAAGGACATACATTATCATCTTCTTCGTTCATTCAGGTTCCTCCTCATAGATAAACGTCTTCTTTGAGATCAGAAAAAATGAAATGGATTAATATTTTGCATAATCATGATCTTATTTGCCTTTGTCCACCTTCCTTTCTCTTGTGCTTTCTCTATGGTGGTACATGCCCTTATTCTGCATGGCTGGCACTTTAGGACAGTACCGTAATGAGTTCTGTGAACTCCATAGAAAGGAGTGTCTTTGCATAAGGAAAAAAATATACACTGTCTCAACCTGTCTCCTAAACAGACCAGAGTTTGCCCTCTGAAAGTCTGAGGTGGCAGTTCTGCTGACCTCTCTCCTTACTTCTCTGAGAATTGAAAACTCTGTCATTTTGCCATCACTATTGGCTAAAGCTGGTTTTGGTGTATAGGTACACCAAAGCACCGCGCCTGGGAAAGCAGGAAGAAGTAGAGCTCTGTATGTATTTACAAAGCTACAGCATCACTGGAATAACTCAGATGTGGTGGGGTAGGTTCTCACGACAACATGCTCTTCAGGAGAGATAGGGAAGAGGAGCGTGGCTTGTTTACTGTGTTAAGGAACAGTCTTAATATATGGAGCTTTTGTATAGGATGGATGATGGGCTGAATGAGAGCTTGTGTGACAGGGTCAAACAGCTGAGTAAAGATGCCATTTTGGTAGGATTGTGTTACAGACCACCTGAACACGGTAAGAAAGTGGCCAAAGCTGCCTTTAAACAATTCGAGAAAGTTCTTGGATCAGAGACTCTGGATTTTATGGGGTATTTCACTCTCCTGACATTTTCTGGAAGAGCAACAATATGGGATGCTACAGTCAGAGAGGTTTCTGGACAGATTCAGGGATCGTCTCTTGGCAGAGGTACTCAGTGGAAATATCAGGAATGATGCAAAGCTAGATCTGCTATTTACAAGGAAGAAATGGTTGGCAATGTGAAAAACAGTATCAACTACCGCTATTTTAGTGCCCATGAGCCAGTGGACTTGAAGCTCCTGAGGGGAGTGGGGAGGGGGAATAGCCGGGTACAAATCCTGAGCTGTAGGAAACCAGGCTTTGTTCATTCAGGAAATGGGTAGATGGGATCCCATGGGAAGAGCACTGAAGGTAAAGAGTTTAGGAAACCTGGAAGGGACAAGACAACAACGAAATTGAATAAAGTGGGTTTTCAATGGAGTAAAAGGAGAAATCTTTTCCCATGTGGCCAATCAAGCAGGAGAGCAATTTACCCAAAGAGATTGTACAATCTCCATCCTTGGAGGTTTTCAAGAACTGACTGAATAAATTCCTGAGCTCTCTGGGATGACCCAACAGCTGACCATTCTCGGAGCAAGAGGCTCAGTCAAAAGCCCTTTGAGGTCCCTTCATACCTCAATTGTCCAGTAATGCTATGAACATGACAGCAGTCTGGTGGAATCAGATGGCCATGAGAAGATTCAACACCAAAAATGTCAGCTCTGTTGACTCTGACTCCGACTCCAAATATTCATCTTGATTCAGCTTTCTGGCAGAATAATGGTACACAAGGAATTCAATTTTAAAGATATCTTGCAAATCCTTACAGGAAAAAAAACGGTAGGAAAGATTTGGTTGTATCTGTCTTCTGTTACAGAGATTACAAGTGAAATTTGGCACCTGATTGGTGGGTAGATACTGTGACCACTTGACTCTTCTCCCAAGGGCTGAGGAAGAGAGTTCATATGCACTGCTCCAGGACAAGAAGAACCAGCTACCAGGGAGAAAACTGTATCTCTGGCTTTCATAGTATTAGGCATTCATACTCCAGACTGTTACTGTCAGTTTAGCAAGTGACTGTGTTATAAACCCACAAGCATTGGGTCAGGCAGGTTGAGTGTTTCAGTTCCAGACCATCTCACCATCACATTTTCATGTATGGAGATTTTCAGATCTTACAGTGACTCAACACCTGTAAAAGCAGACAACCTAATGGAAAAAAAGAGCAACCCTTGAGATGTTTTTCTCCACAGCTCTGTGGCGTAAAGAAAGTTGTAAAAGTACTTGAAGCAGAACTTGGGTTTTTGTTCTGTTAACTCTTTCTTATGTCACCACTAAGTCATTGTTAAATCACAACTGGAGCTAGACTAAAGGAATTCAGCATGCTGTGTTTCCAAATGCCACACTAGCAAATTAACAGCCATTCTTCCCCGCTTGTTAGCTGAGGAGTTGCATTGACAGTGAATCCAGCATAGTCAGGGAAGGAGAGACAAAGGCTCCCTGAGCTCTGAGCTTAGATGGAAGCTCAGGTCAAGAGTTTCCTGATTTACATTGAGTTGTGCAACGCCCCCATCCTACATTTCCAGGGGATAACTTTCTGGCGTCCAGCAGCAAGGGTCCACCTCCAAGGTGGAGATGAAGAAGTTTGAAAAAGGAGGAAAGCACATTCTAGAAAACCCAGGTTTCTTAGGTGTGTTTCAACAGTGTGTGAGGCTTTAGAGAAAATCTTGAAAAGAAGAATCAAAAAAAACGGGGGGAAACAAAAAATAGAACAGAGTACAATGTGGATATAATGAAGTGGATCAAACAAGACTTAAGGTGATACCTTCTTTTGTGACATAATGCATATTTGGAACAAGGAAAAACCTTGCAAAATGTTTGTTATCTGCTACAAACCACTAGGAGGGAGACCCTTTTTTTTCTTTTGGTACAAATATGTCGTGGATAATTTTTGTGCTGAAACTGCAAAAAATCTTTAAACAGAGATGGTAATTGGCAGTGGTATTAAAATTGACTTGGAAGAGGTTATTGACAGAGTACGTGAAAGATATTTTTGAACTGATCTCACAAAATGTTTACATGAATTGCTTTAACACACAGGGAAATAAGTGTATTAGTGGCACTTGCTGATGATATCAAACTGGGAAGCATCATCAGCTCAAAGGAGGTCTGAAATAGCAAAATGAGGTTAAATAACAGTTCTTGTGGTAAAGCCATGCTTTTATGTAAAAAATGCAAGATTTTTCTGTTATGTTAGTTCATTACTATGAAACAACAGAAGAGAAGGAAGATCAGGGGGTACTGGTCTGCTACAGGGTGTGTGTGTGGTTCCTCAGCATGATATATGTGAAACAGGTTTATTTGATCTTAGGAGGTGCCAGTAGAGGGAGGGAAAGGTCAATGCTACTGACAAAGCTTCCTGGAAAAGCTGTGTGTGAGTCCTCTTCATCCAGAAAGGATGGGATGACTGGAAGAAAGAGTGTTTCTTGAATGAGAAGACATTTGGGCAGTCCAGCCTCCTCAGCTCAGCAAAACTAAGAATGAGAAAAGACATAACTAATCCATAAAAATATGTCTTAGGAACATTAGGGAAAGACTTTGTGTTGGAGGACATGTTCATGCAATAGCAAGTAGGAGCACACTGTATGCATATAAATCTTGGGTGGAAATGAGTGGAAATTTCTCTGTAATGGGTACTTTTGAACAGACATTCACATAGAAAAGAGAAGCAGATTGCTGGTCTAGTTTTATATTTCAGTAAATGTGCTTTTCAGTCAGTGCTATGTGCTCAAGTCAGGGACATACACAGATTAGTGGGTTTACAGAGCTAATTTTGAGAGATGGATGCTTTTCATAACAGCTTTTCTGGCGAGTTATGTCCCCTTCTGTCCCCTATTACTCTAAGTGATTTAAAGTAGTGACATGGAGGTTATTCTCCCAGATTTCAAGTTCAACCTCGCTACAGGATTGACTGCTGCAGTTTTAGGTATTTTCTTGCTTTTCATCACTCTTCTTTTTCCATTCAGAAGGTCTTATTTTCCCACTTCTTGAATTAAAAAAAAAAAAAAAAAAGAGAGAGAGAAAAATTAAAATCTCCACAGCAGCAAGGTGGGACTTTAGAATTGCTTCCTATCCTGAGAATCACTATTCTCAGAGAGCTTCCACTCCACACATTAATGGGATTTGGGTTTTGGGAACACAGTGTTACTCAGGGGACACAGCATAGCCACCATTGCTGAGATGGGACACTGAGGAATCACACAGCACTGCTGGCAGAGGCTTCAGTGGGATTTATTCAGCAACTCTCCCATCTTCTGGTACTAGCATTGCTTGTGCTGGCCTTGGATGATCCTTGCACGTCACAGCCAAGAAAACACCTAGGTAAGGCCTGCATTTGTTCCAAGTGAAACTTGTGCTAAAGTTTTCACAGTGACCTATAAGAGTTGGTGAGCTGATGAGAAAAAATCCACAAGACCTTATTCCAGAAAAGTATGAGTTTACCCTTTCAGTCAAAGTCAGAACTGCATTTAATAACATGCAAGCTTAAGGAACTTCCTGTGAGTTTTTTTTTTTTTTTTTTTTTTCATTTTTATCTCATTTTAAGTATCTTCTGGATAATTTTATAGTAGAAACAGTGAAAAGGAAAAAAATAATCTTATCCGCAAAATCAGAGAGAGTGAAAAATGAGATCTAGGGATCAGAAGACAAGGCTGAGTCTCTTTTACAAGATACTGAGACTTTGTGAAAATGCACAGAAAGCTCTCACATCTTTCCACTGCCCGACCCATCAACTTAAACTTTCACTCATAGCTAGGCTCTGATTTCTCTAGATAATTAAGTGAACTGATTTCAAAAAAAAAAAAAAAAAGGGATCAGACAGCCCTAGGGAATGTGTAAGGCTCTCAGTATTTCTAAAACATTTGAAAAAGTTTAAAACTGTTTTAAAATCCATCCATTTAATTTAAATGCCTATACATTATTATGACTGCTTGGCAAATCTAGTCCCTGCTGCAATATTGACACAGGAGGGCATCACAATAAACTGATAGTGTAAAAAACTTAGTTTAGGTAAAGTATAAATTCCATCTGAATTCCATGTCACAAAAAAATTGTGTATAATTTTACGATTCTCATTTCCTCTGGTCCAATGTTGCCTACCACTGCCTGCTGCCCAAAAGCACATCACTGAGGTATGGCACTCTGTTACTAATGTTGGCCCAGGATTCCACTTCAGCTGTAAATTAGTCATCAGCAGAGAGTCATTATGAAATAATCCTGCAGGCATTTGCCCTGGCACATTGCTGAGAAATAAAAAAGTTTGCTGAAAGTCAATCTCCACTTAATAATTGATAGTATCATTTCACTTTTTATATTCCTGTTAGAGGTGTAGATTATTAATTTTTCTACATTCAAATGAACCCATGCTGAGGTTAAAGCAAATAAAATTTAAGGCAATGGGTGCCTGAAAGCAAATATTAATAGTAGCTAGGAAGCAGGAATAATTTGTTAGGAGTGAATCCATGTCAAAGTCACAGATTTCCCCTGGAGAATCACAGCCTTTATACTGGCTATATATTTTTATTGCACCCAATTTCAGTTTTCTTGTTAAAAGAAGGTCTCCTTAAGCCCTTGCATTTCTTCTGCTTCATTCCCCATGGTTCACAAGTACAATAGTGAATGTAAGCTACAATAAAAAGGTCATTTTCTTCTTTCAGCAACAGTAACACAAGTGGCTGCATTTCCTGATTCTGGATTAAGTTCAAGATTTCAAATACGACTGGGCTCGTTTCTGATTAGAAAGTTTGATATTTATCACAGACTTACCTGTCTTCCATATCCAGTGTGAGTGAGATTGTAAAAAGGTAAACTGAAAGGAACCATTCTTTTATTCAGCAATTAACCCCATCTGAGTAAATAATACGGTGTTGTGCACTTGAGCCTTCGCTGTTATGCACTGAATTCAGAATTCAAAACGGCTTCAAAGCTGCGTTCGTGAAATGATGACAAGATGCTGCAGAAACAGCTTTTCATGTGGAATATAATGCAAGTATTGTGTTACACAGTACAGTAACAAATAGGGTATAGTTGTAATGATATAGCAGATAAAGTGTCTGGAAGTACTTACCTGAGGGAAACTCAATCTTATTTTACTTCAGGGCCTGAGGGTTATAAACACAGTGTATGGTCTTGAAACTTAAATATTAGAGGAATCATTTTATTGGGGGGAGGAGAAGGTAATGTTTCTTATTACAGGCAAATAAAATCTCTGTGCCCAAATACACGGCAGAAATAGCCCAAATTCCTTCAAGTCAGCTTGAAGGTATCTCAGCTTGACTCTGTTGTTTCACAACTGGCCCACAAAGTCTATGAGAAGTAAAATAATGCCAGTTGTGATCATGGAAGGGTAATGGCTTGGATGGGCACGGGATGCAGTGGCAAGGCATGCAGCAGGGGCTGGATTGTGTTGTCTGCTGTGGGGGGCATGGAGATGGCTGGGGCTGGAACAAAGGGTCTCTAGGTCCAACCTTGCAGCCTGCATCAGAGCCACAGCACCAGTGGAGATACCCCCACAGCTTTAAATAACCCACTTCAATGTGTGAGTGCAGATTAAGCACAACACAGGGCAGCAGGAGCATCTATTGTGATAAATAAAGACGGACCAGGATACAGACTCACAATGACACGAATTATTTAATAACTTACATTCACCCTTGAGTCACTTTTGACCTGTTCTGTCCATTTCTGTCCTGGACATTGCTGGGGCATGGTTCAAGGCTAAATAATGCACCAGTGACGGGTGCTGAGAAGTGCTGTGGGCAGGACTGTGCTGCTCGGGGTGGTGGGATGTACCTGATGTCTGGATGTGGGCAAAGTTTTCTGGGTTGATGGTTGGACTTGATGATCTTAAAGGTCTCTTCCAACCCTGGTAATTCCAAGATCAAACAAGTGCTTGTCCATCAGCCACAGAAATCTCACCAGTCTGGTTTATTTAAAAACAGGAATGAACCCGAGTGCCATCTTTTCCCTCTCCTGTACTGATAGAGACTTAGTCTGAAAGGAAGAAAAAGTAAAACTAATGGGAAAGTGCAAAAGCTTTTTAAAGTCTGAAAAGAAGCAGAAAGGTGCTGCATATTTTTTTTGGATGTTTTCAGAACACCTCTGCAACTGCATGAACTTAATGAGACTGAGAGAGCCTCGGAGAAAACCCTGCTGTATTTCTCCTCTGGCTTTCACAGTCTGTGAGTCAGGCCCCGGGTTATTTCAGGGTGGATTGTGTGTCTCATGTGGCCCAACTGGGGCTGCTGTCTTTTCCTTCACAGAATAGAATCATAGAACAGTTTGGGTTGTAAGGGACTTTAAAGATCATCTGGTTCCAACCCCCCTTCCATGGGCAGGGATACCTTCCAGTACACCAGGCTGTTCAAAGCTCCATCTGACAAAGCCTTGAACACTGCCAGGGAAGGGCATCCACAGCCTCTCTGAGAAATTTGTGCCAGTGCCTCACCATCCTCAGGGTAAAGAATTTCTGATCAAAGCACAGAGCTTGGTGAAAACACACTTTTGTGGGAAGAGGCCACGTACTAGGACTCAGTCTTGCTGGGGAACCTGTGCCTGGGCAGGTTGACAGACCAGTCAGGACAGCTTTGGTCTCAGCATCAACTGTATCATCCTTCTCCAGTTCTGGATGCTATCTGTGGAAACATTTATGAAACCACTTTGCTGCAAACAGAACCCTTGGTACCTGAAACTTGATCACCTATACAGCAAGCACAGGATCAGTGGCTATTTTTCAAGCACAAGGTATGGCGTGAAAAATTTTAGACATATAATTTGGAATGGTTCTCACTGTTTTGCAATGCCCTGTGTAAATACTCTCTTAGAGACAGATACAGGAGCATGTCAAATAGAAAAAGGTGAGTTTGAGGACTGCATAGGAAGCCCAGCCAAGTAGAGTTGCATAGGAACACTTTCTCTCCATTGCCTAGATGCTGTCTAACCAGGATCTCCTGAAAAAATGTGGAAGAGTGCTCTAGCTGTGCATTTATCAGCTTCACCCAAAAAAGTGATCTGGCACACTGAGAGGCTTTGGTAGAAACAACAAAGCAGCCTCAAGGTAATTTGTATATACACGTGACACAACTCTAGAATACCAAGCAACTCCTGTCTTTGGGTAATCTGATACTGCCAAGGTGTTTGCTGTCATTCCAGATCTCTTTGAAGGGAGGGAGAATTTTGGCAAAATGCACTAGTAGAAGAAGAGCAAGTTGTGGGGATCAGAGTACTGGTGTATGTGGGGTGATGGGATAGCATTGAGATGTAACAAAGTACAAGGTACTAACAATGATTTGCAGAGGCATGAAGGTGGGACTGACCGTGCTTAGTTATCTAAATATCATCTTTGTCATCACAAAATCACAGAATTGTTAGGGTTGGAAGGGGCCTCTGGAGTTCATCCAGTCCAAAATCTCCCCACCAAGGCAGAGTCATCTCGATCAGTTTACACTGGAATGTGTCCATGTGGGTTTGGAATGTCCCTAGAGAGGGAGAGTCCACAACCTCCCCGGGCAGCCTGTTCCAGTGCTCTGCCACCTTTAATGTAAAGAAGTTCTTCCTCATGTTGAGATGAAACTTCTTGTGTTTTAGTTTATGGTCACTGCTCCTTGTCCTGTCACCGGGCACCACTGAAGAGAGTCTGGAACCATCATCTTGGCACCTGCCTTCGAGGTATTTATAGGTGTTGATGAGATCCCCTCTCAGTCTTCTCTTCTCAGGCCCAGCTCCTGCAGTCTCTTCTCATAAAAGATGCTCCAGACCCCTCATCATCCTTGTGCCCCTCTGCTGCCCCTCTCCAGTAGCTCCTTGTCTTTGTTGTACTGAGGACCCCAGAACTGGACACAGCTCTCCAGGACACCATTGGCCCTCCTGGCCACAAGGGCACTGCCAGCTCATGGTCAACTTGTTATCCACCAAGACTTCCAGACCCTTCTCTGCAGAGCTGTTCTCTAGTGGACCAGCCCCCAGCCTGCACTGGTACTTGGGGTTGTTCCTCCCCAGGTGCAGCACCCTACACCTGACTTTTCTCGGAGAGGGAGACATTTCTCAGGACCCTGAAATTTGGACTCATCCCCATGCTTTTTGGAGCTCTTGGCATTCTTGAAGAGCTTTCTGCTTCCTCTGCCAACCATGTGGGTCATCTGTCACCTAGGCTGGGCTGGAGAAGGGCTGGGGCATCAAGGCAGGATAGGTGTTCAGCTTTTAGAGGTTGCATCGACTTACAAATATGTCTTTAGAAGTCCGTGTCTTTCTGTGAGAAGTTAATTGAATTCAAAGCATCTTGGTTTTGGAGAAAAGAATGTGATGCTTTTCTTCTCTGTTACCTGACGCTTAGTCTGTTACATGAGTGAAGAAAACTGATGAATAAATATGGCATCTCATTTAGTCCCATTCCTCATTTAAGTTTCTGCATAGACCAGTCAACCACCATAAATGTTTCAGACAACTGAGAAGTCACTAGCTAAGGTATTAAATATCCAGTGAAATATATATTTCTCACTTTGAGTCATTTTCTGGTTTGAAATGTGAGGATTCCTACACCTGGTAGGATTAAGAAAAATATGTGTAACACAACTGTAAAGATTCTTAATATCTGTGTAATTACCTGATTGAATCTTTTAATCCTGTAAACTCTTGGCATCTTTGCAATGAAGCAATGTTAGATGTACTCGGTGCCTTAGAAATACTAAGAAAAAGGTAGGATAGCTTACTTGAATGGAATATTATGTCCAATGGATCCAAGCAAATAAGACACAAAGCAAAATAGACTGAAAGAACACAGAAAGGGAAATTCCATTACCTAAGACTACTTGTGAATTCATCTTTTCCCATTAATTTCTTTAAATACTTTGTTTTACACTGGAAATTGAACATGAATTCAAGTGTTAAATAGGATTCCTTGCTTGAGATTTTTCATCCATCACGTCAAGGCTGTTCCCTCCAGAAACACTTGTGATGTGATTTCCAACTTTCGTTTCCCAGGTATTTTTCTATTAACACTTGAGTACTACACTTTTTGCAGAGACAGGAAGGAGTGAATGCATCAAAATAAGACAATTTAAACATGTGATAAATTATGAAGAGAATATAAACTCATTCTCATGAGGCTTCTAGGATATTGAAATATGGTTTCATTTTGAAATGAGAAAAAAATCTGTGAGGAGAGAAAAGTTCTGGGTAATTAAAATATTTTGGGTTTCATAGCATTAAAAGTTTTGGGTTATTTTTAATCCAAAAAAAAAAAAAAAAGTCAGAAAGGATTGAATCAGAAAATATCAAACCAGTCACTTTAAGCATTCTTAGAAAAAATTTCTAATTCCTAACCAAAGTTTTAAGAAAGCCCAATTAGTTTCATGAAATCTTCTAGTTTTGACAGACCTTCATTTTTCCCATGGCAGCTGTGTCAGTCCATATTTCCTTAAAAGCCCTAACCTGCATAAGGACTCACAAGGAGAAGCATATTGTTATTCTGTTATTTGATTGCAGATAGCAGATAAATCAGGCAACTTACTGTCTTTGCCATAGTCTGTTTGTCTGAATGTGGCTGGGCCACACATTCCACATATCTGCTGTAGTCAGTAACTAAGCAAACTTTTCTCTGAACAGAAAAAAACCCATTATGCTACTTTTTTTTTTTTTTGTCCAGGCAACACAGAGCAGTTATCCTAGTTCTTAGTGCTACAATCAACTCTGGTCTGGAGGAACGAGAGCACTTTCATTCCATACTTGTTCTCTCCAATGAAGTTATTGAAAAGGCATGAAATAGCGACTGTGAGTAACTCTCCAAAACTTGAACAAACATCACCAGGTTTTATTTCCTGCACTCCAGAGACAATATGCCTGTGAGCCAACAGACAATAATGGCATTAGATCATTTCTAGGCAGAAACAGGCTTCAAGGAAGGACTTCAATATAAATTCAGTGCTTCTAGCTATCAGTCCTTGAGCCACACAGCCACTGGTATCTGGATCTGTTTTGCAATTTCACTTGATTTTGCAGAGAAGGACTCCGACCTCTCATCCTTCTAAAGTCCAGATGTGTTTAAAACAGAAAAATCAAAATAAGATCCTTTGTGTGTATGAAATAACTCTACCCAGATTTCCAAGGTATTTTGGTTATTCTTTTCCCTACTTACATTTTTGGCCAATGTTTTACTTTCCTTTTTTCACTAGTCCAACAGCTGCTGGGGACCCAAAGGAAGTGAAAATACAGAATACCCAGGAGAATGCCAGTAAAGCTGGCAACAGAATGCCTCGAAGATGAAGGCATAGCAGAGTAGAAATGCTGGACATTGATGCTAGATGAATTCAAAGTAAGAATAGGCTGAAAAGCTTTAACAAAATTGAGCAGAAAGAAGTGAGTTCCACACAGGAGAAATGCACACACACTTGAGAGAGATGCTTGTTGGGAGGCAGAGTAAGGAAAGACCTACCTCTGCTCCCTACTCAAACAGCCACTTGCTGTGTAAGTTTAAGGAAACAGTTTCTCTGCTCACGCCACAGCATTTACTTCACTCATCCACAGAGAATCTTTGCTTCCCACCTGCCAGCTGCTGGCTGGCAGAAGGCTTACAGTGCCTTCTGAGGACTAACCATAGCACAGATAGCGTGGTGTCCCTGCAGCAGGGCTCTGTGCTGGGCTGCCCACGGAAGGACGGTGGTTACCCATGCAAGGACAGGTACTTAATAAACTCTGTGAGCTGGATACAAATGCAGGAATTTAGTTTGGGGTTTTGTATCCTTCTGTGAGAGCTGTTCTCTGACTCCTCTGAGTCTAAAACAGTGAACTGGTAGGCTGTGCTACAATAAATAAAGTGTTAGGATTTTAAATTACTGAAGTCTGGGTTTATAAGGGGATAAACATCTTATTAGGCAGTTTCATAGAGCTATGGAAAAGTAGATTAACTAACAGCCATGTAGCCTGAAATTGTCATCACATACAAGACAGTGCAATGTACTTTTCACAGTCAAAGGCAACAACTTTCGTGCATGTACTTCATTGTTGGGGAAGATGGAATAGGAAAGCCTTATAAATATGATTACCTGGAAAAGATGCTGAGAATTTGGAAACTGTAAGCGAGATTGAAATGAAAACAAGCTTTGAGATAACAAACCCCAGTTACTGAACAACTGGAAAACAATGGTATGGTCGACTGAAGGTAATCCAGCTTATTGACTGAACAATACCCTCTGCTTGCAGACAGGTCCAAGGGTCAGAGCAGACCCCGCCAACCTGGCAGGGGGTCCAAAAAGCAGTTTTTAGAGTTTAAAATATAACACCGTATGGTAATGCAATGATTCTTATAGGTAGTATGTAAATGTTGTAGGATTTGTAGCTTGTTCTAGATTGGTTAACGAAAATCAGAATATTCAGCACAGGAGATGATTTATTGTGTTGTAAACGCGAACCACGCATATATCTTCATTCTTTTTCTTCTATCTTTTCCTCTTTTCTACTCTCTCTAACTTCTCTGACCCGCTTCGAGCTGTGTCTGGCATCTCCTAGCAGGTCCCCTACACCCACGCCCTTTCACAATAAACCTCATGCTCTAAGATCTAACTTCAGAGATCTCTCGTCTCCGTCCCGATCGTCCAAAACCGGACCACAGACACCGTCCAAATCCTACACTTCATACCTCTTATCCTGCTGAATTTACAAAATATAGGATTTTTTCTATTATTCCCAGTGTTTACTTATTGATTACTCCTCTTGAGACTAATATTTTTAGGAACATATCTTGTACATTTCTATTAGAATTCATATCTGTGATTCCTTAGTCTTAACTGAATTGAACAAATTCCATGGGAGACAAAACTGTTACATACACTGACCCAGAGAGGGGGCATCCACCATGCAGGCTGGTGAAATGTATGGATATTAAATAGATACTTTTATTGTTATAACTGAAGTGCGTATGAAAAAATGCCTCTGAATCTGGAGGAAGGAAGATTGGGAAAATGTCTCTATCAGTACTGCAAGAGTCCGCCCACTTTCGATGAGGTTACTTCTATGTTCTAAGTGAACTGGAAAACCTGGGTAATACTTGAAATGTGTCTCTTCAGAGGCTTGTAGAATCATTAGGAAAAGTTAAAAACTATTTAACTGGTGCCAAGGAGTAGCTCAGCATGTACAAATAGACAACTTGCCCAACTGGGGGTACTGGCAGAGGTGTTGAACAAGGTCCGGAAGCGAAAATCTGTCGTTTCTGTAACTTTCTCTTGTATTTAATACCACTGCTAACGCCATAAACATCCACATGGCTCTGTTGTGCTCTGGTAAAGCTGATAGTAGCACTGCCAAGTTTTTGCTGAGGACAAAAGGAGGCCTGTCCTGTTTCACAAGAAGTTTCACAGGACAACGCAAGCATGAGCATACAGGTTGGAAGAAGCAAAAGTAGAGAATGGTTTCTATAATTGGCAACCCTCTTTCCATTATCTTTTGCCATGACCGTCCCCGTAACATTAAAATAACACCATAATTGCCGGCAAGTAGTCCAGGCAAAGTTAATGCTGCACTTCAACACAGGACAGTAGACTTTGAAAAATACATGTTTTGTCATAGCTTCTCTAGCTAGCCTGTGACAGGCTAATGAGTGTGTGAAACCATACTCATCCCCTTTTTTTGCATTGGCTGTGGGACTTCTCAGTCTTGCTTGTATTTCATCCAAGCCTTTTCCAGCTAAGTGTAAGATAGCTCACAATCTGCAAATACATGGGGAAGCGATTTTTCCTCTCAGAGTCTAAATGGCAATTATTTGCTTTTCAGAGCTCATGGAGATGTTTTGCCTCCCCCTGAAGCATGAGAAATCAACTGCATCCAGCAATGAGAATGCAGAAGGGGCACACACACTTTAAGATGGTATTGAAGTTTCTCAGCCCGAACCCCGACTTCTTGCTCATCAGATTAATACTGATCCACAAACTGGGGTTAGGAGGGAACTCCCACTTCTCACTTTGAGAGAGGTTCTGTGGAGGGTGAGGGGTTGCCTCAATTTTCTCATACTGGAGCTCTTTTGCCATACCTCTTGGGTTTCTAGATGCTGGGAATCTCAGCCTACCCTGTTCTTTGCTTGTAGCTTTGACTGTTAAGGTACCTGAAGACTGAAGTTTCCTAGTTTAATCAGTCTTTGATCCTAAAAATAAGAAACATGTCTGTGACATCCCCCAGCTTATGTACTAGCCAAAGTCAGACTTGTTGGTCTAACAACTCCTTTTGGACCAAAATTCCGGTCTGATCTATTTCAGGGGTTTCTGTTCCCCTCCTGTGTGAAGTTAAGAGTCCCTGAAAAAACGTATTCCAAATTATACTGCTGTTGAGTGCGTGTAGCAGAGAGTTACACAGGAATGGATTGTCCTCATCAGCACGGAGAGGCGGCTCCACTTGCAGGTGTACCCTGAGGACTAAAAGCAGGCTGAGCCAGCATCTGCTACTTCCTGAAGTCCTGGGGAGGCAATAAGGACATCTCACTCACCCCTGGACTTACCCTGGCTCTGCTCTGCACTTCACTCTTGCTCTCTTCTTCTGCTCCTCTAGCACCTTCCAGGCTACAAATTGTACTGTCTTGCTCTCTCTCTAGCCTTCTACAACCTGACCGGAGGGATGAGCTTCTTACCAACTGTTTTGTCTTGTGTCTGTGAAAGGATCTCAAAACCTTTCAGTGCACATGCAGAATGAAAAGACTTACAGACTCTCCCCCAACAATTTGTTTCCTAAAGGAAGGATTGTCTGCTCATAAATGCTGTGGACCCATCTTTTCTCTCTTGACATCACTCTATTTTTATAGCTGTACTTCTGTTCGGTTTTACAGCTTCCTCAGGGGTGCCCAACTCGATAAGTCCTGTTTTGGCAGAGTGGAGTGTTCACTGGCCTCAGGGATGTTCTCTTACAAATATGCAGCATTCAGCAACGTGTTCAAGCTCATTGCTCTTACTTCCATGAAACATCACCAGGGGACAATGAGGAGGGTTAAATATTGGTTTGATACTTGTCATGGGAGTTTAATTTTGAGCTCAGCCCTGGCCACTAGTGATTAAAAAGATCTAGCTGAAGGAACAATGATATAATGGTTTTCATTGTGACACTGGCAGGCCATTTGTAAAACAAGGATGATGATAATTCAACCTTTGTAATGCAATAGGGATCTTTGCATAAAATGTAGTTTATATGCGCAAAGTATTTTTACTACTAATAGAAGATATAGGTTTGTCAAATGTAGGAGCAGACTGTTGGAGGTTAGGATTTTTCTTCTTTTTTCTTTCTCTTAGGGAATTTTCTCCCATTTATTGCCTGAGAGATAGGAATGACGGATACTTAAGAGAGACAAAAGGTGTGCCCAAGACGGGGGAAAGGGTTGCAGCTGGCTGCAGTCTCTTAGCTGGGGGTTTTTTTCTCTTGGGAAATGCAGCGATACCACGAGATTTTGGCTGGGGCATGAGGGGATGGGCTCAGCTTTCGCTCTCGGGATCGAAGGTGAGATGGTCATGGTCTTTGTGCCAGGCTGTTGCTGCAGGGACAATTTGCTGCCACCGTGGAGTTCCATCCTTTAGTGCTTCTCCTACCGTGGGTAAGCCTTTGCTCCTAAGAGCAGCCACTGGGCTGGGATCTTTTCAGTATCCAGTCTCACTGGAAAGGACCCTCACCCTCTGCTCGGGTGCCTCAGGGGAAAACCCAGGACCCCGGCCCCTAACCCTCTCCAGAGGGAGGGCCCCTGCCCCGTGTGAGCGGAACTGCACCGAAGGGGAAAGGGCCTGGCAGCTGAGAAGGGTATCACTGGGCTCTGGTTCTGTTTGCTATCACTGCTGTTGTTGTTGCTTGTTTGCCTTGTTTGCCTTGGGGAATTGCAGATCTCCAATGGCAGTAGGATGAGTGATTATGTTTTCAATGTGTTTGTTGCACAGGTGAAGTTAGAGTTAATGTGTGGCATGAAAATAGGAGAATTGCCATGCTACAGACCTTGATTTTTGAAAAGTGAAAATAACAAACTATGTTGGAAAAACACACTACAGGCAGTGGCAAGACTGAACATTTGCTAGTTGTTTTGTTATGATTTGTCATAAAATGAACAGAGAGGCAGAAGAACGGGAATAGGCAATGATAAATTCTTCCTCCACGGTGTGGGATCCAGGAGTGTTTCTCCTGCTGGGACAAGACTCAGATGTGCATCATTTCCAGACAGTCCTGGCTAGTTCTGCAGAGGAAACCCAGGCTCAAAGTCAGGAGGGAACCTCAAAACGTTCCAGAAGGGCCCCAGAGCAACCTCTCAGGGGACCAAAGCTGTGGAGGACACCTGCCACGTAATACAGGTCCCGCCAACACGACCAAAGAGAAGCTGCATTTGCACTGCTTGGGTTTGGCAAAAATTGCATATTGCTTGACTGAAAATATCATTATCTCAAATATAAAAGTATTAATGTTTGGAACATTCCCAAGCGATCGTGCTTAATGACAAACCTTGGCAGTCTCTAGACGACATAACATTTCAGCAGTGACCCTTGGCTGCTAGGATAGCATAATGAAAGAAACAAAAGGTTTTGTATGATTTTTCCTGAATCTCATGAAAGGACTAGCTTTCTGTAAAGAAAAAGGTGTAAAAAGCAGCTTATTCAGCAATTTCTTACCTGGAACCTTATTCTTTTCCCACGCAAGTCGAAGGCAAAAACCCATTGACTTATATGGGAGCAGATGATGCACTAATTTCTCCAGGTCACAGGAACTCAGTGTCACCAGCATGAAGAAAATGGCAAGTTATTGCTTATGCAAACAGTCACATTTGGCCAAACAACGGAAACAAGCTTACAGATTGTTGCAATGTCAAAGCAAATTATGGTAGTAATTAAAACCCACGTCCCATGATAAATCACTGTTGGAGATCCTTGCAAGAGTATCAGAAATAGGAAAGAATTTCACAGCCACTGAAAGAAATTCTGTTTCTCTCTGGGGAAAAAATGACATTCTTCACAGACGGAGGAGTGAAGCACTGTCTTGGCAAGGAATAACTAAGAGATAAAGATATTATGAAGTAATCAGGCAGTAATGCTTCAAAAGAATATTAAAAAAAAAAAGACATTATTTCCTTTTTATTGGGATTAAATGCTTGTAATACCAGTATCGTTTTAGCCTTGCCAATATGCTGTCAGTGTCAATTTTATTTAAAAGAAGGAAAAAAACAAAAGGCTATTATTGCAAGGAATTCAAGCTGAAACAGCGAAACTATTGCTTATATGATTGCATTTAAAATTAAAGTCTGTACATCAAATGAAATCCTGGCACATACTCATACATTTCATAGGAGCTTTTGGGCTTGACATACGTACCCCTGTGACAATAATATCATCAAATAATGGCAACTTCATATATCTATTTGAAAATAGCAATTTGGTAACAAATTTATATAGACTTGTTATAGATTGTCAGAAATAAGAATAATGGACACAGTACAAATCCAAACCATATGTTCCATGAAAGAGTATGTCCTTCCAGCATTTTTTAAAGCTATAAATTATCTATCACACTACCAATAAAGTACTGTAGAGGTAAGGTCACTGACCTTGAAGGACTGACATTTAGTTCAAGAACCAACCCCTGCAGCTTAGCACTTCATCCAAATTTTCAAATGTGGAGGGGATCTCTTTTTTCCTTTTCTTGTGATGTTTTCCCACAGGCTACTCTGCTTGCTGACGTTTCCATGATAATGTTCTTCACATTCCGTCAATTTCCATTTAGTAGCTCTACTACAGTAACAGGAAACTTTTAGATCATCTCCTCTGTGTATACATACAGGCGCTGTGTATGCTCTGTGTCCTCATAAGTATTTACTTGGCTGGACCACTGGAAAATTTTCCTACTTTCAGCTGGCTAAGTGTTGATAGTTTGGGGGTAATGGTGCCACAGGGCTGGTCGTCATATGTGAGAAAGAGAGCTGTAAGGAATGGCTTTCTTTCAGCAGAATAAGGGGCAGAGAAGCCTGAGGGACAGGCTCTGCAGCCATGACCCAGGTCCATCAGGAGGCTGAACATCCACAAAAATGTTGCATCAATACCACACAAGCAGGAATGAGCAAAGTACCCAGTCAGAAAAGACAAGCAGAGCAAAACATAATGACAATGGAAAAAAAGGAGGGGAAACAGAAAAGGAGATGAAAAGAAACTGCAGAAGTCTGAAAGTGATTTTTCATTACAAGCAAAAGAGGCTGTGGTAACATTTTTACCATTGCTTTTCATTTTTCCTCATCTTGCTACTTCTCATTCTGGCCAAATCCACCTGTGAAAGATTACAGATTGCATTCTCAGGTGGGGTAAATCAGCATAGCTCCATTGGGCCCAGATGGCAACACTGCTCCCCATAGGTGTTATTACTGTGCCGTATGCCTGTAGTGTGGTCAGCCAGCTCTGAAACATAAAAACTGAGAAACAGAAACTGCTGGTTTCACCTTACCCTGACTTTAAAATGTACTGCTTTCTAAATACTTGAGTCTTACTGTTACAGTAAACCTAATTGCTTCCCATTTCGAATATTTCTGCATTATGCATTGCACTGGAACAGCATTGGCAAAGAGGCTGTGGGCTGAACAAGAAACTCAAGCAGAGAAATGGAGAGGAAAATATCCAAATAATATTGCTTAGAGATTCTGCAGTTAAAAAGACTTTTCTGCGCCTCATGTGGTATCAGTCCCCTTCCTCTCTCCAGGCTTCTTAGTTTACCAACAAACCGGATGACCTACACTCTAAGAGTTTCCTTGCATATGAAATTTGCAGAAGAGCAGCCCACAAGAAAACAATTTTCCTTCTGTTCTAACATTCTTAAAAACCTCCTAGAAGCAGCTATTTGTTCATGGAAACATGGATTTGCAATTCTCACACAGGTACTGAGCCATCATATTGAGCACTGTAAATGAAGGCCCTTTCACTTCAAAAGCAGCTGTTAATTTATGTCTAAATGTGCATTCATTCCTGTTAGACACAGCAAAGCTGTCAACACCATCCAGTTAGTTATTTATTCACAACGTTATAGATACATATATAACATGGTAATAGGTGGTCTTCTGCAGGAATGACTTGGGTTTTTCCTCCTATTATTGCACATAATCTTCCCAGTTTGCATTCCAGGTCAGGAATGCTCCAGGGGGTGACTTGGAGATTGGTTCTCCAGCTCAGTAACAGGATCATCACTCATATGCAAAAGGCTCTGAAGAGATTTTGCGATTCCTTTATTTTTCCCCTTTTGATTAATACAATGTATGGAAGGTTTGTTTGGGGCAACTCTTACTCTGTCAGAGAGGTACCTCTTGAGAACCTTGGAAGCTGAACAAGTTCAACTTTGTTGCTTACTCCTGAAGTCCAAATATTCACAAAGTAACTATTTGCACAGTTATGATACCCATCTGTACATTTCTCTTTCTTTGGGTGAAGGTGAAGAAACTTAGATGTGAGGAGCTGAAGGGAAGGTCAGAGACAGAGACAGTGAAGAGGACTGAGATGAATAAAGGCTCATCTACCCTGCACATTGAAACCCTTCATGTAAACTTGGCACGTTTCCTCCTATTGTGAGGCTTTTTCACCTTGACAAAATAGTAGAAACAGGGATTAGTGTAATTACTTTCAAACTTCCTTCCTTCCTTCCTTCCTTCCTTCCTTCCTTCCTTCCTTCCTTCCTTCCTTCCTTCCTTC
>VZRV01010927.1:1123880-1257540 GCA_013398115.1 Falcunculus frontatus | reverse complement strand
TTTCTTTTCCTTCCTTCCTTCCTTCCTTCCTTCCTTCCTTCCTTCCTTCCTTCCTTCCTTCCTTCCTTCCTTCCTTCTCTCTTTTTCTCTCTTTCTTTCTTGTTGCTGGTTATGCTATGAATACAGCTCTTCTGTAACTATTTTTCTGAGGAAAAGCATCTATTGCTTTTATAGCTGGGAATTTCCCCTCTGTTTCATAATAGAATTAAATTCAGGTGGCTTAGTATAGCTTGATTTCGTTTGATTTGGGCTGGCATGGAAACATTAGGATCATCTCAGGATTTTGTAATTCAGATGACACAGATCAGCAGACATGCCTAAAGCCTTTCAACAAATTTTGAGGGAACTGCAAATTTGGCAGTTTTGACACAAAGAAGCCAGTATGTCTGCATTTTTCTTGACCAGTGGTCTCACAGTTGGTGGTGGGGAGTGCTTACAGCTCTCAGTGTAGTGAGATCAGTAGGAACTCAGCACCTCTGCAGTAAGGCCACAAGAAGACAGACACTCAAATCCTGGTGCTTGCCCAGAGATTTGTTGATGATAAGTTACAGGCAAACAGCTCATACATCCTAACACATAGGAAATTTTATATAAATAAAACAGACCCATATACAGTAAAAATGTTGATGAATAATTTTTGACAATTGCAGCTCTCTCATGGTTGTTTTAGGTTTCAGCAGAGTTGCCAAAAATTCTGTCTTCACAGGAATTCATGGGAACATTTTCCTTGGTTTTGATCTGTGTGAGTTTCAGCCCGGTAAACTTATGAATACTGCAAAAATCACAGAATGAAACTTATTCAGAGCTCTTGAAGTCCACTTATTTTTCAAACTGAAACTGGCCCAAGTTGGAAATGTCATAAATATTTCAGTGCAGAGCTAGAAAATAACCGAGGTTCTTCTCAAAACCCCCAGAGTCTAGGAGAACATTTTGATCCTTGTGACCAATTTTTTGTGTGTGTTAACAAAAGCTGTAGTCTAAAGGACATTAAGTACTGTTAAGGTTTCCTGAAACAAGTTCTCTAACTCCGTAAAGTAACTGAATTTCTCAGGAATGGTCTTCTGAAGTGTTTTGGCAATCTAGAAACAGAATGATTATTAATTTCTTAAGTCAAACTCCTACACTAAAAACCTCCTGTGTGATGAGAAACACTTGAGTAATTATTTTCCATTGTCTCAGATACAAGCCATTAACTTAAAAAAAAAAAAAAAGATAAATTACAGGATTTCTCTAGTTACTATTAAGATTAATCTTGAGGATGAGAAGATGATGATCCTGACTACCAGGAAAAATCTTTAAATCATTGCTATTGGGTATAGCAAAAGAGTATCTTTTAAAAAAAATTTCATAGCAAATCACCAGTTTGCTTATAATACAATCTAAATGACCTATGAATTGTGCAAAAAGAGAGATGTGTGTGTGTGTGTATGTGTGTGTGTGTCTGTTATCAAAATCCTAAAGCAGATCACTGCAGTACCTGTATGGTTTCCATGTAGAATTCCACTGATGAAAACACTCCATGAATTCTTTCTTATTAGACTTCGGAATGTTTACTTGGACATGAACTTTACTATGTGGAGTGAAAACTGAATAAAAGATTGGAAACAAATGTTAGTGGTAAACAGCAATATACTGAGTTGGAAGAAGGTCTGCAGGGATTATAACCGATCTTGATTTTATTTAATTACTTTATTTACATGGTATGAGAATTTTTACACACATATATATATATATCTGTAAAAGGAGGTTGGTAAGGAGGTTCATTACCAGCTCTCCTGTCTGTCTTTCTCAGGGATCTCTTGTGTTTTGCCTGCCTGCATGGTGCTGATTTCTAACTACAAGCTGCACCGTGCATATGAAATAAATGGGACCTGGGAACTGTGAAACTTTATTTCCTTTCTGGTTCCTGTTTTTCTGGCCCCAGTGATTGTGCAGTCTTCCTCACATGTACACTTCTCCAAAGGGACTTTAAGGGTTAGAAATATATGCAGGAAATAGCACAGTTAGATTCAACTGAGAAAACAACACAAACATATATCTCAGGAAAAAAACATCCTAACTGCATAATCATCAGGAAAAAAAATACTTGGAAGCATTTGAGTTTATAAAGATTTAGGGAAGAAAATAGGTAACAAATCAGATGTGACTTAGTAATATCTTGTTATAGCAAAGATGCAGTTGGGTTTGTAAGCCATGTAGGCAGAGGTGTTTCATCAGTTCTCAGGGAGGTAGTTTTCCCTCTCAAGGTGCTGCAAGAGATTTTCCTATGAGATTGGACACTCAGTGCTGTTCTGGGCTGTTTGTGGGTAAAGTCTCAATCTGTGATAAGCCACAGACATAGTTGAGGATCTAGAGAGAAACTGTAAAGGTTCAGAGAAGTGAATTCACATGTTCTAGCAAAGCAAAGACTACATACTACGGAAGGGTGCAGAGTCAGGGAAGGACACGTGAAGACACTTTAAGCACTTGTAAGGCTTACTACAAAGTCAGTCACTTTTTGAACTTGGTCGCCAGTCTTGGGATGTTTCTCTTTCCGCTCGTACCTGTCCTGACTTCCAGTGCTTTGTTTCCTCATGGAGAAAGTGATTGCAGAAGTATTCAGGATAAAGGAGTGGAATAGAGATGGAGACACTTTGCCATTACGCCAGTTTATGCCTGACTTAATTACACTGGAATGGGATTTCTCCTTTTTGATCAATCTGGCTAGTGTTGGCCAGAAACTATGAATAAAGGGTGGAAAATTCTTCACTGTAACAGGAGAAGAGTAACAAATACAGATGTACCAACACCAACCCCGGAAAATACCTGTGTCTTTTTATTCTTCCTACCAAAATTGTTACAAAGCTTGTGCTCTACCTCATGCAGCTGGGTTGGAAATAGTAGCAAATGTTACAAGTGCTATCTAGAATCAGCTAAAACCACAGGATGAGCAGTGGCGGGGGCTATCCCTGAACTCATCCTGAACACAGTGACGTACAGAGCCCTTTATCATTGTCAGAAGAGTCTAGTGGGTGCTCTCCAGGACAACGGTGAAACCTTCAGAAAGTCAGTGGCAGGTGGAGTAAAAGGAAAAATATCCTAGCAGTGAAGTCTCCTGAAATGATACCTGAAATTATATTAATATCACTGTGCATTTCCAAAACAGACTAGAAATGACAAGGACTGCAAGAAAAGTAGATGCTGTCAAAGACGCATTGAAGTTCATGTGTAAAGATCTGTCCATTGAGAGATCCTGGTGATTAAGAGAAAAGTCCAAGAAAGGACCCAACACACTGTCATTTGAAAGAGCTGTAATTTCAGGTATTTAATTAATTTTCATGGTGATAACCTGGGAAGTATTGTAATACAGAAAATTACTAATGATATTCCACAGAATCACAGAATGTGCTGAATTGGAAGGAAGTCACAAGGATAACTGCGTCCATCTCCAGGCCCTGCACAGCACCATCCCCAAGAATCGCACCATGTGCCTGAGGGCATTGTCCAAATGCTTCTTGAACTCTCTCAGGCTTGGTGCTGTGACCGCTTCTCTATGTGTTTTATGTTTGGGTCAAACCCAGAGCTAGACAGCACTCAGAATTTCCTAACACCTAATTCTCTTTCTGCACTTCATGTTTTAACTGTCATGATCTAATAGAAAAGGAGTCTCCACATGGATATTTGGGCTGGACTGAGTCTCACTAACATCCTTGGACAGGCCAGAAGTCTTTTTCCAGCTCACATGCTGAGGCTCTGCTCCGACATGGAGAGATGTTCCAGGAGGTGCTCTGCAGAGTCAGTGACTGTTCTTTTGTAACCCTGAAGTCTGTGAGACAATAGCTGGGAGCTTGGCATTGTGCTGTCCGGATTGGTATGTATTATGCTATTCAAACCAGATTAACACCTGGAGGGCTCAGTCAAGGTGAGTTAAGAGTTATACGAACATGTAAAACAGACAGGCAAATGTTAGGCAAAAAGAATTATCATTGTTCCCATTTTCAGGGGAAAACTAGGAACCAAAATCTTATTTTCGAGGAAGACGGGGGAGTTTTGCATATGGTCTGCATAGTTTCTTTAGGCTCCTTTAAAATTCCAGCTAAAGAGATGGTTTAGATTTCAGGGTTAACTTCATCTGAAGGCAGCTAAAGATACAAGAAAATAGGCCTGTCACAATCTGCCTGAGTTACACAGGAACTCTGAATCATGCTATGCATATGTATCAATAGGCATTTGAACCAGGGTGTGTTTGCTGTGTTGCTTGTGTACAGCACAGCACGCTTCCATGGAGAAACTTTACCCTGCACATTTAAAACATTTGCAGCATCTCTGTGCAATCTCAACAAAATTGTACTGCTTAAAATAAAGCATTTCAGTCACAAGAAATTACACTGCCAGTTAAATGGACTATTTTCTTCTACTGACTCTGAGAATATACATTACTTCAACAGCCAGAGCAAATATGAGTTTGAAGGTGTTTAAACAAATGTACACTTCAGTTGAAAGAAGTTTGCAATAACTAGGTTCAATAAAAATTCTAATTGTAGGCCTCAGTTTAAGTCCTGAAACACATTTTTTGGTCCCCATGTGTCTTGTTTCCAAGATGGCAGCACCTGGAAAAACATGCAGTTTGATTTTCGTGAGAGATGTGAGCTCTGATAGTCAGGACTGCACTGCACCAGCCTGTTTTAGAACTGGTGGCAATGTTGCTGCAGTTTAGGTGGATGTCTTTTATGCTAGGGAATAAGAACGTGTTCGGCTAAGAAAAACATTGGTCACAAGCAGTTTCCATGCAACAAAGTTAAGAAACCAACAGTCTCTTTCAATAGCTAAGCCAAAACTTTATGAATATTGTGCCAACAAAACGCTGTTGCTTTCTCTAAGGCTGTTTTTGTCTAAATGTCCCTGCAATTGCATCTATTGATTCCTTCAGGGGAAAAATGGACATTGCTTTTTAGTACCTTCCCAAGTTTACTGAAATCCTTGTAGAAAAAGATGCAATCCTTAAGATAAATTGAAGTTTTAACAAGATTTTACCAATTTCTTTACAAAGGTTGCCTTTTCCTTCACATAATTTCCTGTGGTGAAAATAATCTCAGTGGTCCATGAACTCTGCTTCCTCATCAGTTAAAGTTTGAACCAAAATCAGGTGCAAAATGTGAGCAGTTAATCCTTACATGTGTAACATTGTTGGGCTTGGTCTGTTGGTTTGTTGTTGGGTTTATTTTGTTGAGAACCATTTTGGATCATTCTGGTTGCTGCTTCTAATGGCAGTAAATGCAAATGGGACGAACCAAGAGCTTCTTTCTGAAGGGCAGGCGAAGAGCACTGCCCCTGCTGGGGCACAACAGGCTGTAGGAGGTTCACAAGCCATTCCTGCAGTGGGGAGTCTGCAGCTGCCCCCCGCAGTAAATTAGTGCAATGCTCGTGTTCTGTTTGTTTTCACACCCCCTTCACAACTGCACTAAACGTGATAATTAAACTGGAAAATTAATAAATGATGAGCATAGGATGACTGGGGGCAGTGCTTCATCGTAAAGAAAAAGAAGCATCAAAAGCGCTGAGAAAAACGAGTAACAGGCAGACCCCAGGCAAGCTTTCCCACAAAGCTCTGCCAATATGCCTCAGTCCTGATTTACAGCACTCCCGTGGCTCCCCTCTGAGCCGTGTCTGCTCCAGAAACTGTCAGTGGTGTGAAACAGCTTTAGGAGTTTTTGCAGGTGGACTCCTCTCTGCTCAGGGCTGCACTGAACTCTTACGTGTCTCTGGACTGTAACATAAAAGGCAGAGTGGGGGAAAGTGAACACGTTTTGCAGGAACTGATCCTACTCTCTACTTTGCCATAGACTTCCCAAGTGGGTCTGGATAAGGTTTGTTATCTCGCTGTCTAAATTCCTTCTCTGTAGCTCGGGGATGGTAAGAGCAATATTACCTACCTGTTGCATAGCAGGGAGTGTGCTGGTTAATTACTGAGTGTTTATACAGTAGGGTCAGCAGAGAAAGTGCTATATGATAGCTAAATATTAGTATGAAATCACAGTAGATAACTGCACATATCCTCCCTTGCACAGCATGGTGATATTTTATCTACTTGTTATTTTGAGTCACATTCTCCAAAAGCTGAAAATACTTAGTGTCTGTTTAAAAGAAATATTTCAAAGAACACATGCTGGTTTGAGTTGTTTCCCACTGTGCATAGCACCTGCACACAGCCGACACTGGTGAGCTTTTTGCTTTAATAGAAAAGGTAAAATGAAGTGTTACTTCTCTTTAGGTTCTGTTAAAAGGAACACTATTAAAAATACTTGTTCCCTAGCCAACTTTTCCCCAGTTTTTTTCTGCAGTTGTATCTGCTTTGGTGTACATCTGTGCCTGAATGCGTTCGTCTTGCCTTTATGCCCTCACAGACGTCTCCCACCCGAGGCAGGTTTATGAGACATGTGCCACTTCATTTTTGGAGGGGGAGGAAGGTTTTCATAAAAGATGAGGCCAGTTTTGCTTGTCATCACAGATGACATAGTGACTTCCTGCAGGCAAGGAGGAATTTGGGGTGGGTGAGTGAGGGTTGATGGGTCCTCAGCTGACTGTACAGGTCTAGAGGTGATAAACACCTTTTATCACACAGCTCCCCACACTGTTCAGGGTGGAAGGTGGAGCAGTAGCAGCTGCTGCAGCAGCGTTTTCGGGAGTGCCCCCACAGCAGGGTGTCATCCATCCCAGGGTGGTGGGACAGTTTTCTCTCCTCAAGCAGGTCAGTGTGCGTTGCTCAAGATGCAGGAGAGCACGAAGGCAAGAGTGGCACCTCTCACTGGGGCTTGGCATCTGGGGCTCGGAGCTGCCAGCTGTAGCACAGTGTAGCACAGACCATCCTGCTTTAGGGGCAGGATCAGTTAAGGAATTTTTCTTCAAGAAGGAAGGTCAAGAGACACTGCTCTTTATTAGTGACCAGGGAAGTAGCTCACAGATCCAAGCCAAATGCACATAGCAACTCTTATATGTATAGAACCTTGGGGGATAATATTACTTGCAAAACAGAGGGGACAAAACCAATCTGTTTTCCGTCTTAGCCACTGAGGGCACCAGGTGGACCAGCAGCATGGAGAGGTACAGTGAAGGGGAGGTAAGTGCTACATGCAGTTGTTAGAAAGGACTCCATATTGCTGCCTGTAGACAAGCAGACAGGCTACAGTTGATACAAAGTCAAGGAATGACAATGTCGGACAGATTGAGACATACTGGAGACACCATGTGGAAATGGTGTCCATGGGGGCTGGTTCCCCACTGATTCCCTTCCCTGCCTGCCACAAATTGTGTTGAAAAAATATGAAACACAGAGAGTGAGTCTTCTTGGGATGATCATTCTTCTTATCCAGTGGGGGAAAGACTTGGTGGGAACCAGCCATGTGGGGGCTCTGCCATGATACTGAGAAAAGCCCTGGTTTCCTCTTGGTGCTGGAGATCTGGCACCTACAGGAAGGTCCAGGCGGGGTCTGTTGGGTGCTTCAGCAGGTGCAGGCACAATCTGAGGTCCTGGTTCCTGTCAAGCTAGAACTGATGTATGCCTCTTGGGGACAGACATCTTACTGACATGTCCATGAGAAGTGCTACCAAACAATGCTCCATGTCTCAAAAAATGGCATTTCCTACAGGCAGTCAGCCTGCTGACTTGCCCACAAGGGGCTCCCTGAATACCTCATCTCCTGGGAAGTTTGCCTTCTTCCACTCATAAAAAGATGTTTTATTCTTTAAGTCTGCATGCACTCCAGACTTCATTCAGACTTGGCCTTTCCCTCTCCAACACCTCAGCCACCTGGGCAGCAGTCACCGAATATGTAAGGGCTTTAGAAAATTATCCGTGTCCTGTGTGAACTATTTCTATGTGGAAAGAAGGGCACAGGATCCCTCCTGGACCCATGTTGTCATCTCAGGAGATAGGCCTTGGGCCACTGGCCACTGCTATAAACAAGGAGTTTGTGACTACTCCCTGAGCCCTGGGTTTTGATCTAAAACATGATAGCCCAAAGCAGACCGCTGAATTCACTCAGAAAGGTGTGCAGAGGAGGACTGGGGGCAGGTACCCCAAGAGGTGTAGTACAGCCTTTCCGCCAGAACCCATCTGAGGTGAAAGATGAACCTTGATTCCATCTTGCTCAGACTCCTTGTGGTTACTTGCTAATTCTCTTTGAATTTCGAGTAGTCTCCAGAAGCAACGTCAAAGTATAAGAGATAAATAAATCCAACTGTGTGATGCTCTCAGTTAATTTCTAAACATCTAATTTGGATGACTGGTTGATCTGGCAAACGGGAGTTTCTTCTCCTGGTGCCCTTCAAGCAAATCAGATGTAATTCTGCAACACGTTTCTAACCATGCAAAGGCTGCAGGAACAGGTGTGAGAACAAAATTTAAAGGCTTATTGTATACAGAAACCAAATTAAATTCTATTGTTGTCTCATCTGACATTGTCTTTTTCTCCACTGGAAATGTGAAATAACTTTGTACCTTTTTAAATGAAGGTATTTTAGTGAGGGATAAACTCAGTCACATTATCTAAGAGGTGCAGCAAGGCAGAAATATCTACATAGACTGTTACTACTAGTAACAAAATACTGGTACAAAACAATTTCTTGTTCATCATGCCCTCAACAACAATGACTTGGTTGCGCTTCCCAGACATCTGTGGAAGGGCTCAATCCAGTTGCCTGGGCTGACAGAGCAAGAAGGCTGACAGAAGAAACCTTCTGATGGTACTGCTGATGGTGTCTTCACCTCCCCTCTGCAAACCCAAGCACGGATTTGACCAGACTGCAGCTTTGTGCCATGACAGATTCACTAGTTTAGGCCATGTGATCCCCTAAGATACTACACAGTTTTCAAAACTGGCCCTGTGGGTGAAAATCTGGCCCACTAAAGCCACTCCACTGAGCTCTAGAGAAGCCAAGAAAAAGTGTCTCATCCCAATCAGGGATGGGATCCGGAATCTAGGAGTCACAGGATGCAGTGTCTAGGAGTAAATAACACAAGAAGCACACAGAGAAAACACCTACCAAAATGACTAGTTAGGAAATTCATCTTTTAGAGTTCCAGTAGAGAATTTTACTCAGCTGTGAGCAGATGTGTATTAATGGATGGATTTAAAATGACTAAGCTCAGACAGATCACAAATGTATTTTGGCAATGTAATCCACAAAATAATACTTATGACAGAACATGCCCAATAACACTAATATTTCAAGAGGGCTTTAGAAAGAGGTAAGATTTACTAGTTGAGAAAAAGAAATAAGATTTGATATTTAAATGTACAGAGACTTAAACATTTGGATGAGGAGGTAGGAGTAATACTGTAAAAGGTTTTCAAAGTTCAAACAAAGAATCCTGAAGTCAGCTCTTAGCAGGATATGCTAAAGTGATTTATGTACACTCATACAATTACAGTGATTTCTGTACATGTGCAAGAGTCAAGCTGCTGAATATTTGATGTGTTCAGTTGTGGCTTTTGTTGGTAGCAAAATCTTTGACTGTTCACAGTACCTCATAGACACTGGTTTGAAGAATTCTGTGGCTACCATGAAGTTACCTCCACTGAATGTAAGTAGCAATGAGGCTATCCGTCCCAACTAGGTTAATGTCCATATGAATTACTTGGCATCACTAGAGTATCTGATCAGTAGCTGAACAGGAAAAATCTTTAAGTCCCAGTACAGGATGCAGGTAGTGTCATCTTTTTGGAGAAATGAGACTAGAAATGGCTGGAGGGCCAAGTAAGGATTAAGTCCAGTCACAGAGCTGTTGGGCTAAGATTAGAAGAAGTTATACTGACAGAACAATGAAAGTGGCAATGAGGTTTTTAGATGCATTCATGGTTAGTAGCATGTAAAAGAAATTAATTTATCCTTTGAGATAATTCCCATTAAGAAACAGAGGTATAGACCTCACAAAAAAGCGCAACTTTGGGTTTTTATGTTTTGCTTTGGGTTTAACAAGCCTGAGCAAGTACTGCAAAATGCATTATTCAAAGCACTGTCTGAAATTTCTGCTGTCTTGTTATTATAAACAGACACTTCTCTCTGTGCTGCCAGCAGATATGGTATGGCAAAGACTGACTAGCAAGTGCTTTCATGGAAATAATGAATTTTGCTGTGTCTGCAGCTACCCAGAAGAATTAGCGTATGTGTTAGGGCCTGGATACATTCCACCAAAATTTAGGCAACTAGCCTGAAGCATCTCAGTTAAGAGTTCAGTTTCAATAGTTGACATCAGTTCCCAGTGAGGAGAAGGCTTATTCTAGACAGCAGTTTATCTTAGATCTGAACAGCTCTGAGCACCTGGTTCTTTCTCACATAGGTGAATGCAGAACATTTCTCAGTAATTGCACAGGAGAAAGGTTGCCTGACTCATGATGGGCCTGGTCCTGCTATTGCCCAGACCAGGGACTGGCTGGAACACACAGTTTTTGTTTCCCTCCTGCATACCAGGGAGTGTCCCATGGCCACAGATTAGGCACCACCAGAGTTTCTAACTTTGGGAGCTTATCTCAATGCGCAACATGAGACAGAATGATGCTTCAGAGGTCCTTACTCCAAAAGTTACCTCCATCCAGATGAGATCATCTTTGCACTCATTAACCCCATTACAGTTCTGAATTTGGCTTCTTGCTGCCCCAGTAAAACTACCCATGGGCACATGGGGTACCAAGAGGAATTCGTGTGTCCTAATTAGCAAATAATTTTGATTATAGCATAGCACATAGGGATTGCTAAGCACAGAAAATCTGAAAAAAACCATTAGAGGCATACTTCACATAAGAAGTCACTCACTGCAAAGTATTCTCTACCCTCTACACTTTACAGTGTAAAGCTGAGCAGAGCCTAACAGTGCAGGCAAGAGGTCCTCAAGTGGAGCAGAAGAGGAATTCCACCCCAAACTAATCCCCTACCAGTGATTTGTCAAAGATTAGAAGCTCTCGAGCCAGGCAGAGTTTGAAGGAGTGGGCTTTGGCTAGCTCTCAGTCTTGAATATTGAAGGCAGGAAGAATCAAAATGAGTGATGCCTCCACTGATAAATGTAGGTAGGCATTAACATCTGAAAGGACTAGGAAATGCAGGTACAGTGTGTGTGACCAGGCAGAGGCAGCAATGCACCATTGTATTCTGCATGGGTGGTCAGGATACCATGTAAACCTTTAAAATTATTCAGTGAGGGAACAAAATAAACAGTACAACTTTATGACAGATGGCAAATATGGTTTTATGAGATACGAGTCATACTTATTTGAGTGACTGATTATTTTTCAAAGATGTCTTTATCACATTAACTATGGAAAGGCAAAGATGTTTTACAGCTGAATTTCAAATATGTTCAGTATATACATAATTATATATATTATATATATATAATTTCTCAGATTATTAACAAATATTTTGAAAACATTCAAAGTTTCAAAAGAAAACTGGGTCAAGAGGGTAACTTTAAAAAAATCAATCTACTGGATAATTTTGAGTACCTATGGTTTCTGAGAGTTCAAAAACACAATTCTCTTCACATTTTCAACTTGTTCGTTTTTTCTCTAAACATAATGTGGGCACAGATATTTACACAACTAACACCAACAGAAAAAGGAGTGTTTCAGAGTGTGATAGTCAGGAGACACCCTAACTCTGGCTTTTACTGCTGTGCTGAAATGAAACTCCACATATTTCACATGTCCTGGTGCCCCCTTTGCCTATGATGCGTGAACACTAATTAGTTATTGACTTCTATCTGTGATGAAATAATTCCCCTTGTAGGAAGCTGAGGTCCAAGCAAGAAGTTGTTTTGAGCAGTGCCCAAGTGAGATTGGCTTTGGACTGTGGTGCAGGCTTTGGCACAGCTGTGAGAGACAGTACAGATATGACTTACAAACCTCTGCTTCGCTCCTTGCAGAGAAAATTTGAGTTAAAAGAACACAGCACTAATGTAGAAATAGGATGAAATTTTAGCATTTGAATATTATTTTTCCCAATCTCAAGCAGATAATTTGACTTACTGCTAAGTGGACACTTAAAGACATTTGTCACTATGAGGATGAAAAATTGAATCAAGACTGTGGAATTTAATAACAGTCACTTTTCCTTGCTTTTACTTCGAACCTTGCCTTGAATGGTAGCCACTTTCCAAAGTACTGGGCAGTAAGTTTCTTTCTTTAATTTATTTAATACCTGGTATTCTAAAACTACAGGGGTTTAATATGCAATTCTTTAATGATTCCTCACCCAACCGACATCTTAAAATGTTTGTAGCAAGAACTAGCAGATCAGTTCTTTTGTTTTTATTAAAGAGCTTCTCCGTGAAATCAAAAAGAAAACCTTATGAAAGACTGCTGAGTCGTAAAGCACAGGAAAAGGAAAATGGAAAATATAATACTCTTTCCCTAAAATTCTAACAACATTTGGAAAATATTAGGAAATAAAAAATTTGGAAATATAATGCTCCAGAACATGGGAAATAGGTGGATTTGGAACTGATAAAAACTAATGTAGCTCTGTTAAAATTAATCCAAAATTGTGACATATGAGGATCTGGCCCAGAGGTAATATCTTCTAAATAATATTTTTTCTTATTTTTGACTATGCTGATGAAGTCACTGTTCTGCGCCAAAATATCAGCGTGTTTTGAAATGAATCCTTCATTTCAGGGGAGGATACATTCTTTGTTACATTAGTCCTCCAGATTCCTGAAAAGTATTACACTTTGCATCTCAAATTGAAGGGTGGATTTGGATGCTAGCTTTCTGTTTGCCATTTTATTTTACAAGCTCTGCCAGTCCATTATGCTGATCTGACAGAGAACCAATATTATGAGCAATAATTTTATAGGCAGGACAGACTCTGAAGTTCATTTAAAGAACAACTTCCAGGGAGATACCTCGGGCTGGGAATCTCCCTGCTGTCGGTGCTGGGCTCTTTCCCAGTCTCTGGGAGCCAGATCTGTCTGAGATTGGGAGGAGGAAGCACAAACCATCTGGCAAGGCAGCTTCTTGAGCAGAAGAGACTAGTTAATTGAAAAGAGGCAGGAATTTTATCTTTGGCTTCTGAGGAGATAGAAATTGCTTGATTAACTGCAGATTATTGGCTGGAAGAGAGCACCATTTAATAGCATAGCTTCAGAATATTTTGCCAATAACACAACATGGAGGAGGTGGAATGGGGACAAATAAGACCAAGGTCAGTAGTACAAAATTCATGGTCAGTTACTCAGCATAAGTAATCTGTGAAAAGTAGGAGCTCATGATATGGATGTAACATCAGATGAGGACAATGTATTAGTTTCAGAATAATTACAATGTTCTGAAGTTATACCAGCATGAAAAATGTAAAGGTGAGGCATTTGCAGGAGAGGTGTGAAATGCTGCTATACTGCACAGGTCTCTGGCAAGTGTTCGTCTGACAGGACAGACACTGTTCAAGTCACCTATGACAAAGGATGGTGAATTAAGAGCAAAACAGGGGTAGGGGAAATCTGTAAGACAGATACCAAAAGAGAAGACTTAGAGCATGTTTTTCAGTTCATTAAAAAAAAAATTAAAAAGCCTGAAAAGGGATGGAAATTTTTTTACAAAGAGGCATAAAGAATAAAGGAGAGAAGCTTATTTGAGTCATACTCTGTACTGATTTGAGAATGATTGTGTATAAATTGGTTTTGAATGAACAGAGAAAGAATTTGTGAACATATATAGGCAGGCTGTTTGTAGCCATGAAGGTGGGAAAGCTCTGGAAGGACCCCTCCACTGGTGGTGTGTGAGTGGCAGCTGTGCTGCTCAGGTGGATGTTGCTGCATTCATGGGAGGGTCCAAGAGTGAAACCAACTCAATGACTCCAGCAGTCTCATGTTCCTGTTTCCTCAAAGTTAAAAATATCCCTTAGCTGAAATACTACCATGTATCCATAAAAATTGAGATTTTAGGTTACTTAGATTACACAGTACATTGCCAAAGGGAAGCTGCTCCTAGAGTACCTAGTCTAATTCATCCCTGGGGCAAATACCTTGTTGTTGCTGGGCTGGACTCTCACTTTTTCAATACCAAGTCTGGCAACTCAAGGATGGCACAAAACTGAGGAGCAAGTCCCCCTGCCTCCAATAAAAATCCCTAAAAGCAAAACAAACAAACAAACCCAAAAAACTCGAACCCCCTCCCTACCATATGGGATGCCACTGGGACAAAAAAACCCCAACTCACATGGGCTCATCACTGCAAGCTCTGAATTGCAGAAAAAGCATCAAGTGGCATGGATAGGCTCATGAGCCTTTGCTGATAATGCCTTGAAACAGAGTAGAAGTTAATGACATTAAAATTATGCAGGCTCTGTTTCTCTTTGCTTTTGTGTTTCCCTTTACTGTTCACTGATCCTGCCCACTGAAGCCTAACCTAAGAGCAATTTGTCCTTGCTTCCATTGACACTGCTATACTTTAATTTTTATCTGTGCAGCTTTACCATAATTTCTTGTACTTGCCATATCAACAGAGGTGGCTGTCTCACACACTGATGAGAAAAATACTTTTGAGAAATAGAATTTGTTTTCAGTCCTGTGTGGGGCTGCTGTAATAGCAGGAAAGAGGACACAGTAATAAAGTCCTTTGGACACGAAAAAGTCTAAGACATAAATCTTCAGATGTGTAAGCATTTATTTGACCTTAATGTGTGTTACAGTGTTCAGCTCATGCCACTGTTTGTGAAACATCATTTTTGACATCTTTCAGACAGACCTGGTCTTAAGTGATACCAGCGTAAATTTGTAGTAAATACATTTATTTCAGTATTTTTTCTTATTCCAGAGTGATACAGCAATACTTGGGATGACCTGAGATGTCTAGAGAGAAACTTATCATGAGAAAGTCTAATTAAACTGTGCCACCTCTTCCTTCAGTAATTTCGAGATGAACTAAATGACCTGCCATTTTCAAAATGATGAGCCGGTTTTGATAAAACTAGTTGAGATGGTGCTGAATGTTTCAAATCTATCTACCCAACACATCTTGCTGTTTTGTAATTTACCCATCTGATTTCTCCAGCCCCACCTTCCTGCTCTTACCCACAGTCACTATATCTCCCCTCACAAGTCAACTCTGATTTTGATCTTATTTATGTTGTACTCAGAACAGCTCAACTCTTGACTCCATGGTGAGATATGGCCATTCACACATTATGCAGCAGATCTATGGACCTGCTGAAGTCCCAGTGGTATCCTGATAGCTAAAGAAAGGAGAGGAATTTTTAAATGTGCTTTCTCAGACAACAAATCTTTTCAATTACCCAGCCACAGCCCCACTGTGATTCAACAGGGTAACCATTCCCTCCGCTCAATTTGAGAAGAAGGATCTTCTGCAACACTCAGACATTTTTTTTCTTTTTGTTCTTCAGTTGCAACATCTCACTTTATCTGTCAAGAGCCAACACGTCAGTGATATGTTGACATTTCTAGAAAACTGTAGGCAAAGAAAATTCTCTTTTGGCTGAGACACAACTCAAGAATCCTGGTTCTCCCACAGAAATAGAACAAGAATTCAAGATTGGGTGCAACTGTAAGAGTGAGCCTGTGGATTTGGGAACAGAATTGCAACTCCTTGGCTACATACTCTGCTGCAGATTTTCAGAGCTCTGAAGACACTGAAGTTTTGCTGAGCTGGAAAACGACACTAAATTAACAGCTGGGACAGGGACAACATACCCGGGCTTGCTTAGAGGATTTGGTTTGCCTGGTGAGAATAAGTTTTTTATTTTAAATTCAAGACACACAGAGGGACACTAGCTCTCACTGTCACAGTCACTATCACTGCTGCATGTATGCAGTAGAAGGGTGATTTTCAAAGCCTGATGGCATGCAGTGAGGGGGTTTCTGACTCATTTCATCATATATACTGATACTTCTCATCTACACCATCCCAGGATGCTGACTGCTGCTCTGTGGAACCTGAGTGTGCTTCCTGCATTAAACTCACAATTGAACCAAAACGTGTAAGACTGGAAGGGGCCTGTGGAAAAAGTAAAAACATGGCCCTTCTGGATATTTAAGTTCATTTCTTCTTCCTTTTTGTTAGACTCACCCCCTTTTCTTTTTTAATCCTATACTGTGTGTTTTTGGAGAACAGTTCTAAATAGGACAAGGCAATATTACATGAAGACAGACCAGGCTTTGTTTTGTACCCTCAACAAGCTTGCTTTTCCAATGGATATCATGGCTGAGGAGTGTGTTTTTCTCCAAAAATCATATCCATCTTAAGCCTTTGCTTCACTAATGCATACAGCTGCAACCAGTCCATTCCTTCACCTTTGTGCCTGTGGTCAGGGATGAACCTCGAGCACTATTGCACGTCTTAGGCAGGATCTTGCTCTGGGCAGCAGCTTCTATTTACTTCTGTTCTCACTATGCAAGAGGCACTTAATTGCTACTTGCATTTAACCCAAGCAAAAACTAATTTTCATGCCTGGGACTGATCCCTAAAGTCGAACCACATGTTTAACAGCTGCCATTAGCTGCTTTCAGTGTAACAATGGGGTAGCTTTGGCAAGGTCTGGAGAGGGAGCAACTATGCGACAGGGAAAGAAAGAGTGTCCTCAAGTGCCCTGGTACTGATTCACATTAGTCCTATATTGATTCACTTATGAGTTATGTATTTTTAAAAGAGCCCTGCTCTGCTGGAAGCTCAGAGCAATGCATTTTTGACAGAAAAAAATTGTGCCTAGGAAAATTTGTATTACATTCTGCAAGAATATATCGACCTGGACCTCCCAGTGACATGCATTTGGGACAGTAATGCTGGGCTCTTGAACAATGATGAGGGCCTGGAAAGTTCCAGTCTGCAGCAAGCTAGGCTTGCAGTGCTGGCAGCTGCCCAGCCATGCTTCCAGGATGTCTCTGGGTTGAGTGGGAAGCTCAGGGACTAATGTCAGTATAGTGTTAGCATGTGCTTCCCAGGACAAAGACCTGGCAAGGCTGTGGTGAGGCTTTCCACCCTAGGGAACAAACCAGTGCCTGTGCAACGGCAGCACTGTGGGAAGACTTCCCCTCCTGCACCTCTCCAAATGTGCATGTGGCTCCAGGGAGCCAGGAACAAGTGTGGAGGGGGAAGAGAATTTTTTAATCTGGGACCATTTCTGATCCGTAAGAATTAAAGTGTGGTG
The DNA here is from genome assembly GCA_013398115.1 of Falcunculus frontatus. Taxonomy (NCBI): domain Eukaryota; kingdom Metazoa; phylum Chordata; class Aves; order Passeriformes; genus Falcunculus; species Falcunculus frontatus. The sequence goes on along the minus strand of VZRV01010927.1, from coordinate 1,240,407 downwards.
TTTGGGACCTGCTCCGGTCTAGTAAAGTCAGAAGGATTTCTCAAGAGGGCAAAACTTGCCCTAGTGTTTTGCATTTTATTCCCCCAAGGCCTTCAAGATGAAGAAGCAGCAATGAAAATTGCTTTGGACTGAAAAGGAAATTGCCCCATAACCTCATGAAGGTAAACAGCACTTTCATGTTAGTCTCTGAGCTTTACTGCTTTACTCCCTACTACAGAGCAGACAAGCTGCAGGTCCCCTGCCCCGGGGCTCCTCTTGCCTTGAAGCACAGCAGTGCTAAGGTCCCTTCCCTCTCACAATTGCAGTGGGAGAGCTCTCCTTTGGCAGCCATCTGCACTTTGCCAGTGCCAGGGCGACGAAGGGCAGCTGAGTTGGTCATCCAAGGCAGAGGAGGGCAGGGGGATGCACTGACTCTGCTGTGCAGAGGAGCAGGAGAGAGGCCTTGGTTAGCAGGCAGAGCAAATGCTCATGCACCAGCTCCTCCTTCTTGACAAGTGCTTCGAGTCAGCAATGCCCCAGCAGCAGATTGTCTGCACATTTCCAGTGCCCAGCTAATGCAATGTAATTGAAGTTATCTTTGCTAACAGTCAGAGAGCTCTTGCGAGAAGTCACCTCTCCTTCCCCTTGCCCTGGGTTATCCGTGAGTCTGTCAGCAGCTCCTGCCACCCAGCTGATCTGTGGTGACTTGCTGATCTGTGACTTTTGGGTGACTCTGACGACCTCAGTGCTGTGACAGCCATTCTGCTTCAGGAGCCATGTAGCACAGTGGGAATAGCAAGCAAAAGGGAGTAGCAAGCCAGACCTTAAATACAAGCACGGGCATTAATTTATAAATGCAGGTATGCATATATTATTTATATGCTATATTTATACAGTGTATCTATGTTTACACACATTTGCCTATAAACACCCACACTCACTATGTACATGGATATAAGTGTGTATATGTCTGTATGTGTGTGTATACATAGCTATACAGGTGCACCTGGACAGCACAACTAGGTGTTCAAATTCAGAGTATTTGGACTCAGAGTGCTCTCGTTATGGTTGAATTAGATGAGGATTTATGTTTGTCAACTCCTCTTGACTACCCCTTTGCTAAAGGAATGAGAGCAGAGTTTGGCTAGAACAAGTAGGGCTAACTAAGCTGATAACTCCTCTGAGAAAATCTCAAGCCAAAGAAAGTCAAAAGGGGGTGGAGAGATGGAGGGGAAGATATATGAATGATTAAAGTATCTAAAAGGAAATCAGTAATTTTGAACCGTCAGAGCTGGAAACAATTAGTGGCTGGCTGGCAATTCAGAAGAATCAATAAGAGAAAGATGTGATTTCTAATAACTCAAAAATAAAATCTGCTGATAAGTTAAGAAGGAGCTATAGGGGAAAAAAGAGGTGAATAGGATACTAAATCTGTTAACAATTATTGTCAGTGCCAACACCGGCTCGGAAGAGTCACGTTTGTTCTATCACCTCCACCCAGACAATTATAACAATATGTATTCACCAGGCTCTCATGACAGGAGCACCCACCAATCCCATTAGCGCTAAGGAGCTGCTGGCATTTGTTTTTATTTTAATTTATCACTCAGCTGTTTCAAATCACGTAAAGCTAAAACTTGGCTTACAAGCTGTCGTTTCCAATGCTAATCGTTTGTGCTTACTGCATATGTGCCTGTGTGATATGTATATTTTCTGAATTGTAAAACGGGCATGGAAAATTCCCGGTCTGGGTATGAAATGTCCTCTCTGGCCCTTTACTGTAAAGGTTGGTCGTGTTAAAGCTGTTGACATATGTTTACTCCCCAAACAGGAGCCTGCTAGATGAAGCAAACTGGCTGGGTCTAGTTCACCACCCCTTTACAAGAGTTTAACAAGCTACCCCAGAGCAGTAGCTCAGATTGTATGTATATAGGGTCATCCTGTTCCAAGGCAAAGTGACGATATCCATGTGATTTCCTTAATTTCTTTAGTCTGGTGACAAACAGCACAGGCATGTGATAAATTGCATTTATTTTTCACCTTTTGACCTCCTCACTTGTTCTCTGCCCACTAATCCATTTCTGCTGGGACCACTTCTGGCATAAGAAACCTCTGAGCAGTGCTCAAACAGCCAATGCTCAAAAAAAGAGCCCTGTCACAGATGGTTTCCTTCTTTCCTTTGTAAACACAGAGTTTCCCTTTTTATCCTCCTCTTCCAAATCACACTAGTCCAGAAGAGCGACAAGTGACAGCTACAAGGATATTGTAGTTGGGGGTCTGGCTTATCAGCCAGAACCATGTCCAATGCCGTTTGAGGTCCTTCAGTTGGACGTACAATTATTCTGGTATAAAAAGCAAATACCTTGAAAAGTGCTTTTTCTAGAATGTGGTGGAAACAAGATACATAGTGGCTTGCTCTGGAATAAATATTATGTTACAGAAATCGCTCATGTCTTTGGTGCTTCAGAAGAATTTTGCTAGTTTTGGCCCCAATCCTGCAATATGCTCTTTATGGGCAAGAAGTCCCTCCTCATGGACTAACTGAAAGATTGAAGCTGTATTTGGACCGTACAGTCGAAAGCATTCAGCTGCTTCTCAGCACTGATGAGTTGCTTTCCATTTCCATCTAACTTAACTGTGCAAGTTCTGTTGTACCTAATATGCTGGGAATTTGCATTCTGTTTGCTCTAGGACATAAATGTGCAACACTGGGGTCCCAGAGCTCAGCGCAGGGCTAGGGATGAGCAGTGACCTCCTGGCTTCTTTCTTCCAGTGCCCTACCCTGGATCATTTTCATCCTCCCCAACCTTCAGCTGTTTATCTCTTGATCCTGATATGACAAGGGAACCATTGCAGTTGTATAAACTTGCAACAAATCATTGTATGCTCTGCTAGGAAGATGAGGAGTACTAGCAGTACTCCAGGTGCCAGTGGCATTGTAAATGGTGGGTATGAATTTTGTCCTGATCCCAGGTGGGAGGCTCTGAGGGAAGGCAATTTTTGCACAGCCTGTGTGCTGGTGGAGCAACTGCATCCTTGGTATGCAAGTGCTCAAGAGACTTTCTGTCAACCGTGCAGTAAATTCAGGCTCATTTTCACACTCTCAGAGAGCCAAGATTCTCTATGATGCTGTTGCAAACAGGACTTTGGATTTCATTTGCACTGAGATTGACTTCACATGGCACATGATGAGCCTGCACACGCTGCAGCCAAGGCATACAGCCACTCTGCCCATCTCACGCCCAGCTGGATGCAATTTCTTAAATAAGCTGATAAATTGTTACATTTAACAATTGTTATATTTTCATACAACCAGGTTTTTTATTTTGGGGAATCCACCTATACTAATCTGTACAGCAAACACCAGCATAGGCTTTGGAAAGTTTTTTGAAAGAATTACAGGCCAATTGCTCTTTCAGTAGCCTAACAAACAAGCAAAACTCAACTAAATCACACTGACCTCATTTTCCTCCATGCTCCTAAACAGTCTAAGGAGTTAGATTCCAGAGTTTATTTTGGTATATGGTTACCCCTTTGAATCAGGCAGTTTTCTGCCTCCTTCAGCTATTTCCACACTGAAACCAAATCTCTCACCATGAACAGCTTCAGCCTCGTCAGTCATTGTTGACACTGACTTGGTTCTTTGGTTCTGTTCTTGGCTCTTGAGCCATCTTCCTACAGATATCATGGACAATGGACATTGCATACATCCAGCTCGTTTTTCCATGTTGTTTTTGTCTGAATGGCGGCATCTTATTCCCAGGGATTCTGGCCACAGGCAGTCCTAGCAGAGTAAGGCTGAGTCTACCTAACCCTTGTCATACAAGGGAGCAACATTTTTGTAGGAAGAGCTCTTACTCGTAAGAATTTATGCATGAAGAGTCCCAGCCAGAACAGCACCAACTCTCATTTCATTTAGGGGATGTTTGCATGAGGCTGAAAAATTACAGCATTTTTCTACATACCTATAAACTGTAGCACATTAAGGAGAGGAAATACATGCATTGACCTATAAGGACTTTGTTTAGCTCTGATTTATTAAAGGTCACTCAGCATGAAATGATTAAAAAAAATCCCATGTCTGAGAAGTGTGTTTGGATTTTTTGAGATATATTAACCTAGCTGGATAGACATAAGTTCTTTGGATTTCAGGAATGTATTTAGTGCTCTACCACACATTAGTGCAGTCTCAGTAAGTCAGAAAGCATTACAGGGATGACAAGGCAGGAACTGTCAAAGCAAATGGTTCAGCAGTAGTTTGAGGCACCCAAAACCTGCAGAATACATGAAAAAGCCTAAGATATTCATACATATCTTTTTACTTTTTTTAACTATGCAAATATTCAAAACCCACCTGTTGCCCAAGATTTGGAAAATTAGTTCTGAAAACTTGAACTAAGTGAAGATTTCTTGAATATTTGCATTGTGCAAAGTGTTAGATGCTGCTTGGCTTCCCAGGTGAATGACTCGTGCTGCTGGAGCTTGTCAGTGTCAGGGGGATGGCAGACCCCGCTAGCTTTGTCCCTGTGCTTTTCTGGCCTGCTCTGGGGCAGGCAGAGCGCTGCAACACACCAGCCAAGTGGTTTCTCTCTCCCACGCTTCGGAGGGGAAGTATCGGATTGTCAGGCACAGTCCAGTCAGTGCTCTGCTCCTAGGATACTGCAACCACATACTGTCCTTATTTGGGCTGGATTTCAGGGTTACAAACCAGTCCTTGGATTTTTTTTGCCTTTTAACAAGTTCATTTTGGTGAGACACTTTTTTTCCCCTGTAAGAAAAAACCCCACAAATATTTTTAGAGCTGGTTAAATTATTTTTTATGAACAGATTGTCCAATGAATTTTGGCCTTTTTCTGAACATGAGTCATACACAACCTTATTTCAGTGGGTGAATTTGTTATTCATAAATACTGAAGGCATAGTTTATGCAAAGGAACTTCAGTCTCTGCGTTTTTCCAGAACTGCTTGGGATTTTTTATTAGCATCTGCTTTTCCTGGTCCAACATTGTTTATCTATACTATGAAGCACTGTATCATCATTGTAAATAGTAATAAAGGACTTTAAACATGTGAATAGCAGATAAAAATATTTGAAGGACTAGAAAATCAAAACGCACCACTACTTGTGGTAAAAGCCTGTTAACATTTGGTTCCAGGTGTTTTTGTGGATATGGCTGTAGTCACCGAAACCATTGCAAATACAGAGTAGCATCATTCAACAGATCACATAAAGAAAAAAAGATCAGTATATCTAGGCACAAAACAATTGGGTTGTATACTCAACAAGAGATCTGGACACCCAAAGTTTCTCCAGAAAAAGTGAGTGGAACTCCTGCGCAGTACATGGACTCACTCCAAGCATTCTTGTTTGGCTTCAAGTTTTCTAGATCATTAGTTTTCTTCTTCTTTCTACCCAGACTTAGTCTGCGCAGGTTGGTGCTTGCTCCTGGAATAAACTGGATCAGCAATTAAAATTAAGGTATGATTTAGGATCTGAACATCTGAGTCTAGTAGACCAAGTTAACTGCTGGACCATAGAAAGACCTCAAGGCTAGGATGAAGTTGGGGCAACCCCCACTGTCAATACAGGCTTGGGATGGAGGGATTGAGAACAGCCCTGAAGACGGCTTGGGAGTATTGGTGGATGAAAAGCTGGATGTGAGGTGGTAATATGCATTCATAGCCTGTTGCAGTGTGCCATGGCCAGTGCCACGGTCAGCAATACCAAGTGGACCAGCAGGTGCATTGGTCTGATACCCACGCAGGGTATGCAGATCATATCCCCATAACTGGCCACCGCCATCTCCTCCCCTTCTCCCCTATATTTGGTTCTCCCTCTAGAAACTTCTGCGTTCCCTGTCCCCCATTGGCCCATGTTATTTCTCCGCTCCCACGTTATTCCCCGGTTTTGTACCCCTTTTCCCGCCTTAGTACAATCCCCATGTCCCTGCATTATTGGCTGTTTCATATTTTCCCCTCCCTTTTCGTAGGGGTGTAAAACCCCCTGTCAAAGGCACTTCCTGGCTTCTTCGTGCCCTTCCCTGGATTTCGGTTGGACCCCCATTCAATAAACCCTCCTGTTTCTCCACAAAGAAGTCCCTCCTCTTTCTTTCTGCCTCCTCCGCGTGCCCTTACCACCAGTGGGTCGGGTGAATCCGTGCTGGAGCTTCGCCAACCTCCTGCACCCTGCGAGCAGCCTCCTTCATCCCTTCCCATGCGGGCGGGTGCCCGGCACTTGTAGTCACCTCACTGGCTGGACAGATAGCGCCACGGCAACAGCCCAGAAAGACAACTGTAGCCTGGGCTGCATCAGAACTGTGACCCGTAGGTCAAGGAAGGGGATTCTGCCCCTCTACCCCACTGTGGTGAGACTCACCTGGTGTGGTGCATCCAGCTCTGGGTTCTTAGCACAGGAAGGACATGAACCTGGTGGAACAGGTCCAGAAGAGGGTCACAAAAATGGTCAGAAGAATGCGACATTTCTTCTATGAGGAAACACTGAAAGAACTGTGGTTGTTCAGCCTGGAGAAGTGAAGGCTCTGGAAAGCCCTCATTGTGGCCTTTTATGTAGGGGACAAAGGTGGGGATAAACTTTTTAGCAGGGTCTGTTGCATTGGATAAGGGGTAGCAATTTTAACTTAAAAGAAGTTAGATTCAGATTAGATAAATAGAAGAAATTTTTTATGATGAGCAGTAAAACACTGCCACAGGTTGCCCAGGGAGGTGGTAGATGACCTACCCCTGGAAACGTTCAAGGTCAGGTGGGATGTGGCACTGAGAAACCTGATCAAGCTGAAGATGTCCTTGCCCATTACATGGGGGTTGGACTAGATGACCTTTAAAAGTTCCTTCTAACCCAAACCAATGACTGTGATTCTGTGTCGGCAGAGGCAAACAACTGTATTTCCACAAAGTGTAGGTGGGTTTTGGTTAAGGATACTGTTTGAGTCATTGACAGATGCAGACCTATTTTATGTGCTAGAGCCTACAAGCAGAGCGGGGAGTTACAGCAATCACCCTATTTCCGTAGCCAAAAACGCCTGTACTCACCCTCATCTAAAGTATATGCTAATGATCCCAACTGACCTCTGTCGGCAGAGATCTTGCAGAGGCTGAAGGCTTTTGTAGTAAAAGTATCTCTTTAGTGCTTGGTGTCACAAATCCTATTTTAATTCCCAATCCTGATCTTAATCCAGAGCAGCCCTAGCAATCCAGTGAATCACACTGACCACTTCAGACAGCAGGTTTGAAGTACGCTTTGTGAACACTCTACAGTTATCAATTACTTGAGCTTTTGAGATCCTGCTTTCATAAACCCTCCCCAGAAACTCTTGCATTGCCCACTTCACTTGAAAAAAAGTCTCTTGAAACTTACTTCAGTGTAGCTCAGTGGAACAGGCAAGATCCATCTACACATGTGGCCATGTTTTGAATGTCCTCCAACAACACTTCAGTGCAAATAATGTCAAAATTATTTCAAGTTAATACCTTTGAAAATTACCCTCCAGCATGAGCAAGGTATATCTTCTAAGTGCTAATTAAATTACCTCCTGTGTTTACTCTTTCAAGCTGTTTTCCTTGCTCAAGGAGACTTTCAGTCAATTTGCAGCTGACATCATGTTGGATGGGAATGTTGATCTGCTGAAGGGTAGGAAGGCTCTGCAGAGGGATCTTCACAGACTGGACTGATGGGCTGAGGACAACAGCAAGAGTTTCAATAAGGCTGAGTGCTGGGTCCTGAACTTGGGTCAGAACAATCCCAGGCTTGGGGTAGAGTGTCTTGAAAGTGGTCAGTAGGAAAAGGATCTGGGGGTGCTGGTTGACAGTGGCTGAACATGAGCCAGTGTGTGCCCAGGTGGCCAAGAAGGCCAGTGGCATCCTGGCCTCTATCAGCAATAGTGTGGCCAGCAGGACCAGGACAGTGATTGTCACTCCGTACTGGGCACTGGTGAGGCCACACCTCGAGTGCTGTGTCCAGCTCTGGGCCCCTCAATTCAGGAAAGACACTGCGGTGCTGGAGTGTGTCCAGAGAAGGGCAATGGAGCTGGGGAAGGGTCTGGAGCACAAGTCCTGTGAGGAGCTGGGGGGGTTTAGCCTGGAGAATAGGAGGCTCACAGGTGACCATACTGCTCTCCACAACTACCTGAAAGGAGGTTGGAACCAGGTGGGGGTTGGACTCTTCTGGCATGTCTCAAGTAAAAAAGGACAAGAGGGAATGGTCAGGGGAGATTCAGATTAGATATCAGAAAGAATTTTTTCACTGAAAGAGTGGCTAAGCATAGAAATGGGCTGCCCAGGGGGCTGGTGGAGTCACCATCTCTGGAAGTGCTCAATAGGCATCTGGATGTGGCACTTGGGGATTTGATTTACGGGTGATTATGATGGTGCTAGATGGATGGTTGCACTAGATGATCTTAAAGGTGTCTTCCAACCTAGATGATTCTGTGATATATTCTATACAGTTAAACAACAACAACAACAAAAAATACTACATTTATATAGGGGTTTTATCCTAAAAGATTTTATAATAACATATGGATGGAATTTCATTAATTAAACTTGACTTACTAGCTCATACATTACTTGTTCTTCCTTTCCAAGCAGCTACGTGCAGAGCATTTCAGCAAGGATGAATGGTTAGGGTGTTTTCATCTGCTGGTCCTATATTCAACCAGGTCTCATATTTCCCTCTCTTATGATTAAATATTTTTTAAAGTTAGTAGCTCAGAGTAGGCAAATACTAAAGATAAGGTGGAAGGAGTGTGACTTCATAGTTTTGAGAAATACCCAGAAAAACAGCTTTGATGATGAAAAATACAATAGAGATTGGTCTAATCTTTAGGCCACCTCGTAGGTGGCCATTAGAAACTGAAAGCATCAATCAATGTGCACCTAATTTTCCAATTAGGAAATTGTCATCTATGAGTTATTGTAAAGCTTTAATAGCATTATAACATTATTGATACCCTCCTAATAGTGCCCTTAAGGCACAGAGTCTTGCCCTAATCAGTTCAAGGAAACATAGGGAGAAACTGAACCAAAAAACTTTAAAAAAATTGATGGCTAGTAAAAGAGCTAACCAAAAATCTTTATCATGTCAATTCTTCTGATATTTGGAGTCTGACAAGCCACTTCTCACCTCCTCTGGGGCCTGGGAGTTTAGCACTTCAATTAAGGAAAAAGTAATGCAGTTTATTGCAACATTCAGGCTCATATGAAGGTTTGTATGCCATACAACCTCAAATTTCCTCCTTTTGCCAGTCTTCTTGCCACATTGCTCAGCCCAGATGAGTAATAACCTTCAACACCACACTTAAGTCCAGGGTTTTTTATGTTTTGTTGCCTTATTTTCCTCCTCCACACTGTGGCCCGCAGCAGGCTAGCTGTGATAACTCTTTGAGATGAGCCCTTGCTCATAAAACGTGGAATGTTTCTTCTCAGGAGATTATTCTTAATGAGTATTTTTTTCTACCACTGTTAAACATCTTTTTGCTAGAATCCATGCAGTAAAGCAGATCTGTAGTGTTTCATTTTACATGTCGGTATTTAATCTTGTATCAGATACAAATGTCATGTACCACATTGGCTGGTGCTTCATCCTGACAGAAATACATTGCCTGACTTCTCTAAACCAAGCATTCTTAATATTTATCATTTTATGTCTCACTTTAAGAAGTACCAGTAACACTCAGATCTTCAGTACTCCCTTGGCAGTATCATTTACGTATATCACAAGAGGGCAGATGCCAGAACAAAGATAGGTGTACAAGTCAAATTACTTGACATGCCCATAGCCTCTGACATGCTTATCTTATGACATAATTGCAGGTCTGAAATTCTGCTGAACCCACTGCTACACCAAATAAATCTTCAGTGCTGTGAGTAATATCATTACTACAGATCTTGCTTAGTATATCTAGAAATTTGTGTCTGACTGCTTTAAGGAAGAGTTTGGATGTTTTCCAGGTGACCTGCATACTTATATATAAATGTATATGTCTCTTTAAAGAGTACCTTACACCGTGAAGATGACCAGAGAATCTGTGAAAATGTTAAATTTATTAAGAGTGTGTTGACTGCTTTCTTTAGCTATGTGAAACTTTTATGGATGATCCTTCAAATCTGGCTGCTGGTTGGATTCCAGATATTCCATGTACCTATGTATAGTTATAATAATACAGCTACAGGATTTGCTGTAGGAGATATGAGGGGAGTTGCACATGACTGCGCACACATCTTAAGCCTGCAGCAGTACGGAGGGCCAAAATCAGACCCAAATTCTAAACCATCAGAAGATCTCAGCTACATTAGCTGTAAACCTGCAGTTTCACAGATTCAATGCAAAATGCAACAGTCTGATAGGGGGTTTTTAGGTCTTTTGTCCTTTCAATAATCTTAATGTACTTTAAAGTACTGAAGTACGTTATGTCTCTTCAGACTGAAGGGTTTTATGAAGCACTTACATCAGTAGTCCCAGAATATACACCTTGGAAAGCAGTGTACAGAAACCACAACCATTGTATGACTATCTGGAAGGAAGCAACACACCAACTTAGGGCAAGATCTAGAAGATGTCATATATACCTGCAAGTTCTGGTGAGTTAAGTAGAAGGACAGTACCAGAATCACCTCTGCTCAAGATGTTGCTGCCAATACCTGATTGCGTAGACTCATATAACCAGGAATGTTAAAAAAACCTCCTAATATTTTCTAATTTTCATTATCTATATGAATATTTGAGTCCCTGTGTATGTTGCATTAGGGATAGAATTAGAACTGTATATTTATAATATTTCTTAATGAATGCAAATGATGATGTTATACTAAAAATATATTTATGGGTCATGAGGTATTTTATTTTATTTGGGGGTAAAAGGGATTCTTTTAGTCTGTATCCTAACCAACTGTAATGCTTAGACATTTCTCAATTCTCCCTATCTACTCATCTTAATGAAATGATGAAATTATTTCAGTAATTTCTTGTAGAAGTACTTGGAAGTCATTACATCACAGAGCAGAAATTAAAAATATTTGTGTATCATGAGGTAGTAAAAGGATGTAGTGAAACTTTCTGAAAGGCTAATGTTAAGTTCTGGAATAATAGGCAGTAATTAACAGGAGAAGAATGGAAAGAGTAGGACAACAACTTCTGCTGTTGAAGTTATTTGAAAGTCAAAACACAAAAGTAAAGAAATATAAATTAGAATTTAAGTAATTGTTTACTATAAAACAAACTAAGTATTTGCACAATACTCTTGGGCACTTGGTGTGACTCTTGGGGATGGTCTTGTGCAGTTCCAGGAGTGACTTGATGATCCTTATGAGTCCCTTCCAACTCAGCGCATTCTGTGATTCTGTAATAGAGAGACAATCTGAGAAAGATTCTGCTCCTAGTCACCAGGTATCTCACTTGTGTTAGTTTTGGTCTTCAAAATAGTGATGACGAGGCAAAAGACTGCTTCTGTCTTGTGTTATGAGGAAAATTCCAAATTTGAGATGCTGAATATTTTGTTTGCCCAACAGCATAATTCACCTAACAGAAAATGTTGACCTGGTGAACCGTCAGCAGTCCCTCCTAGTCCTGCTTCGAAGCATGTCTAACTTGAAAGTTTGGAATGCTGGACACAAATTTCTGAAGAGCTGAATGTGTAGAGAAACTCTACAGCTCAAAGAACCTTAATTAACTGCAATCACATAGTGAAAGTCTTAGGTAACAGCTTCACCACTCCTTCCAAGCAACCTAAGACAAGTAAAAGGCAAAAAAGAAATGTCAGAAATATTTTGACTAATATTTTTGTAATGAAATTACTAAATGTACATTATGTTACTGCATAACCTGGAGCCTTTCAGCTTCAGAGATAATGTGTATCCTGCAGGGTTTTTGAGAAGCTTGAGAAGCTCCTTCTCCCTCACACACACCATGCAAAGCAGAGCTGTTCCTGCTCTGCTTCAGACTAATTTTTTTTCCTGTAGTTTTCGGTTACGCTGAATACTCTGACTGCAGAGACCAAAGGGAGCAAAGTTTTAATTCTTCTTTTCCTGATTTGACTTCCGACAACCTAATGTTTTTAGTGGAAACATGAAAAGGCAAAAGCATACACTTCTTGTTAAAGAGGATTTTACATTAAGCAAGGAGTGAATCAGGGTTAGTTAACCTTTGCATTGGGGTTTTGTTTGTAGTTCCTGGGGTGAGGCTGATATATCAGCACCATGGCTCCAACAAGGTGCTACTGGAGAGGGGGACAGCCTCCATCTCTTGGACTTGAGTAAGCAGATCAGAACAACTGCAGAACAAGTGTGGTCTGTGGTCTCCTCCCTGCTGACATGCACAAGGAAGATCGAGCTGTGCTCAAATGCTTTTTAAATAAGCTGTCATAATTTGGAGTGACTTCATGTGCACTGGAGGACAGGACTCTCAGGCAATTCCAGGACCGGAGATTTAGTCTGAAAAAATCAGGATGCTACCAAACGTACTATTGTAAGATACTTTAAAAAGGGTAGCATTGTTAAGATGCTTTTGTAAGGTAAGACAACTTACTCCTGAAATGCCTTTGGGAAACTACTGGCTTGTGTCCAACTCCAGCAATGGACCTTTGGTTGTAGTGGATTGCAGGCTTCCTGCTGGTCAACCACACACTGAGGGTGTGCACCAAGTTGTTGTTGTGAATGGTGGCCATCATGACTGGACTGCCTTTACCAGAATTTGTACCAGACTAAGCCTTCTTCCTGCTCCTCTCAGCTTCAGCAAAACCTCTGCTGGACTGCTGCTTCTCATTGTGTTGGGAAGCACACGCTTTGAGGCAGGTGTGAATTAACCAGAAACTCTTTATACAGAGAATGATGAGGTCTGGAGAACAGGTCAGGGGAAGTAGACTCAGTAAGCTGAAGTTACTGAACTGGAGGGAGGAAAGCTTGAGACTAAAAATATGCCAGCAAATATCCAAAATGAAAAAGACTTCCATTGACCACAAGGGAACAACATCTTCTTTCTGTCTGTTGTGATTAGGACAAGAAGTAATGGGATTAAATTGCAGAAGAAAAGTTTTGGTTAGAAAGAACAAAGTGTTTCTGTCAGCAAGGCAATGAAGCCTTGTAACAGATCAGTGAGTACAGCTACAGAATGTTCCTTCATGGAGGGAAATTTAAGGATATGCCAAATCAAAATCCATCAGGATGGCAAAGGTAGATACTTCTTCCTGTGTTGAAGCTTTGAACTGGAGTGCATCCCATCCGGAAGGACTTTCCAGCCTTCTGACTCTACACAGGAGGGCAGAGACCTCTGAGCGCACACAGGTTTTTGTGGGCTTTCCAACTGGCTCCTGTGGGAGCTGTGACACTGGGCAGAGAGTGCTTCACTGGGCATTGCATAGGGCACTTGTGATGGTCACACTGGCCTTGATCCCTCTAGCTCTTCTCTCAAACCTGTTTCTCAGTATTGTTCTGCACAAAAACATCCAGTATGGCATTTCCACTGGAGGGAGAGTCCCAGGGTCAAATGTCCAGTAGACAAGGCCAAGGAGTTGCTCTCAATCTCTGTCTGTAGCAGATGGACAAGTTCCCTCCTGACGAGCAGCACAGCTGGAGCATGGGAGATGGTGCAGGCTTGCCATGCCATGACCTAGCCTGCCCTGTAAGAAGGATGAGGTCTGAACCTTGGTGTTCTCCAGCTGCAGATGGAATTAAACCTCGGGCTCCCCCTTGTTGGATGAACTCTCTCCATGCTGTCCTACGTCACCAAACCATTTTTATCCTCAGTGGCTTTGATGAATTCAGATGTATGACAATGGTTATGAAACATATAGCACCACAGAAAAGATCTGAAAATGCCTAATTTTCTTAGAATACTTTTCTTTTAAGTAAGCCTATGTAATTCCCCACCTATATGTAAATAAACCTTCAAAAGGTTTCCCAGGTTGACTTTCCATCCATAAATCGAGCACAATGTGGTGCAGGTTAGGGGTTTGGTCTTGGTGCCTGTGGTTTCTCTTCTCCCTCCGCAGTTTGAGTTCTGCACTGCCCAGCCTTGAGGATTTGTGGGCAAGCAGCTTAGATGTCTAAATAATGTATGGATCAGTGTACGGGGCCTTTCATGAGGAGTCTGTGTTGCAGGCAACAGTAGCAGTCTAATGCAGGCATTCAGGAATTCTGGGTTTGCTCATGTCTGCTGCTTTGCCTGTCACCTTTATGTGATTGTGTGGGTTTTTCCTTGGCAGGGAGCACCGTGTTAGAGATGATGTATTAGCAATGATGCAACTTCTTCAGTCATTCGAAAAAAAATTCCTGAAATTCTTGCCCTTATCTAGTATAGCACGCAGTACATTTCAGCAAAGAGCTCCTGGAAGAGGAGCTGGGAGCGTTTGTGGCTGGGTGATGGCCTGTTTCCAAGGGCAAGCATCCAAGGCGTTCTTCCTCCCCCCAACTGTACAGACACAGGGCAAAGGAACGCCGTAATTCTGGTCTCAGGTCAGGAGGCCTCTTGAATACGTACCTCGATGTAACAAAATTCCTAGATTTTTGTCCCAAATCTGTATGGAATAAGTCATTTAATGCTAAAAACATGGTCATGAATATCAGGAAAATTCATCTGGGAAGAATGTTCAGCCCTCCCATACATCCACATATTTCACTGTGGGTGTATTTCCTGGACCAAACATTTTCCTTGGTCAAACTTCACTTCAGAAGTTAGTAACTATGAAAACTGTCCACCTTTCCCCCATCCTTTTTCGTAAGGCAGTGAATTCCTATGGCTAATTTTTTCCTTGCTTTTCACTCTGACAGTATGATTTATTCCAATATTTTTTCATTAAGTCATGGGTCCAAATCCCATCCATTACTGCTAAAATGAAGTGCTGAGAGTACAGGGGAAAATTACCAATGAGGTGAGTAAACACACTTCAGTGGTGATGCTCATGATGCTTTTGCAAAGATAAAACATAAGTCGAGAGGATGACTGTATATCTGAGTTTAAGGAGTGTTGATTAAAAAGACATGTTTGAAAACAGGTGATGCTTACTACAAATACGGGATGTGATAGTGGCAAAAGTGATATAGGACCATCTTTTCCAAGTCCAAGAAAAGTAGGGGTTACAAAAGTATGTATATTTTTAGAATAATTAATGGTCTTTATTATTCTCTGTAGCTATGATTATGAAAGTAAATCAGGTCAATCAGAAATACTTCATTTGTATTTTTCACTGTTTGAAAGTGAGAGACAGAAGAGAATGCAAGGACAGAAAAATAAAAAAGTTCTTTAGAAATCTAAATGCGAACACATGGGAGGTTTCTGCTGTCTTGAGGTCTGCTAGCCAAAATTAGTTTTACTATAAAGAAGGGCTGAGGGAGAGGGGTGTGTGTTTGTGAGTATATAATCTCATCTCCAACATCTTTCCATCTGCAAAATATGAAGCTGAAACAAGTGACAACCTCCTGACATCTGATTCATCATACCATGCTTGCAGTGTTATCAATGAAGAAGGGCGGGTAAGAATGTTAATACATAACAGAAAGACCAAGGTAGGTAGTGAAACCTATTTAGTGTACCCATCAGAAGCAAGCATAGTAGCTGGCTTAGTTTTAAACCCACAAACTTAGAAAAATAAGTCATGACAGTTTTAACAATGAATGTAAGGTGCCCTTTCATGGTAAGAAAAAATATATAAAATACTTAAAATACTTACATGCAGTAACACAGTCCATCATCTTGACTGGTAAGTCTGGCCATATAACTTGTGCTTGCCTCTGGATGTACAAAGGAAGTGTCAACAGCTGACACAAGATTAATGGGAGCAACAAGAGGCAGAGCCCCAGGGTTACAGGAGAGGAATGCACTTCCCAGTGAGCTGCAGGTTATTCCAGGAAGGTAAACTGACAATCAGTCCCTGCATTCTACAGTACATTTAAAACACAGAACTCCCACCACTACACTTTGCAGGAGCCCCTCACTGGCTCTACACTGATTTATGGGCCAGGGTTAATGATAATATCTTCTCCAGTGATGGCTGAAACCAATGGATATATTTTAGCAGATCCACTCTTCTCTGGTTCAGTTTTGCTGTCTGAACCAAAGGCTCCTGTATCTCAGGAGATTCTGCTGCCTTCCTAGTCATGTCTTTTTCCTTGAAGAGCAAAGTCTGCCACAGGACTAATTTGGGATTTTGGTGGCTTGGAGGTAACAAAGGGTGATCTGATCAAACGCCTCCATCTGAGAGTCTTGGAGGCTGGAGGATTTGCCATTACCTGTGTCTGGCTGGCTCAGGAGGTGTTCAGAAGAAGTGTAGAAAGGCTATACTCCAAAGACCTGGTTAAAAATTCATAACTTGTATGCTCTCTCTTTCTCTTGATTTGCATGTATGAGCTGTAGCATTATGCACTGATAGAAAACAGTGACTTCCGTGGTCTTCTGCACAGTAGATCCATATCACAAAAGTATCTGGAACACCAGTGGGTCATAGACTGACACACCTCTCTGGACCTACCAGCACATCTGGAAAGTATAAAGCTCTGTGTTGGTGACAGCTCTTTAAAATGTACATCTTACATTAGAAAATGTAAAACATTATATATAAACACTATGACAGTTTATTATATGTACATTTTAAAGAGCATGACATTACTAACTTAACCCAAAGACTTTTCACAGCAAAATGGCAAAGCATTTTTCAGTATTTAATTGTACCCATTGTTCTGTCTTCTGAATTCTTTTTTTTTTTAATTAAAGGAACATTTTAATTCAAGCCCCTAAAATGTATTTATTGTGATTGATAATCAATACAAGATGACATTTTCAACATGGAAAAAACACTTCCCATCTGGTGGGAGGAGAAAAAATACATTGTTAGACTAAAATATATCTTGTAGTCACAACCATAGACATGTATCCAGTAAAACAGGAGAAAACGCTTCCTAATGGAAGTAAGAATTCTGGCTAGAAGTGTCTTCAAGTGCACATACCTCCAGCAAACATGTTCTTGATTTATAGAATATAGACCACACTTATTAATATTGCCAAGTTCAATAAATTGTAAGGGATTACATGTCAATTTGTTAAATGTAACATATTTTAAATAGTGCTTAATGATATTTTTATTTATGCAAGGCTGAATGAAATGGAGATCTGGTTCTCCTTTTGGCTGCAGCACTCACAGCGAGAGTCAGAGGCATGCATACAAATCAACTGCAAAGAAACCACTGATGGGGTGCTTTCCTGCCTGAAGATGGGAATCTGTTCATGCTTATAAGAGTCAAATTAAAGTAATAGCACATTGAAGTTTGGCCACAAGCACAGCTGCACCATGAGTGTGTTTTCGGGTTCTTGTTTACTGTTCAGAAATGATCCAGTGATATGCCAGAGGGCTTGTTGGAATCTGAGCTAGAGGTTCCTTGGGCTGAGCCAAACTGAGCAGCACAGGGCAGAAGAGAAAAATTACATTATTTAAAATTTTGTTTTCTTTTTTTCTTTTTTTTAAAAATATATTTGGAGAGCTGTGGGAACACTGGAGTTGTGGAAGTGCTGGTGCTTTTCAATATTTAGGATCCAGAAATTAAGGTGAAGTTGTTAAGAATTTAACTTTCACTTTTATTTGGTGTAAGAAAGATACTCTTTCCTTTGTTTTTTTGAATGATCATAACAAGAAAACAGCCCTTAAAAACCCTCAGGGGTGCAGCAAGAGTAGCCTCAAGATAAAATGTTATTTCAAGCCTGGTTTTAGGATATATCAAAAATCAGAAGTAGCATCAAATGTGTCTTGATTTTTTTTCCATTAACACATTTTTCATTGAATATGTATATGAATATCTGTGATCTTCTTCAGAATATGTTACGTTCTCCTGTATGGGACACATTTTGCATGGTCAAGGATGCTGCATACCTTCTGCACAGCTGATGATTCCCACACTTACTGGCTGCACCCTCAAAGACATGCAGTATGACTCTGTTGGGCTGGGTGACAAGGAAATTCCAGAATTTCAGGGGCTATGTGAATGGAAACCAAAGCAGATCAGGTCTGGGTTATGGGAAACATTTTGCAATAGCCACAACCAGGAAATCACGCTTTTTTTTCAAAACTATTGTCAAACACTGCTGCAGACTACCTCTCAATGGCATTTACAAACAGGGCTGACAGTGGTGGATTTCTGCGAACACGGAGATTAGAAATGACTCCTTAGTTTAGTGATAAAACTGTGATGCTGCAGTCACGTCCTGGTGCGATGAAACCATGTTTGCCATTCTTATTTGAAAACAGCTGCAACTAGTATCCATAATTCAAATTAAGTGCTATTTAGGAGGGTGTTTGGAAACATGATTAGTGTTCCAGGATTGAGATTTATTGTTTCCAGATTGGTGGTGACTTTTCCTTTATAGTTTTAACAATTTAGGGTAATTGAGACAAAATGTCAAGTGGAGAATTTAGTATTTAAAAATGTCTGAATAGAACAAGCAAGAAAACTCAGATTTACTTGGCTAAGCTTGACTTTGCAAGTTCACCTATTTATCAACTTTGCAAGTTGGTTTTTTTTGCAGGGTAATGGCGAGTACCCATATTTTCCTCCGGGGACTCAACAGTACACCTCTCTGCAGAATGACTGACAAACCAGAACACAGTTTGCCACAGTGGGTGTCCAACCCAGACATGGTCTGTCCTGGTGTCACGCCTGCCTTTCAGACACACCTCTTGTCCAACTGTGAGCAAGTCATGAAGGGCAGGAATCACCTCACCTTCTTTTGCTCACCTAGAAGGTATCCATGTAGTCTTCACTGGACACCAAAAAGAGGGAGGCAGTTCCTTGGAAACACTTGTGCCATCCTCAGGTATCTGTCTGAGACAGTCCCGATCAATCACTCTTGTGACACCTGTCAAATGAGCCAAATCTAACTTACACCAGATTTCACTCCTTGAAATAGCTAAAGACCAAGTCTGTAAAGCTTGATTTTCCCACATGGAGCAAGAAGACCAGCTGTCTGTTGCATAGGTTCAATCAACTCTTTGACAAAAAAGAGTGCTCTGCCCTTGAGTCCTACTGCATCTATCCTGACAGGTTATGGTAGCTTGAACCACTGTGCAGGATAAACCAGTGGGAATGCAGATAGTGAGAATGAAATTATTTGAGGAAAATAAATTGTTTGCGTAAAAGGCACGGAAAATCAAGTGGCAGTTGTCAAATCTGCGTAGGCAATGCGAGGTCTTTGCTGAGGAGCTGCACAGAAGTCCTGTTCCACTTATGGCCACTGCATGGTGTATGGGCAATGGACTGAGTCACATTCTCACACACACACACACACACACACACACACAAAGACAGTGTGGATACCAGAAAGAAAAATGGGAGTGAGGCTCTAGGTATAGATCTAGACAGTTCAATAAGAGATGCTCTAAAATGGTCTCCCAGCAGTAAAATCTTCTGTGCGTTGACTGAAGCTAAAGTGTCCTGATGAGGCATAAGGCAGCAAACAGATGTGTAAGGAAGAAAAGCTCTTATATATTCCAAGGTAAACAATTAGCTACAATTGTACTGCAGCCAGAAAGAAGAAATTAATCTTGCTGGTATCTGTGTTTGGTTATCTGGGCAAGATGGAAAAAGATGGAAATATTCAAGAAGGCAAGTTTGGATGAAAATGTATCTGCAAATCTACTTCCCCTGGCTGCACTGGAGATAAATTATAATTGCAAAATGTGTATTTTTGTGGTTTACTCTTTGCCCTCTTTGAAAATAATTCAGAAAGTAAGTGTGCTGTAATTTCTAAAGAAGAAGACACAAGCAAAAGATGTTTATAAAAATTTACTGTGTTGTTTTTTCCACAGTGACCTTGGACTGTAACGGTCAATGACATTGTATAAATATTTGTTTGTCAGATTAACATCTTCATCTGATTTGCAGCCCCTTCTGATAGGGGAGGAGAGGGAGTCTCAGCAGGCTCTCCAGCACCATTTGCCCAGGGGACAAAGCCCTTTGTTCTGTCAGGGATTATTCATTAGCAGATTTTGATGGCTGGCTGGTATTCACCAGTCAAAGATGTGAGAAGAAGACCTTATTGTCGAGCTGGAGTTCCCTGTGAGCATGTGTAGGAGCTTGGGCCAGGGTAAGGTGGCCAAGAGGGAGGCACAGGCTTTCACGTGTCTTAGTTTCCATGTGCACAGCTGTGACCATCTTTGCCAAAATCTTTACTCATCAGTGTGCCAGGGAGAGCACACACAATGGAAGCCTGATGCTACTGAACCGCCACTTCCACCTCTCATGGCAAAGGTGTAGTTGTGACCACTTGAATATTTCCTGGTTTACTTTACAGGGTACGCTACCATCTTCCTAAGTAACAGTTCTGCCCAGTTCTGCTCTCTGCCTGTATGATTGAAGCTTAAAAGTGAAGGGGAGAGGGCACAGCCCGGCACACAGAGCTCTCTCTGCGAGTACCCGCACGCAGGAGTGCATACATTCACATCTTCAGCAATCATTCTCTACTTATCTGTGAAAACAGAAACCTTTGGCACAAGTGTTTATGAAAGCAAATAAAGAAGCTAAATTACACTTAAGAAAAGTGGCTTTAAGTGTGGTGACAGAACTGGAAGGGACCTTACTGGATTACTAAATTGAGTCTCTTCAAGGTCACTGGCAACTGCTTGTTATAATTCCTTTCTCTGCTTATGAAGTTCAGTTTTGATAGGCTACATTTATAATCCTCCTCTATGCCTGCTAGAAGTGCTTTGCAGAGCCTCTCTGCTCATACCACAAGCAATGGTCATGCTCTCTAGGATTTTTCAAGCACTGCTAAGGAGTTATTTGAAACATGGTTACTTTAAATATGTTTTCTTACTTGAACAGATTTTATTTCCTCCTGTTCTTCATGTAAGATTCCCCACTGATTTTGGCTTCACTACTTCTGTAAAGATAACAGAATTGAGTCATTTTAGGCCAGAAATAATCCTTCCTCTTTGAAGGAATTCCTTTCCACTGTAGAAGAGACTTGTTCCCCTTGTACTGGCCAGCAATCGCGCCAGCTGTAATTTCCCCTGGAAACAAAACCACACAAAACCTTCTACCTCTGCAAAGAAACTTTCTTTACTTATTTGCTAGCATGAGAGATGCTTTTGACATGCAACCAGGAATTGAAATGATTGTTTGAAATGGCTGTGATGCAAGTAGTGAGGATGGCTCTCAGAAGGGTCTGAAGTATGAGGGGATGCTCAAGGTCTTTTGTATGTACTGCTTGGAAGGGGCTGCATTCTTTGTACCATCTCACTTATCTGTAAATCTAGGAACAGGGCTGCTTAAACAGTGCTGTTGCTGCAGACTGAATTTAGCTCTAATTTGTAAGCAGATTTCACTAGTTAGTCTAGCTAAAATCACATCTTGGTAAATATTCCAAGGACTAGATCATAGTGGAAAGAAAGCTAAAGGCATATTCGATTTTATAAAGATGCATCATTTTCCATCATTTAATGAGTATCTTCTTTATCTCACAACTTTTGTTGTTCATCGATTCATGACATCATTTACTGGAAAGTAATGGCACGATTTACCAGAAAGCAAGTTTAGTCTGCATTGTTTTCATCCATTTTATAAAACTGACCGTTCATCTATAGCATTGTGCCTTTCATGAAGCCTTGCCAAAGGAACAAGAAATCTATCTCATCAGACAGCTGTGAAGCATCTGATATAACTAAAGGATGGTACTATCATCACCATCACATCCAGTGATAAATGAGTCCATTTCACAAAACCACAGAGCTGGTGCTGCTTGCACGACACCAACAGCATATGAATGAACAAGGGAGACTCATGTCCTAGCTTCGAGTTTATTGAGGAATCAGTTTACTATGTATCTGACAAGGGTGATGGGGAAATATTCAAGGACAGTGCAATAAAATACATAAATCTGAAATTTGTCCTGGAGACCTTGAATACGATTGCAGACAAGTAGATAGGTATTGCCCAATAAAAATCTGAGCATTTTGGGAAGTGTCCACTTTCTTGGATGAGCCCAAGTCAACAGATCAAACTATCCACCACCCTTCTTTGAAGCTAAGGGAAACAGAGATAGTAGGGGAAACTGCCAAATCAGCAAGGTGCAGCTTTTATAATCATCTGACAAAGCAGGGTGGTTGTCCCCATTGCCTGGAAGACAATGATGTTTGGGAGGATGAGAAGGCAGGTTTTACTTTCCTTCTTTATTATAGATAAATTCACGTTAACACATGAACCAAAATGTCCATGTGGCATGAGGTAAGAATGAACCCCAGCTGATAAATTGCTCTACAAACAAAGCCTGAGCAGGAGAAGAAATGTCAGTGATGCAAAGAGGTTGATCCCAGCCCTGAAGAAATTAGTGAAAGGGTCTGGAATAGCCAGGCTGTGGATCCACCTACCTAGGGGCAGGCCTTAGTTAATTTTAGACTCGATGACTTTAGAGGTCTTTTTTGACCTAAGTAATTCTATGATTCTGTAAGTTATCCAAGAATCTTGGCAACTGCCTCATTAGGCCTGTTAAGGGAAAACTTCATGGCTTTTACATTTTGTTGCTTTAGTTTTTGTCTGAGCTTCACTAAATTTCAAGCATTACCAATTTTCATCTATAGCAGGAGTTTATAAAGTTCTGCAAGTAGAGGAGTGTACAGATCCCAGTCGCTGGGGACTCAAAAGCTTGGGTTTAGCAGCAACTGCAAAAAATCCAAAACCTAAAGGTAGGAAATAATTATAGTAAATTTCAAGAAAAAAGTTAATATTTTCAAATATATGAATATATAAAAACAGAATTTGGCATGTGACTTGTCCTACACTCAGCTGCCACATCTATATAACTACAGTAGACATATCAGATATGTGGATCATCCATTACCTGTCTTATACTGGATCTCAACATCAGATTGCTGATGCAAATCAGAAAATACTAGTCTATTATCAAACACAATCATTTTAATTGTAATTATAACCCGCACAGGTGTCTGCCACATCCAGGTGTGAGGTGATGGAGAAGCTGTGCAGCTGCATGGTCACTGCCCCCTCATACCACACAGAGCATGTCACTCAGTAAAGAGATGCAACAGGGCTGGGGAGGGGAGGAGAGTCTGGAAAGCCCTTTCCAGACTGAAATGATAGACAATTTTCTCGTGATAAGAAACAGAATCTGTCCTGTACACAGACTGCATATTGCTAGTGACTCCAAGCATTTATGAAGAACTTGCTGTCTCAAGGATAAAAGGCTTTCCAGTATTTCTTTCTGGATAAAAAATAATGATTAAATATTTATAATGATAGAAAGTCTCATTTTTCAGAATTTACATTCATGTATTATTTCAACTTTTGTTACAAGAATAAGTAAATATTTTATTAGACCTTAAGTTCACACCTGAGAACTTGACATTTTAGTTTTCATTGGGAAATGCAAAATAATTATTTTTACAACTGGCTAGAGAGATATAGTACAACTATTACTGTCCAGGGAGCTGTTTTATAATGTTGGTTTCCTTACTGAAATCAGAGTCGTTATTTTTTGGGGGGCATTTTTGGACTCTTAATCGAAGTAGGTTAGCTTTGTGTGGTATATATCACTTGTAATGGAAACAGTATTCGCACACAGCATAGAGCACGATAGGTACAAATTTTAGAGGTTGAACTATTAACATGTGAACTGCATGAACAAGTACTGACTGCTTGTACTTTGTACTCTGTATACTTTAAAAAGCCATAATTACAATACTTGCTTCATCTATTCCAGTTTGCATTTTCAAATTTTGAATGCAAATACAATCCAGTTGGACAGTTCTGAATAAAAGAGTAAGTCAAGACGGTGTATACATTCACTATGGCCTATGCTTTAAAATATCTTAAAGTTCTTTTACAATGTTGTTTTCATTAAAGAGTCATCTTTCCTGATTTTGGGCTCATTCACTGAGCATTTCATGCTTTAGTGCCTCTCTATGTAGAAATTTAAATATTAGATTTAATTAATTTAATGTATCTACATTAAATTACACTTAATATAGATATTTAAAAAAATATTCCTCTGCCATGCCATAATTTTCCAGGTTATCAGGACAATTTTCCTATCCATCCTATGAAGGATGGAAAGCTACTACTACTGCTCCTGCATCGGTGAGGGCTGCTGGTTGATGTCGCAATCCGTGCCGGGGTTTCCTGGGTGGTGAAACGCTGCGACATTCCGAAAGCGCCTCCGGGACAAAACCGCTTTTGGCAGGGTCACTTTACACACACTCACTCACCGGCTGGCTTCTTCGACAGATCAGCAGCAGAGAGACAGGAAGGACTTCCGTATAGAGTTCCAGGAGTAAGGCTGATTACAGAACCTCACACGTGGAGGGTTCCAGGTACGAAAGCCAAGAACAATGGGGGAGTCTAGGTTTTTATATGGGGGCGGGCAGAGCATCGGGGACCAATGGTCTGAGGGCTGGGGGGCGGTACATAGGCGGGGACGGGGTAAGGGAACCACCAGGGAAACTCTGAGGGAGGGACAAAGGGACAGGGGCCAATGCGAGAACAGGGAGGAGAGAACTTTCTGGGGCCTTGACATATAAGGGAAAAAGGGGCAGGAAAATCAATGGGCCAATCGGGGGAACAGAACTGGGGTACATTTGCATGGTCAAACAAAGTATCTCGGAGGCCTTTCCTTCGCTCTAACCTTGGGGGGATCTCTCAGGGTCTGTCCCTTCAGTGGACCTTCTTCTACTCTGATTGGGATGGTGCCTGGTTCCCACAGACTGATCATGGGCTCTGTAAATTATCTCTAGAGGTAGAGGCAACAGAGAGTTAATCAGGCCCTTGCTCTGACTTTACTGCTGCATTTTATGAAAGACAAATCCAGAAAAGTCAAAGGTGCGTATGACACGTCTCCATCAGCAAAAGATCTTGTGCAACTCAGACACATTATTCCTAATGGTGGTAAATGTGTCAGCCAATGGAGCAAACAATAAAGGTCAAAAAAGATCAAATATCAACCAGTCCTACAGATCAAAGAAAAACATCCTGAAAACATTTAAAGCAAAATCCAAATACTCATTCACTTTTAAAGTCTGTCTAAATTTTGAATACAGCCACTGGAACCAAGTTTGGGACTAGAAATTCGTAAAACCTTGAATTTTTGATCAGATACTCAAGTACAGATAGGTGGTGGTGTGGATCATTCTTTCTGAAATATGAGACTATTAACTTAGGGCAGGAATTATGTGTTTTACCCTCTGCCGTCTGGTGGTGCCAGCAAGTGTTTTCAAACCAAAGCCTGCGTCTGAGTGAAAGCAGTGATGGTCAGGAAGAGCAGATCTAACTGTGTGTGTTCCTGGGACTTCTCTGGAGCTTCTAGTCCAACCAGCTGTTTGCTTGAGTACAGCTACTTGAAAACAATTCACATGAATTTGGTCTGAGAATTACATGTTATCCCTGGTGCTAGGCAGAATAGCAGGTTTCTTACAGTCCTCTAGGACACAGATCCAAGTGGAAATTGGCTCGACATTCACTCGGATCACATAATGAATTACGTTTTGAAACTGCATTTAAAAACAAGCAAACTACTCTGAGGGTGGGAGTACTTACAGACTCATACTTTAATATATTAATTACATTCATTTGTCATCACTTGAATCTAAATACCCTGTACTACAATAAAGTTGCCAAAATCCCATTCCCCTCTCACAGCTGAATATCCAGAAGTAATCTCTTTAAGGGAAGATGAAGTGAGAGACTTTCAGAGTCCCACAAGATCCTGGGGCAAGAAAGGTGAAGAGTGGGAGAGACTGCAGTAGGTCTTTGATGCATGAAATTGCTGCAGTGTTGCAGGAACAGGAACAGTAGAGTTAGACTTAGATGCACTGTTATTGTCTTCAGGAAAGCAGTGGCAGTCAGTACCATGAGACCATCCATGCTAAACTCCTGTCAGGCACTGTGCATGGGACAGCAGGTTCTTGTGGTGCTAAAACTGTTTCCCAGAGCACACACACAAGATTCGACATCACATGACACATTGCCTGTGTCTGTTCTTTCTCTGACCCTAATATTTTCCACTTCTGGCCCTGCAAAAGTGTCTAATACTGGGCTAACTTGCCACGTATGCAAAACTGAGGAACCTACCCTGCCACTGCCCTTAGTGTGGCATCGGGGGAGAAATTCCAGAAAACTTAGTAAGCTTTGCCACTTAGTAAGTAAACCATATGGGGTCAGCCATTTCCACAGCTTTCTTTAGAAGCTCTCTGCCCACGTTTGCATGAAAGACTTTGGGGCAAAAACGAGAGGTGTGGCTGTGTACATGTACATCTGCGTTTCACTCCTTGCCCCTATTCCTGGCACTGAAACCCAGCACACTGCTGGGAAGATCCTGGATAGGCTGGTTTCTGTGAGAGACCACCTCATTCCAAGCAACATCCCCCTCCTCTCACAGGCCACCTTGATCTCCATCACTCCCAGAAAAGTTCCCAGGGCAGATGCCTTCTCATGCCTCCATGCCTGCAGCCTGGTAAACTCATGTCCTTCTGTAAGTCCAACAGTGTAATATCTACCAGTTTCTCTGAGTAATTTTTATGGCTTTAGTGCTGGCCTCAGGCTCACAAACGAGCTGGAAGAGCAAAACTCCTGTACTCCTGTGGGTTTTCTGTAGGTGTTCAGCAGGGCTTGCAGGAGGGGTAGCTCTGATAAGGTCCTTTGCACTGCTGCCTCTTACACGCATTTGAATGTGCTGTATGTACACGAGCCTCAGGCGTACAGGGAAGCACCTTCCCATCTATTTTGTCTCTGTCCCTCTTTCTTCAGTCAAGTATCCAGCAAATAGTATCTCATGAATAGGTCTGTTCACCATCATATTGCTCAGCTCATATTTACTTACACCATATTCATATTGCGTATGTATCATCCTAGTTGTTTCATAATGTTGTATAAATTGGCCGGTATAATCAGAATGCTGGATTGCATTAAGAAAAGTCTTTTTGACATGTACTGAAATATTAGTTCCATATGATAAAATCCATAAAATACAATCTAGATGCCAATGAGATTAGGAAAACGGGCTCTTTTCCACTTACCTAAATACTGGAAAGATACACAAGTTGTTAGCTTTATATGAAACTAATGATCCCTTGAGGCTCTGGCGAAAGATTTAGGAAGTGGGTAAAAATTATTAGATAGTATGTAAAGAGACACAGTCTCACCTCCTAGCCTTGCACACTCCTTATTATACAATCACACCCTCTGAAGAGCACTGAAACTTTCTGAGGTCAAGGCACAAAGACCCCATAAAACACACTGGGTGCATTAACATTGTGGCTGTTCATCGCACCCCATATGAAGTCTGCACTGACATCCCCAGCCTGGAGTGCTCCCAGATTCAGGAGGTGCTCAGCTACACAGTTTTGCAGTATAATTCTGAAATTTTGAACATTCAGCTAAGAGGGGGAATTGAGGCAATATGCAGGGGAAGAGTGGCAAGAAAAAAAATTACCTTATTCCTGATCTGGTCCTGCTGCAGTGAGGAAAAAACCCTGGCCAAAGCAGTCCTAAAAGGCACAGGTCTTGTTTGACAGTGTCATCGCTCCTGACCCTTCCATGGGGACAGTGAAAGAACAGGTTCATGCCTCACATACACATGGACCAAGCAGCAGATCTGGCTGGAAGGATTAAAAAGTGTATGAGATACAATGGCAAAATTCCCTTTTCCTGCATTTCCTAGGGTGACAAAATGAACCCTACCAAGTAGACTTCATTTCCTTTCATCCTGGGCAAGCACTCCTCTAAGCCATTACAGAAGAACACAAGAGCAATAACTGAGGACTTTATGGGTTATGATTGATGAGTATTTTAGCTCTGGAACCCAAGGATCTGTCTGCATGTTCTGAAAGATACAAAACTGATATTTCTTTAAAGTTGTCTAAGCTGCCTTGGCTAGCAAAAGAATTCTACTATTGGTTTTGTTTTAAAAAAGTGAGGTATTAATAGGCTTGGGTTATAAAGAAGGAGTTGTACAGACAGCTTCCTCTTAGTGGAAGAGGGAGACTGAGAAAATTCAACCAGCAGAGAAAATTTTTAAAAGGGAAGTCGGGGGAAAAGCTTTACTCTTGCAGTAGAGATTTGTTGAGAAATGTGTAAATTTCAGGAAACTTTACCACAAAAATCTTTTTCATTTCGTTCAAAATCGATGATGCTGAAGAGAAATCTATTGCACCCCCATGTCTCCAACCTGCCTTAGTTCTCCCACAATGACAGGAATAAAAAGCTATTTTTTACATCAGTCCACAGAAATGAGTCAGTGCATTCAAGGAATAGCTCTGACGAGGAATCCTGGGCCAATTTTACATGGTTACTTCTTAGAGCAGAATTGATTGTTATTAGAAAGTCAGTGTTATTCCAGTATCAAATAACTGAGATCATCTTGAAGGGAAATTCAGTTAGGAGAAACTAAACACCACATTTCTTTTTCTTTAACTCTGAGCCATTTAGAGCAAACTGTATAGTGTAAATGTTCCATCTTCAAGGGGTTCTCAGATTCTAGAATACAATGAGCACCAACTTCAATATTGATCCTTGGGCTGATTTTTAAAAAGTATAAACACACATCAAATAGATTTCAAGTCCTTCCATTGTAGCAAATAAAATTTCTTTTTAGATGAGAAATATAATTAGTGTTACTAGCCCCACTGTTCTCTCAGAATAGAATATGAGCTGCATATAGATAATTCCATGAAAACACTACTGGAAATTCAAATACTTATCTAATCTTTATGTCTGGCAACCTACACTACATTACCGATTGTTGGTACCAGTGAAGCATAGTATAGCATTTACTTCCAAAGGAAATTAAGCCAAGAAAAAGAGTGCCATTTAGTTCAGAGAAAAGATGTTCATCCATTTTTATACTTTAAATGACTCCATTTGAGAGCTTGGAAAATTAAAAGGGCACTCAGCCAAAAATAGCTCAATGTAATTCTACTGAATGCAGGCTAAATAAGGATCAGCCTTATCTAACTTCTCAGAGGTACATTAACCAGAGACACTGTATAAAGTTCCAGAACGATCATTTGCCTAAAAGGGATTAGGGGATAACCAAAGTGAAGAAAACCAATTTATTCATAATGTGAAACAACAGGTCATAGAAACTGGCTCAAGATAGTTCCAAGAGAGAGAGCAAGAGCAAAACAAGAGTAGTGTCCATTTGTTTAAAAAGGGATGAAATAGCTTTATGTTGAATCACTGGACAAAATGATCTGGTTTAAGCTGAAACTATTTTCAGGTGTATAATTTGCATAGGGAAAGGAAATTTTATAATCTGCTCATAGTAAGGAAAAAACAAGGAAGTGTCATCTATTCTCTTACGACTAATACCCCACCCAGAGGGGGAGCTAAATGTCACATGCTAATGAGTTTGGTCCCCCAGAGCAAGGGTGGGGAGTTCAGCTGGGACCAGAGCCCAGCAGGTCACTCTCCAGCCTGCCAGTTTCCTTCTCACTCTGGCACCTCTGAATTGTTCTCCGTCCTCTTATCTGTCGTCTCAGTCCCTGGACGAGCTGCTCCTTTGCCATCTCTTGCCACAGAATTCATAACTTTACTGATCTTTACTAGTGGTTCCTCTTCAGAACAGAAGGGAATGAGTTATTTTGTTGAGTTGTATAAAATTCAGCTTTTGCATATATGAGAATTTTACTTGAAAAGGAGAAGTTTATTTAATGTTTTCATGTCTGTTGATTTAATGTGCATTTACCACCTGGAGAAAATGGCTACTTTTATACTGATAATGAGAACATGCTATTGTCCTCAAGTTTTTTTTTTTGTGAAAGACATTTTTTGCCCTTAAAGGAGCAAGATTTCACTTGCTTGGACTTTTAGACTGACCCGTTGCCACACGAGGAAATGATCTGGTTTAACTAGAAGAAATGATTAGGGAACCATTTGCTGAGTTATAACAAAATAGAGAAGCAAGGGAAGTGTGATAAGCATCACATCTAATGCATAAACAGCACACTGCTAAGTTCTTCTTCGTGAAAGGTCAGATATTTAAAGGTAAAAGGATACTTCATGGGCAAAAATGTTTATTTTATAGAAAAGAAAGGGTCAAAATGAAGATTCAGAAACATTTTTATGAGGCATTACCATACAGAATATGACTTCCAAGTTTGATGATAATTTATGTTAAAACAACATGAAGTCACTAAGGCTATCTTTTCAATTGCATTTGCAGTATTATTTCTCATCCCTGCAGCACTGTGATCAAAAAATGCTCACAACATATGAGCATTTACAGAGCATGGCAGGTCTGTAAATTCAATTAATATTTAAACCGTTTATACATTTTTCTTACGTAATACGGAGTCTGGCAATCAAGAAAGTAATTATTGTAATTTCTAGTGATCAGAAATATAGCAAGAGATACCCATGAAGTAATGATTTTATTTAGAAAAAAAATTCCAAATTTTAAAGGCAGAAGCACTTTCAGTATTTAGTTTGATCTATGTATGCCTGGAGGTCTGAGAATGTCAAAGTATTTCAGAAAACAACAAAATCTTGGATGCAGAAAGATGTGTTGTTTATTAAAATGCTTTTATTTAACGACTTCAAGAGTAGAAAACTCCATCATGTGTCTAGGTCTGTGTTAGTAACTCCTTATCATCCCTTTCAAAAAATGACACTTTTTTTAATGTTTTACTGTGTCTAGACCAGTTTCCAACAAACTGATTATTCAGTATGAAAAATCACATCTCCACTTGGCAGTTGCAAACCATGTAGGTTCTTTGTTTAATTGTGTCATGGTTACGTTGGATCTTCTAGCTACAGCTCATATGCAATAATTTACCTGATGCTTTTTTTCACTGTATCGCTGAAATATCATCAGATATAATTTAACATCAGGTAACATAAAGTACACACTATAAACAGGAAGAGGTTTTTCTTCTTGGAATGCATATGAAATCTTCACTTCTAAACAGAATAAGAGGTTTGCCACCAATTTCAATGAAGCAGGATTTAAATCAGAGGGGGTTTTATACATAAGCAAGGGAGAGAAAGGCTGCGCTGCAGAGGAGGGCTCTGTGAGTAAGGCTAGGCACACATTTGCTGGGATCAAATGGTTACAGCATTATGCCAACCATAGCAAATGCCATAACTGTGTATTCCTTGTTATCCAAAGCCTTGGTGCCCTTGGTTAACAGGATGCAACTGAGTTACTGCAATGAAGAAATAAGTTAAGCTTTTGGTGACTCCAAGACCAAAAGACCAGTGAAGTAACTATGAATGTGACTGCAACTCTTTTGGATTACAGTGCTATGATTCCCCCAAAAGACTCAGGAAGCACTTGGGTTATGATGATGATGATGATAAAGCAGGCTTTGCTTGATAAGAAGTAATCTGAACACAAGATAGATAGAACCAGTTGGGTTCACACGGTTCTTCGACATGGGACTGAAAGTGTTCATAGGACTGTCAAAAAATCATTAGATTTTTTTCCTCTGTAATTAGATGGAGTAATGTATTAGGAGGAAGATGTTTCCCCTGGAACAGTGACAACCACTAACACTGAATCTTCAGTGAACTAAGATTTTTCCCAAGCCAAATATACCTGATCTTGGACCAGGCAAACTGTGTAACCTTGGGGTGTCTGCAGTGTCTTCAGTGTGCTTTACTAGATCACAAAACCTAAGGACTCCAAGTAAATTTTACTTCCATAAAAATGAAATTGAAATAATATTCTTCCAGAAATGTTTTCTTATTCTTTTCTAGTCAAAATGGACCTAACCTGGGTTGGGTGAATAGTGCCAATTTGTCTTAGAGAGGGCTAGAAGAAATTAAGGAGAAGAGGAAAGAAGCAGAACACATGGATCCAGCTCCTGCCAAACCAAAGTGAAGCACACAGCAGGGAGGAGGACAGCAGTTGGCAAGCTAATTGAAAAATCAGTCATCTGAGATTAACTTTATATGCATCCCTTGACTTCAAAGAGAAAGTTCTAGCTCCTTTGGAAATAATAAACCTGTTTTTAAAATTCTTTTAGACTTTTTTTTAAAGGCAACATTTCAAATATAAAATATTTTTCTGAAACCAAATATTCCATTTTACAAATATTGCAACCAAATAAAATTATGTAATGTTCTCAAACCCACTCTTCCTTTTTTTTATCCAACAAGAACCACTCATGAAATTCAGACAAATTCACAAATAGATGACTACTTCCTAATTTATTCTCCAGAAAAAAAATCTGCTTCATTTTAACCAGATATTCCAGTGCCATGTAACAGGGAAGAAGGGGGCAATTGTTCTCTTGCCCTGTTCAGCAGAGGGAAAGCAAGTGCCAGTGGAAAGCTGCTTTTGCTGTTGCAGGGCTTGTGAAAGAGATGTCTTCTCTCATGCTGCATAAATAGGTTCTGATCCCTCCTGGGAGGCTGGAATTTGCAGGGGTTCATTCGTTTATTGGTTGTCACCATATTCCTGGCTGATTAGGATTTGGGTGCAGCTCACTATCACCACTCACCACTCGCTAGATACATCATTTACCGTGCGAATGAAAGACAAGCCAAGAATATTCCTTCCTGGTATTCCCAAATTTACACAGGATTTTCTCTTTAGGGGAATAAAATTCTCCTTCTTCAGTGTCAGATCTCACATGGAGCAGCTGTTTTGGCATAAACACTCAGCCTTCTGAGTGACAGAGCAGGAGAGCAGTTGGAGACTCCAGGTAGGGAAGAGGAGGGAACATCAACAATGGTCAGGTAGGATCGCAGTGTCACAGGACAGGAAACAGGTACTATACCATCAAAACCAGCCTGTTGTGAGGGAAAAATACAGTCACTTGCAAAATGGACTCCAGAAGGTCTTCTTTGAGGTCCGTCTGCCTCTGTAGCCCTCTTCTCCACAATGTCAGAGGAACAGCTGGATGAACAGAGGCCACATTTCCAGGAAATCTGTACAGACACTAAGTCAATTCAATGAACACTGCCACCTGTCCTTCTTCAACACAAGTATTGAGCAAGCTCAGACTCCCTTTTGGCTATCTTGTGCTGGTACAGATTGTTGCCAGACATAACCTCTCCCAGCTCCAGGTGCCATGGGGGAAAGTGTTGCCCTGCCCAGGTGTCCCTCATTGCTCATCAGGTGGTGGCTGCTGCCCCCACATCTCTGCTGGTACGCAGGTGGGTATGAAACCCGGGGCAAAACTAACTCCAGTGACCTCTGTGAAGGCAGCCTTCCTGCTTTTCCCAGGAGCATGAACTTTTTCCCTCAAGCTGTTCTTCTCAAGAGCAGTGAGGAATAGCTGAGCAGCAGCAGAGCCTCCAGTGAGCAGCATCTACTGAGGGAACATCTGTCCATGACCACAGACCTGCATGGACAGGTGTGATCTAGCAGGGAACTGAGGAGGGCTGATTTCTCCCCTCTTCCTCTCCTTCCACCTTGCTCTGCTTGACTCTTCCACTGAGTGATATGGTTCCTGTGCAGTGTCCAGCGTCCCTCTCTGATGCCACCACGGTCTGCACAGCACCCTAGCACTGCTTATGTCTCATCCTGCAGTTCTAAGCAAGAGAGGAAAGAGGCTTATTCTGCATGCACCTGTGTTCCTCTCTGGGCTTCACACACCTATGTTTAAGCCACATGTATTATACCCAGCCCTACAATAATTTAAAATACTAATGATAGTACTCAAACATGCTAGGGACACCTGGCTCCTTTGTGAGTTTTGCCCAGTCATCATGCCTGGTCCACAAACATTCAACCCTGGAAAACTTTTAGGAACAAGCCAAAGCTGCATCATGAAGTCAATATTACTCTAGAAATAGTTGATTTCTGAGACTATCCTGTGAATTTGTGGTTGCTCTTGCCTGGAGCAGGAGTGCCACCAGATGGGATGCCCCAGCCCCACTGGCTTGACTGCCAGCATCTGGTGAGAGACCAAGGGTCCCAACTGCAGTGGTAAGTGAAAGGAACCAATAGGAAAAGGAGGTAAATGTGCACATTTATATTTGTTATGCACATCACCATTTGAAATGCTAAGCTGGATTTCAACCTTTAATCAATATTTTTCCTGTGTCTTCAGTTTGAGATTGTCCTTATAGTGATGCCTTGATGGGCTACCTAAAACCAGAGGCTAGATAAAATTAAGGGAATAAAAGCAGTTATATTTATTGCCTTCAAGGTACATTAGGGCAGCCAAAGCCCAGGAGCTACACTCAAAATGGACGACGGGGTCACGGGGTTTTCATACTTTTATAAGTTTGGTCCATTTGCATATCAGGGATTAATTCTCCAATTACAGCTTCAGGTAATGAAATCACTTACCCCGAGTTCGCTACCCCCAAACCCACTGTTGTTTACATTTCTTGAGGCCTGAGACAGTAAGGTGACCTTGAGTTTCAAGCCTAGTGAGCAATTGTTCTGTCTGATCAAAATGGAAGAACAGTAGCTAACAGGTTATATGGAGTTTAGAATTATACACTAAAGAATTACAAGATATGAAAAATATAAAAAGCTAAAATCCTAAGGCATCAGTAGAGACTCACAGAATCATTAAGGTTGGGAAAGACCTCCAAGATCATCATGTACAACCTTTGACTAAAGACTGCCATGCCAACTAACCATAGCACTAAGTGCCACTTCCAGTCATTTCTTGAACACTTCCAAGGATGGTGACTCCAGCACCTCCCCGAGCAGTCTGTTCCGATGCTTAACCACCCTTACCATGACAAAATTCTCCCTGATGTCCCACCAGAACCTTCCCTGGCACAATTTGAGGCTGTTTCCTCTTGCACTGTTGCTTGTTACCTGGGAGAAGAGGCCGACCCTCACCTGACTTCAGCCTCCTTTCAGGTACTTGAAGAGAGCAATATAGTCACCTGTGAGCCTCCTTTTCTCCAGGCTAAACACCCCCAACATCCCTCAGTCATTCCTCATAGGACTTGTGCTCCAGACCCTTCCCCAGCTCCACTGCCCTTCTCTGGACATGCTCCAGCACCTCAATGTTTTTCCTGAATTGAGGGACTCAGAACTGGACACAGCACTCGAGGTGTGGCCTCACCAGTGCCCAGTACAGGGGGGACAATCACTGTCCTAGTCCTGCTGGCCACACCATTTCTGATAGAGGCCAGGATGCCACTGGCCTTCTTGGCCACCTGGGCACACACTGGCTCACGTTCAGCCTGTTGTCAATCAGTACCCCCAGGTCCCTTCCTGCCTGGCCACTGTCCAGACACTCTACCCCAGCCTGTAGTGCTGCAGGATGCCATTGCCCTACTTGGCCACCTGGGCACACACACTGGCTCATGTTCAGCTACTGTCCACCAGCAATCCCAGGTCCTTTGCTTCTGGGCCACTTTCCAGCCACTCTTCCCCAAAAGGAAACGAGAAGCATTCTTAAAACATATTCGAGATCAGAAATAGCTACATTTCAGGTACTCAACCTGCTTCTCAGATCTCATTATATTAAATAAGAATCTCAGGAAAGTATAGCAAAGAGTTCAGACGACTGGTTTATCTGATAACCTGCACAAAGGGAAAGACTGTCTTCTGCCCTCATCTGAGAAGGAAAAGTCCATTCCATGTAGTGGGAAAGACTCCACAGACTTGTTCTTACATTACTTGTTTTGCAGAACAGCATGTACTGTTGCTGAAGTAATTGTTTCTGACAGGTAGACTGCAAACTATGCCTGTGAAAATATGGTATCAAATTTTTGTTCAGCACTGCTGCTAACATCCATTGTGACAAAGACAGTGATCAAACCCTCAGCTTTCAGGTGAGCCGAGGCATACCTTTCCCTGTTAAACTGCCAAACAGATCAGGTACCAGCACAAGCTACACAAAAAAATGCCTCTTCCTGTCTTCACTCACATCATGATGTACAGCTTCAGCATCTTATGAAGCCAGAGATCAGGCACTCCTCTGCCTCCACCTTAGCTCCATCACTAGAACTGCTCAGAGATTCTTATAGATTTGCTGAAAATCTTCAGTGTCAGAAGGGTGATGGGGAAGGGAAAGTGGTAAATTGGAACTTCACAAATTAAGAGCACTTTGCACTGGATGGACATAGTTTCAGTAGAATAAAAGTCTGAAAACTAGAGTCTCACCACCTTTGAAGCAGAGGAAGACACCTTGTGAAGCTCTCTCAGGCTTCCTTATCCTCAAGTTTCCATGACTTTACATATCTATAGTACCTGTCTAACAGCCAGCCACATATAGACTCATGGCAATGCTCACAACCAATTCTGAACTGCAAATGGGGAGCAGGGCACTGAAGAAGTCAGGGTGCCAACCTGTGGGAGATTGACTTGCTGTTCTGGCATATCTGTAGCTGCAAACCCTGTAAAAATACATCAGGGGGGCAAGGCAAAAGTGAGAGATCAAAACCTAGTACAAGACAGTTACTGGTGGTCCCTGTGGTCCCTGACAACACGAGGTTGAAAATGGCTTTTAGTGGGGGGTTTATTTTCTTAATGCTTTGAGGGCTTCAGCTGAAAGCCACTACATTTAATGTTAACACTGAGGCTAGAGAATCCATATTGTAGTGATTAGCAGCAGGAACTTCAGAGATGGTAGCGTGCAAGCCAGAGGGAACATGTCAATTGAGTGTAAGGAGACTGCAAGAATCACAGGTCAACTCTAAGTAATGGAATTTGGGTTTTAAAATGCATTTCCTCTCTGGTTAGTTTCTGAAATACAAACAAAATCTCACAGGATTTAGACTCTCTCCTTCCTTGGGTTTTGGCTCATGAAAGTTTTTTGCCCTCCTTGACTGGTCTAAATTGGATTATATACAATATATAATCCAAAGTGGGAAGCAATGTCAACCACATTGATGCCTTGGTTTTGCTTGTTTAAAAATTGCATTTCCATTCTCAGGGTTCAGTTTACAGTCCTCTCTCACGCAAGTTCCCCCTTGTCTCCAGGGAACCATGTCCAAGTGAGGAAGACATTCAAGAAATCTTGTAGGACTGGGCCCCTAGTTGCTTAGGTTTCTTGTGGAAAGAGGGCAAATTCCTAAATATTTAGCAGACTTTTTTTTTCTCTTGCAAAAAAAAAAAAAACTAGACCAAAAGAAACATATGAGTCAAAGTAAATTTTAGTGCTATTTTTTTGCCAAACCCTAAGGAGTCTGTGCAGAGAAAAGAGAAACAGACTAAAGACAGATGGAGGACTGAACTCAGATATCCTCCCTTGGTCTGTTAGCTCATTGAAATAAAATGGTTGTTATTGAAAATTTGTATAAGGAAGGCAACAGTGGTAAGAAGAATAGGCAAGATAGCATGCCTATAAATTTTCCCAGAAAGAGATTCACATTTTGAAAATATGGCTATTTCTGAGTTCATAATAACAGAAAGAACATATAATATAAACTCATTTGAGACATTTTTGGGGTAGTAGTCCTTGCTGTAGCTGCCTTTATCCCAACAGGATATTTTTCCTAGTATTTTGAGGCCTCATGCAAGAAAGGACAGTGTATATTTGCCTCTAAATTGGAGAGATACAAGTTTGATGGATGCCCTCTTCCAGAGAGTTACATTCAGTGGCTCAGTGTCCAGATGGAGGTCAGTTACATGTGGTGTCACTCAAGTGTACATACTGGGACCAATACTATAGTATGTTAATCAGTGACATAGACAGTGGCATTGAGCATGCCCACATCAAGCTTGCAGATGACAGGAGGCTGAGAGGTGCAGCTGAAATACTTGAGGGAAGGGGTGCCAACCAGAGTGACCTGGCCAGCCTTGAGAAATGGGTCCATATAAACCTCATGAAGTTCAGCGAGGCCAAGTGCAAGGTCCTGCACCTGGGCTGGAACAGCCCAGAAGGTATCCTGGGTTGCATCACAAAAAGTGAGGCCAGCAAGTCAAGGAGGTGATTCTGCCCTCTACTCTGCTCTGGTGAGACCCCTCCTGGAGCTCTGCCTCCACCTCTGGGGTCCCCAGCACATGGACCATAAAATTAATCAGAAGGGATGAAACATCTCTCCTATGAAGAAAGAGTGAGAGAGTTGGAGTTGTTCAGCCTGGAGAAGGCAAGGCTCCAGGGAGACCATACTGCAGCCTTTCAGTACTTGAAGGGGACAAACTTTTTAGCAGGTTCTGTGGGAATGGACAAGGGACAATTGTTTTAAACTGAAAGACGGTAGATTTAGATTGGATATATAATGAAGACTTTTTTTTTTGCAATGGAGGTGGTGAGACACTGGAACAGGTTGCTCAGAGAAATTGTGAATGTCCCATCTTTGAAAGAATTCAAGGTCAAGCTAGACAGAGCTTTGAACAACCAGATTTAGTTAATGATGTTCCTGCCCACCATTCTATGATTCTATGTATGTGTGACTATACTTCAGTAGGATGACATGCCAAAATTGCTCACCTACTGCATAGCCCCAGAGATGCCTGAAGTTCATACATGCCCTACTTGGAATAAATCAGGATTTCTAGGTGCCAAAACATCCATTCCTATGAGTGTCCAGGACAGCTCCCATTCGCCAAGTCCAAGAAAATCTTATGTAAATACTACCCCAGGTATCTGGGATGGTTCAAATCTCTTGACCATCTCCTAATGCTCATTGACTAGGACAAACTGCTCAGATGGGAGGACTCCCACCTCAAGCAGTGGATAAGGAGCAGCAACTATGTGAGACAAGTCTCATGAGCAGGAAACCTACTCAGGCTGTGGAGAGCCACAGTGAACAAGATCAAGGCATGTGTAAGTGTTTTGGGAGCTGGAGAGGGACATGCATGCCTGAGCTTCAGAACTGGGTCCTCAGATCCAACGGGAACACAATGGAATGTGAAGTGTGACTCTGCCAGTGCTATACTTGCTTAGAGAATTTTCTGCAAAATATGGGGAAAAACCATGTTATAAATCATGCAAAGGACTGTTTATGTGAAACATAACAAGGGTTTCATGCCTTGGTATTGGCATTGCATGGCCCACCTCCCCAGGCATTGGCAGAAGAAAGGGATCCCTGCCAGCTCCAAAACTGAGGTTATAACACCTTGCCGTGGGAGACTCAGGGTGGCAGCTGACTCCTTACAGTCACATGAATGGGGCCAGATTTGTAACACACATCTACCCTTCACTTTTCATCCTGGCCAACTCCTGGCAGCTATTTGCTGAGAGAGTCAATTTTAAAGCTGTTCCCTAGGCGGTGATCCTGGATCATGCTTTGCAGCAGCCAGCTGTACACAGAGTCTAGAGGTCCAAGAGGGGCTGCATTTCATGCTGTGAGTCAAGAGTACAAACCATCTTGTCATAGAAGGAGGTCAGCAGCAGTATTAGTTGATCCTACAAAAATTGATAGGATCTTTAAACATCTGATCCTCTGATCCATCAACACTGCCAGTTAAAGTATTTGACTTAACAGACTGATCGTTAAACTTAATATTAACAATGCTGCAGGCTTTTTTGTTTTGACAAAATATATGCTTGAAAATCACTGTGCCTTAACTGAAGATGTTAGTGCATAAGCGATCTGGTGGACAACTAACCCTGTCCCACCACACCTGATCTCTGCAGACATAATCTTAAGCAGTTTTAACCTTCTCTTTTAAATGCTTTGTCTGTCATTATAAACTGCCTAAACCATATTGTATTTACCTCATTATCATCTGTAGGGGATCTTTTTTAATATATAACCGCCAC
Organism: Falcunculus frontatus; assembly: GCA_013398115.1. Taxonomy (NCBI): domain Eukaryota; kingdom Metazoa; phylum Chordata; class Aves; order Passeriformes; genus Falcunculus; species Falcunculus frontatus. The sequence goes on along the minus strand of VZRV01010927.1, from coordinate 1,200,859 downwards.
AGCTTGTGTATGCTCATGTGAAAGTGTTCCCTACAGGCAGTGATGGAAGATTAGTCACTCTCATGGACAATTGTCTTATAAGCCGAAGTGCCAAGTGTTGGTCTTTGATTTTTCCAACAAATTCAGAAAATCACAAATCTATGTCAAATTATGGTTTTACTAAACTGAAGTGGTTTAATTAGGATGCTTTCATGGATTCACCCACAAGCCACTTCAGGTCCCATTTCTGGAGCTGGAGCTGTGGTTGTAGTCAGTGGACACTGAAGTCCCATTGGGATCAATTAAGCTGAAGTTGCAGGCAGGCTTGTGCTCAGACAAAGTGGGAGAAGAGAGAACTGGCTGAACATAACTCTGTTGCTCTCAGGAATTCTTTAGCTACCTCAAATGGAGCAGGAAGCAACCAAAAAGAACCATGCTTTCCTCTTTATTGAAAGGAAGTCAGATGGACAATCTGCTTCAGGGTAATGTACACAGGTAATTCAAGAAGAAGTGACTTTGTAAAACTAGCCATAGCAGGAATTTGATGAGAACTACCATGTATGGCAAAGCTTTACAAATGGCTTTTGGTGACCAGATATGGAGTTGTGCACTCTCAACCCAGCTCCTGAAAATGCAATACTCTGTACAGAAATACTGAAAGCCTTCATGACTTCAGAGGAGGTGGTATTTTTCACAAATGCCTAAGCTCTGAAATCAGGGGTGGCAGAAGAATCTCAGTCTTTGCTTAGAGGAAAAACATAGCAGCAATATGGCAGAAAAAGAGCTTTAAAAGTGAATCACCACAGCCTGCACACCACACAACCAAGAAAAATAAACTTTCTTTTTAAAATCAGACCAGTTTCATAACTATTTGAGTTATATGCCTTGGCAAAGTTCCAACACTGTCTACCCACGAGTATGTGGCTCCTGAGTTCGCCTCTACACTTCCAGCTGAGGACAAACCCTGTGGCCATCAGTGTGACCGTGATGATACCAAGGACATGGGGACACAGATCCCTGGTTACTGGAGGAGGTGAATCAGTGGGAGCTGCTCCAACCAGCTGTGTAAAGGCTCCTTGGGATGAGGAGGTGCATCAAGCCCAGCCTCATCTAGAAACACAAATATGGGAGGTTGGTTCTCATGTCTTACTTGTGAATCATTCCTGGATTTCAACATTCCCTAAGACCTCTGAGGCATGTGCAGATCTTTTGGGACTCTCTACCACATAGGGATTTTGGTACATGGCTCCTGCAAACAAGAAGGTTCTGGTGTTAGCTAAAATAGACTTATTATCAGGCCAGATGTGTATGTAAAGATGAGGGGAATGGGCAGGAACCTGAACTACTGTTTGAACTTTCTTCATGCACCATAGTGGAAAAAGAATATACAAAGGCTGTCTATCCCCCTTCAAGGCCATTTTAACAACTCCCTAGTGTGACCACAGCTACCAGCTCTTTGATAGTTTACTAAAAACTTACTGCAAGCGCCCTTTCTAAATTTGTCAGTTTTGTTAATGTTTACTGTTACCACAGTGCTCTCCATGACTTACATATATGTCATCTTATGTTCTGCTGTCTTTTCAAGGTTTTTGTGATCTTTCTCCACTTTTAATACAGCAGTGACTTTTAATATATGCAAATGACAGTGCCATGTGTTCTGTGTATTTTTACTGTATACAACTCAGCCAACAGCTGTTTCTAAACCACAGTGTACAATGTATATTCAATTCATGCAAAAGAACCCTGCAATCATTCTTTGTTTTGATTCAGAAATTGCTAGTGTTTGAATTGTGTAATCGCTGTTTTGGAAAGATCTCCCAGCTACTAAATAGCTGGTATTACTGTGGACAAGTAGGAAATGCCAAGATTACCTTCTTAGAATAGATAGCTAACAGTGATAGCATTAAAATAAAGTGGGATCAGTGGAACTGTAGTCCAAGTGTCTTGCAGTAAACATGATCAACTATTAGTGTGTGTAACCCATACTTGCATCCCGCTTCCAAAATAATCACTAATTTTTTTTTACCTGTAGTTATTCAAGACACAAGGAGACAAGAAAAGGCAGAGAGACCCTCCTTGGAAAGCTAAAGAAAGGAATCTAGCCAACAAGAATGGAAAAACAACTGCTGAATCAAGCAGAGACATTGCCTACTTCAAAGAAATAAATGTAAAAGTTACTGAAGGTCTCTGTAGTAGACAACTTGTGATCACTTTGGATTTGTGGATGCTATGACCTTGAAGAAGCTGACTCTGCACGACCACTAAAGCACACCACCAGTCCTTGGTCCCAGATTTCTGCTGGGTGCTGTAATTCTGGCAGAGGACCCTCCATACCTCTGCTTTGCTCCATATGGGTGTGTGTATGTCCCATGTAGAGCAGGATATTCCTGTCTGAGAATAGACTTTTTTTGTCTGGGTTGCTGACTCTGAACTGCCCTGCACCCCACAAGTTATCCCTTAGCTAACACCAGGATGATTCAGTATTTTAGAACCCCTGAAAGTTAACAGAGAGGGGCATCCCTGAACAAAGTGTCCTGAATCATCCTGCAAAAGACCTTTTGATTCTATGTGTGACTTAGCAACTTCAGTGATTAGGTTAGTAACAGGCACAGATTTCTTGTCAGGAAGAAAAGGCATCTTGATCCTTCCTTGAGCCTCTTCATCACCCACCACAGGCTGGAGCACCACCACTGGGTCTGCGCCGGGCACAGGCAAGTGTGTCTGCTGTGGCTTGTTGCTAGAGCAGAGGCAACGCTCCAGATGGTGGCAATGATTGGAGGAAGAGGACCTGCATCCACCCTGTAATGCAGAACCTGCATGTGGGCAGGCAAGACTTCAGCCTCTCCACCTGTGTCACGGCTGCACAGCACAAGGTAGGATTCCTTAGAAAAATGTATGTGCAGCAGTGTACACAAGGTTACATGTACAAACACAGGGCAGACCATCAATTCGGAAGCAACTTCAGTTCTAGTGTTTCCTACCTTTCAGATTGACTTTCTGGTTTTGATATTGTCCTTCTAAACCATTTTACCTGCAGGTCAGATACAGCAAAGATAGAGCTTTTATCTGCAGGGATGTGCAGTTCCAGAAAAAATACAAATTTCAGAAAAGTCAAATTTAGCAGAGGAAACATCAGGAATTAATTTGATGAAAGAATCAGTCTCAGGGCAGCATGGACTCCAGTTTAGCTGAATTAACAGCCATTTTGCCTTGGGTTGCTTTAACCTGGTAATTTAATCTATAAGAGCTAGCTATCCTATAAACATTTGTTTATCGTTGTCTTTGAAAATGCATTTCTTCGCTTCTAATTGGATTCAGTTTTATTGCTGTAAGAAAAAAACCTCAACACTTAGCAGCAGTCAAACAGAATTCATTTTCCAGTAACTCAGAACACTCTCTTTGAAGGTGAGCTTGCTTTGCCAAATCTTTGAACTTTGCCATATGTACTAATCCCTGCTGCCAATGAAGTGATATGATTACAGACACACAGCTTTGGCAAATTTTCACTAAGACTCTGTCTTGATCAGAGATGTCTAAAGTTTGCCAGAAGAATGTAGAAACATGTAGACTACTAATGGGTTGAGCTCCTAATAGGTGGACTGGGAATTATTTGAGAATGCAGATTTCCAAAGTAAGAAAAAGGATTCTTTTCATTTAGTCTTAAATAGAAGAAGTCAATCCTGACATTGCACACTGGTCTAGCACAGCTGGATTCTCATATCTCTTCCTAAAGCTGGTTCTTCAGCATTCTCTCATTCCCAACAATGTCAGGCTGTTCCCAGCAGCCATTTACAAGAGTGACTGTGTCAGGAAGAACTGCTTCCTAAATTCCCTTGTCATCTATATGAAAATTTCCCTATATCCTGCTGATGTAAGAGCTTAGATACTGGCTGTGAAAACATATTGTTTGTGGGTTTGACTGATTTTGAGACAGAATTTGCTACTTAAACAAAATTCGCCTCAATAAAATCTGGTTGGTTGGTTGTCTTGGAGTTGCTCCAGGGCAAAGTCCACCTAGGACAGGTGGACTGTCCTAGGACTAAGGACCCATGTGAGAAACAAGCTGCCTTCCTAGCCCTGAGCAGGTGTGCCAGCTGAGGCATCCATGTCTCTGACACTCAGGTCCCAAGGGCCTATTGCATCCAGGTAAACTCCTGCCTGTGCCAGGCCATAAGTAGATGACACCTGAGTTTGTGGGATACCAGGCTGAAAACAGAGGCTGCACTCTGGCCTGCCTCCATATCCATATCTCTAAATGAGACTGAGGACACTTTTCAGGAGGTAGCGTGCTCAGGGTCTTCCGTGCTGCTATGATCTGCTGAGATATTTGCACATGTGGTTATTTCTTTCATTTCAGATCACACTTTAATACCAATGTCAATGAAAAAGAAAAAAACCCCATCTGTTAACCAGTAAATTCCATTAATCTGCATAGGGTTAAAGGGACTACGTTTTGTTATTACTTTGCAGATGCCGTGTGTGAAAGGAAGAAAACTGCTAGACTTTGTGCACAAGGCAAGTGTTTAATTTTATTGGCCTTGTATTTCTGCTGGTGTCTCCTGTCCAGGACAAATATTCCTCTTTTCAGGCTGGCTTATTCACCTTCTCTCTTAATTCCCCAAGGAAGAACAGCAAAACTTTCTGCCATGAGGTTTGCACCTCTCCTTGGCAGTCAAACCAGAGTAGAAGAAGATGTTTCTTCTGCCAATCTCCCCTCCTGCCTGGCAGGAAAATGAAGATGGATCCTGCCACCTGAGTGGCCTTGCAAGTGTGAGCACCACCCTCGAGCAGCAAGTCACCCTCAGTGGTCAGCACACGTGCCAGATGCATGAGGCACAGCTTGAGTCATGGGCCTCAAGCCAAGGATTATTGCTCCAAAATGGTCATATGTCAGCAGTGTTGCAGAAACCCAAGCTTCTGACCTGCTTACCTTGGAGCTGATAGTCCTGATGTGCTGGATTATGGGAAATACTCCTTACAGCAGCTGGAGCCTGGCAGGAATGAAAACTCAGCAGGAATTGCAGGTGCCTGTGCAGATCTGGGCCAGCTCACAGCAGCCCTGCAGAGCCGGCAGCTGCAGCAAGGGCTGGCTCTAGGAGGAACTGTCACTAATGCAATATATTTTGGGGTCTCTCTCTCCAGATTCTAAGAGAATAAAGGAAAGGCAGGTGACCCAGTCTGGACAGAGGAAAATACTACTTTTACTGTGTTGGCTGGTTGTTTATTTCCAGCTTATGGCCATACAAAGTTTTGTATTTTCTCCAGTGCCAAAATTTAAAAAGCTTAGACAGTTCTTGGGCCAAGTATGAGAAGCTGGGGCTCATTCAGTCTTAGAATGAGGAAGAATGGCTCATTCTGGCCATCTCCAGGAGCACAGTCCTGGGCTTGCTGTCCTTCTCGTTTGCTGGATATCTGAAGTCAGAATGATGTGTCTACTAAAGCCTTTTTTGGGAATGCAATTCATCTCTTTGAGTTCTGTCTTAAGTCCCTTCTATGTATCTGCACACTTTTTAGGAGAGATTGCTGAAAAGCGAATGGGCTTAGCTGCAAAATCCTAAACAGTTTGTAGTTAGTGAGCTCCATGTGAACAGTTCTCCTGGCACAGGCATCAGTCCATCATGTTTCCTCCCAGGGAAGCACTGGGATATGTTGCATAGGCCATGGAGACCTTGCAGGGAATGCAAGAAGCTGTTTCCTAAGTCTGCCTGAACTGAGGGACTGAGGGAAAAATGTACCTTCTGACCCAGCAGAGTCCAGAAGTGCAGCCTGGCCAATTGTATCACTGCTCCATTCTGCCCATGAACCTCATTTCATTTCTGCATACTGAGACTGGGGAGAATCCAGGTCTTAGATTGATACAGGGGTGGGAGAAAGGCAAGATCTAGCTGGTCCACCAGTTTAAATATGACCTAATCTTGGAGACCAGAAGTCGGATGGGATACACAGTTTCGAGGATAAGCATTACTGCTGCAGAGAAGCTTTAAAGCAATGAGGTGTCTGATTAGACAGTGCTGATGGTTGGCAGCTCACACGTGCACACGCCCTGCTGGTCACTGTTTGCCTCTGGGAGCACCAATGTGTGGGAGAGGCATGACCCAGAGCCCTGTCAGCTCTCCAGTCCACCAGGACACTGACCCTAGTCAGGTACTCACCCATTGCCACCTGCCTGCTTCAGCAGTCCCCAAGCAACTCTTGGCACATGAGCTTCTCCTGAGCTGTGAGCTCAGGTTTACCAACAGGACCACCAATGCTGAGCACTTCATCAGTCATGGAGTGACAAGAAAAAGCAGCACCAGAAAAGGAAATTGAATTTTTATCTTGCTGCTCTTCACTTTCTCCTGTTGGGTGATTTTTGGAGACTTCTTACATCTTTAAGGAAATAAGACTGAATAAAAAAACCTAATTTCCACTCTTGCTAGCTAACTTCTCTCTCAGAACTGTCCATTCAAAAGCCATCTAAATTACTCTCAAGCCAGGAGTTTTCCCAGACATACTTTAGAGCTAAAAGGACAGAGAACAGTTCTCCCATTGCAAGCCTTATTTAGTCATTTACCTCTGAATTTTTGAACTGTTTTCCTTTCTTTTTCCATAGCATTAGTAAGCCATATTTCACAGCACTCACTACAATGAAAGCAGACTGGCAATAGTTTGACACAGGACCAAAACCCATTTTTAACCATCTGAGAGTGTTTTAACCATCTGACACTCAGCTGTTCAAAATGTGCAGCAGAATCCAGCATTGTGAAGCAATGAACTCTGAAGTTTTGGGTCATACTGGGAAAATTTATAAAAGCAGATTATTTCAATACCAAGTCTTCATATCAGACTGTGAGGGAAGAGAGGACCAGAAGATGAAAAAAGCAGAGAGCATGATCTAACCTAGATTAGCTTACCTCTGTCCATCCTGTTTCCTAAAACATCATCTGAAATGCTTGAGTTAGCTGAACATTTCCATGCTTCAGATATTTCTTCTTCTCTACTCCAGCATGACCGACTCTGATCAGGATGAGAGCAGGTCCAGTAGGGCTCGGAGCAGCAGAGGCTGACTTCAGAAGGGTCTCTGGGAGATTTCTGGGCTACCTGATCTTTACAAAGGGGCAAGAGAGTAGATCAGAGCATGCACTCCCATAACACCCATTGTAACCCATCCCCTGTGCTAGACTGGTATTTGGCTGTAGGGCTGGTAAACTCCAACCTCCTTAATCTAAGATTGAGGTAGGGGCATCAAGTCTGAACAGCAACACAATGCAAACTGGTTCCCAGCAAACATTTCCAAACTAATTTTTCAATCAGCTGAGCCTCCAAAAATGCTGTGTTTGTCTTTCTCTACATCCAGTCATTTAAAATATTATAATAGGAGACACTTTTGGATTACAGCTCCTTTTGGAAGAAAATCAAACCTCTTTGCTATTTCAAAATAAATGCTGAGTTGTTTCAAAGACATTAATAATATTATGTTCAGTGGAGATGTACTACACTTTTCAGGATGCCTAGTTTGTACTGACAACAGTTCAAATATATTTATGTTGTCCCATCGAAAACTCAGTAGTTTCAACTTTCAAGAGGATGTTTTTTAAACATCTTGGGTAAATGGAGAATTTGACTTTCTGCCCGGGACACCCTGAGAGCTGCTCCTTACAAAAAAAAAGGGGAGAAAAAAAGCAACTAATAGGATAATAAATCCCAACATTTTTCTCTAAACAAGAGCTGGTTTAGTTAAACTAGCATTCACATCATTTATAACAGCTCCCTACATTTCTTTAGGCTGTTAGGCTATTGTAGGCTATTGTATTTAATAAAAATCTCTGAACTCATCCATCATTATGCACACTTTACTGATTTCACTTTAAACATTGCTGACTAAAACTTCCATTTATCAAGCCTGTTTTGCCTAGCAGATGTGGGCTAATTTATTTTCACTTTGAAAGATTTGGTATCTTTACAACGAGCCCTGGTGAAATCACTGTGTCCACCTTCCACACAATAACACAAGCTGCCATCTCTTAGGAGCCACCAAAGGTGAAGGAGGAAGCCTGGGAGGGAACTGAGTTGGAGGTGTACTGAAGCTTTGTGCCCATAGTGCAGCACAGGTAACAGAGGCAGGCTGTGTTTCCCAGGGGACACAGGAATGCACAGGGAGAGTTGGGGAAGTCTCAAATCTGGCATTCAAGGGTTGTAAGGAACAAAACCAAGCACAGGTAAGTATCAAAGGTTTGTAATTTTGAAATTTGGCGGTCACATAAAACCAAAAATTCTAGATAGAAAATTATAAGCCAGATACCAGGCCAGCAAAGAGTAAGGAGATGTTTTTCTGAGCACAGAGATATTTGGGGCTCCTTCTAGCCTGAAAGATACAGTTTCTCCCATATGAATATCTGGGTTCATTCTCCACTTTTGCCTCTATGATGTGGTTTCTACAGCACCAGACAACATAAACTCCAGTGAGAAAACATGTGAAAGGAAGAAAGCTCAGGAAGCTTCCTTCGTGTTTGTTCTATCAAAAGCAGGACATTGGCCAGAAATACATCTCTGCCTTTGGCAGCTGAGTGAGCACAGCCCTGTGCTCCCTTCTCCCTACACTCTGAGGATAAAGCAAATGATGAGCAAAACCACAGCTATACTGGGGTGGATGTAGGAGCAGGAATGGGAAGTAGGCTGTACTACTGTGACAGAGTAAGGGATTAGTTTGCTTTTCCCTGGTATACTGAAGAGGCTGGGATGTACATCTTCAGCCCTTACCAACACAGTCAGCAGCATCTGCTGTGTAGCCTTTGCAAGTTGTCTACTGCTGGCTGAAAAACTTCAGTAGTTTAATTTGACTCAGCACTGGAAAGAAAGGCTGCAGTTTGTATAAAGCCAGTATTGACTGGTTTATAACTGCATTACCTGAAAATTGTTACTTCTCACCGGTTTTTCTCATATACATTTGAATTAGGTTGACCAAATCATTTAAAACATCTTCTGAAAAACACAGGATGGTTACATGTAAGAAGAAATCAGCTCAGCATTAATCTGGCAGTGCAGCTCTGCTCTTCCTTCAGGTTGCTGTATATGATGGCAAGAAGGGGGGTTTGCTAGAAATCCTTTGTTAAAACCAGTCATTCTTAGCAACACCAGCAGCCACTTACCAGATTTCAAATGTAACACATTCCTCCAGAAGCTTTTTTTTCTTTTATTTTCTTTCATAAATTTCCAAGCTGACGCTTGCAGGCACACTGAACGTCAAAACATAGTTATAAATATCCTACTAATCCTAGGAAAAAACTGGCCAGTCTTGTAGACCTAATGTTTTCTTCTGGCTGTCAGAGTGGGGATGCCCCTGCACTACCCCTTGGTCTGAAAGTGCCCCCCACCAAGGCCTTGGGCGTGTCACTTAACCTTGCTATTCACTCATCTGTACAGCAGCAACACCAGCATAGCCCTCAGGGCTGCCCTGCAGATCAGTGGTGTAAGGTTTGGAAAACTCACCAGAGATGGAAGGTACTCTGTGCTGGCCAGGTATTGCTGGGTGCCCTTCTTCACCATCATCAGTTCAATAGAGCCAGGACAGCAGAGAACCTGGACCCAAATACCAGCTCTTATTTCAGAGTTCTAATTTTTCCCGTGCTTGGCGCAGGTCTGAGGACAGACACATCTTTTCTGATGCAGCATAAGAGATGTGAAGAGAAGAAGAGAATCATACAATCATAGAATGGTTTGGGTTGAAAGAGACCTTTAAGATCATCCAGTCTCACTGCCTGGCAGTGAGCAGTGACAACAACCAGATTAGGATGCTCCATCCAACCTGACCTTGAATGTTTCCACTTCAGCTGGGCTGTCAGTCATGTCACCACGAGAGGGGCAATGTGGAGAAAGGTTGGTCTCCTTGCTCCAGTGATTTAGGGTTTTAGGTATATTTCCATGGCTTGTGGCTGCTTTCTGATGCATGGAGGGAACAGGTAAACAAACAGACCAACAAATGTCTGCCTACAGAGGATGTTGCTCAATGCAGTTATTTTTCCCACCTAGTGTTTTTGCTGAGAAGTCTTCTCCATGCAGGAAGGAAGGCACATAGCTATTGCTGGATTTGAACAATCCAGCAGTTTGTTATGCAGGTTGTTATGCAGCCTCTGGTTAGTAGAGTCTTATAGAGAGATGCATAGGACTGCAATCAGCAAGTATGGGAAAAAACCCCAACAACTCTATTCCAAGGAAAAGAATCTTTCCCCTAATCAAGAGCTGGGTCATGCACAGAAATATGAAACCCTCTGTTTCTAGCACAGGAGTAAATCCTATATTAAGCAGTTTGGGTTATGCCAAGTATCCATATCAGTGCCTAGTATTTTTTTTTTCCAAATTCCACAAATTTTGGAGCAATGAAATCTAGAGGTTAAAGAAGCCTATAATTAAAAAGCAAAGATTTAACTGGGTTCACTTTCAATATAATGTGGTAGTATACAACTATTGGTTTAACTTTTGGCAAGTTTCCTGGAGAACCCCTTTCTGTTTTGTTCAGTGGCAAAAAAGGTAAAAAGGGGTACACGGCCTTTTTTTCCCCCATCATCATTTACATCTCTATCAGGTCGCATTTCATTCTCTTTCTATTCTTTTTTTCTTTTCTTTTAATAATCGAATAGCCACAAACCTTTAAAATCTATTTCTCCTGTTTCCATTATTCTTTTCAACTACATCAGCCATCTGGCAGAAGAAGGGGTGACCAAAAATGGATGTGAAATCCTACACTCTTGGTTCGGTTCTGCTTTAATACCACATCATTTTTCCATTACCTTCCTTCCATGTCCTAGCGTTTTGTTTGGACTCCCGCACCTCTGCTACCTGCAAAGCAGAGGTGTTCATTGAGCTGTCCACAGTGGTTGCTAGGAGTTTATTAAGGTTTTTTTGAATGGTTGCACTTGATTTAGGAACTTGTTGTGGGCCTGAAAAGTTTAAGGTATTTGCCTCCAGCATGTGTTGTTCTGCCTCTGTGTGCCTTGAGTTTCATCTCCCACTGACGACTGAGCATTGCAGCTTCTCCCTAAATATCAGCCAGCCTACATGTAACAACTGTCAGCCGCCAAATTTACCCTTTCACATTTCCCATTTTTCCAAGGCATTGATAAATCCAACAAATTGTGTCAGCCCGGTTTGGCAAAGTAGTTAAATGTCTGCTTGTTTGCTTTGTTCAGAGGGATGCTCGAATGCATGTCTGGCTCTGGGTCAATTAATGCACTGGGACTCCAGCACATGCTTAACCTTAATTACATGCTTAAGTGTTCTGCTGAACAGAAGTGGGACGGGTGTCAATAGCAAGAACCCTTTTTGTTGTCCATCTTCCTAGTATGTTAAAAACCCAGATCTTATCTTTGTTTCATTGCTTCATATGCACTTCCATAGAGGCATCTGTGTTTTAATAGTAAAATTGCTAAATTTCCATAACAACAGCATTTACAGGAAGTTTTCAACAGGAAATATCCTCTAATCTTTGCTTGTTTTCTAACCTTTTACTTCTAACCTTCATTTTGACACTAAGTCCAAAGTACTCAGGGAGTTGAGCACGTGTGAAGCCACAAGCAGCAAACCCAAACAACTGAGAGTGGAAAAGTTTGTTAATCAAACCACTTTTATTTTAAATGTTTTCTAAAGAGTGTGTTTCATCCCAGTTTCTAATGAATGAATTATTTTATAATGGTTTTAAGCTCCAAAGAAAAAGCACTTTTTTGGGAGAACTTCTATGCATGCCAAGGTGTCCCCAGATTTGACATAGCTGATTCGACTTCAGCTGACACCTCATGGGGCTTTCTATGGTAAAATACCCAAGGAGATAGGAAAATCACCTTTTTGAGAGGGATCTTTTTGTGTGGCTTTAGATTTTATAAAGCCCCACAATAGCCTAACCCCAATTTCTGTTTAATCTTTTGCCAATGTACTTATTACTGAGAAACTCATTCATTTTTATTACCTTCTCCCATTGTATCTATAACATTGTAGAGCTGTTATTTCTGAAAAGACGTCAACATAAAGATAGTGCTGTTGAGCTCCTTCTCTCAAGAATGTCTGACCGTGGTTCCTGTGCACACATACACCAGTCATGCTGGTAACATCAGGGTCCTACCTGAGGTCAACAGCTCATGTAAGTCTTCCGTGCTGGGTTGGTGTTGTCTGCTTTTCACCCCGTGATAGCATGACAGTAATGAAAGAAAATGTTAGCATGCTTTTAGCTAAATCCAAAAGGCAATGCTTACATGGGCCTTTTGGTCAAGCCTGGAGGGACTCTAGCTGGATCTGTTTATTGTGTGTGACTTGGGTAGTTACAGATTTGTGACTGAAAAACAGAAATGGTGGTATTTTGTGTGGGGGAATTCCTCCTGAAAGCCAAAGGGTTGTATCAAGAGGAGCTGCTCAGAAAAGAGAGATTTCTGCCTCTGGCAATATTGGATTTCATGTCTGTAAAGCAAAAACGAAATTATGCACATAACAAACATAAACACGTTGTAAAATGCATTCAGACCAGATTCCAAACACATTGAACACTGCATGATTTAATGATGGATAAACTCAGAAAAATACCCCATTGGGAGGAACTACAGACTCCAAAATGACAGCTGCTATCATTCCAAAACAAGTAATTGTTTATAAATGAATATTTTTCATGATAAATTATTGAATTACATGAAAATCAGATGACTGCCTGCTGCCAAATTTGTTTTCAGTTTCACAAGACAGAATGGAATGTGCTGCAGACGGTGAGTGAAATTAAAAGCTGCTGGTCTTTTCCCACTAAGGGCTGATATTTTCCCTTAGACATTTCCAGTATCTCATAAACCTGCTAAATAGTGGTCCCAGGGAATGGGTATCTAGCTAGATATACAAAATATTTTAGATATATAGGATTTCAGGGAATCTCTGCCTAATCTGAGCCAGTTGCAGTGTAAGTTACTATTTCATAGTCATTTTATGTTGATTTCTCATTCAAACCCACAGAGCCCCAGCATGAGAACCTCTAATTCTTGAAGGGACTCTCAAGGTTTTGGGGTTTTTGAAGTCCTCCTTTTTATCGTCTCTTGTTTGCATTTGAAACATTTGAAAATACACTTTGCTTTATATGTTTCTGTCTAGTTTCAGTCAAGTCCTTGCCTTCCCCTCACATTTTGAACAGGGTGACAATAACCTGAAGTTATTACTAACCCGAATTGGCTGTTTCAGCTGGATCACATCTAAGACTATCTAAGTCCTCTAAGTGAAGCTTCCGGTGCAAATAGTGCTGAGTTTTCTGTGAGAGAGATGGTCAAGACCACAGTGTCCAGCTGATCCTTAACAGCATTTTCAATCTGCCAGGTCCTTCCCTCAGTCAGCTGCTCCATTCGCAGGGATGAGTTAACATTGATGGCACGAGCTCTCTGCTGAGAACAAAATGCCACATGTAATCTATCTTGTCCCAGAGAGCCACTGGGACAGCTCAACTAAGTCCTGTAATTGCAGCCTTGGCATCAGATCTGAATTTTAAAAGACGGCACATCTGTATCACATTTCTTTACACTGCTTCACATAGCTTCCTGACTGCTGTAGAACTGGATCTTCATTGCATCCTGCTGTCAGGTAAGCATTCTGAAAACAGGCCATAAGCATATCCCTGCTTCCCCAGCAGAGAAACATAACTGGTCCCTGTCCCACTGTGGGTGACAGCAGGGGCAAGGCTATAACAACAAGAAAGTGTGCAATCATAATTTCCCTGTTAAAACCTTTCAGTTGCTCTCAGACTGTGGCTCAGAGATCACCTAAACTGTAAATTGTACATTTGCAGTCAAAAAAATCCTTGATTGACTTTTCTGCCTCTTACTTTTCTAGCAGTTTTTAGCCCATTGGTACACTGGTCACAAGCTCCTTGCTTTAACTACACGTTGTATAAAGAAAGGGATGCTGATGGATTTGAATCTGAAAGCAGATGTCTATGGTTACACATATATATGCATGATTTTATATACATGAACATATATACACATATACTCTCACAATTTGTGTAGCATATATTTAAAGGTTGACTTATTTGTCTGTGCCATTTGACAGAAAAATAACTGCCAAATTTAACCAAATTAAGACAGTTTTAAGAATAAAAGCGTCATTGTTGTTTCCCCCATCTGAACTTTGCCTTCATATCCTCCTGCACACTAAACACTAGATTCACTTTCCTCTACTCTATTTGAAAATGGTCTAAATCATTGTGGTGGTGTTGCAGACAGCATGATGAGGAGTGGAAAACCAGGTAGGGTAGTAATGGGTAATAAATGGAATGTCCACAAGTTCACTATGAGGAGACCATAAATCCTCATCTTGACATAAGACTAGCTGTCACAGAAGCAAAACTCAAATGTATTGGAAGCTTTCAAATGTACGTGAGGGTGCATACAGGCTTCCTCTGTTTCTAAAGACTAAAAGCTGAGGTCTTTTAGCAATTTCCTGCCTCTCCTTTCCCTACTTTTTCTCCTACTTTTCTCCATTCTTTTCTACATTAAATTGCATTGAAGATCACTTTCTAGAGCATGCTCATGCCACAAGTGAATTCTAATGTCATTATGTGATACAAATTTCTTCACAATTCAAGCATTCACCGCTTAAATAGTTTTTGCTTGGCAAAAGCTTATATGTGATGACCCTGACTGTCAGTTGCTTCTGGATATGGCATTCAGCTTCTTTTGATGCTTTCTCTCAGAGCCATTTGAACAGATCACCTCATGATGAGCTTCAGATTTAGGCAAACCCACTGACTTTCACCAGTAATGCAGTGGGCCCCAAGCAAAGAGATTCCTGCCAGACTGTGCAGTACAGGGCTGGATAAAGAGGGCTTAGTTTGTCCACTGGGAAGGGAAGTGAAGGACAGAAGTGGATTGAGGCTTTTAGTCTTTCTGATCCAGAGATAAGACCCTCACAAAGCCTAGTCAATGTTATCCACCTTGCATTATAAAGAAAAAAAGAACATCTTCAGATCCATAAATAATCGGTCCCAAGGATAACATTGAAGCAAGTGATGACTAGCAGAAGCTGCTGTTATTAAACTACAATGGACCAAGGGCTATAGAAGTCGTACATTTGGCATTCAGATGCTTTCACCTTTTCATGACTATGCATGGTTCAGTCAAACCATGTTGTGGAATGTTGTGCCGCATCAATAGTAATGGACCAGGAATTATGACATGTTTTATGTTATCATTCATTTAAAACAGATAGTTTAGATTTCAGCCACAAGCAAAAGTTTATATATAATATATTTATTACAAACAACAGTGAACACTTAAGAGCTATTATTTTAAATCTAAATGACATTGTGTTTAGTATCCATTTCCTCCGGCTCTGCAATGTGCAGCCTGTGGTGTCTGTCATCTTTCCCCGGAGTTCTCCTGGATACAAAGTGACAACTTCTCACAAGTTACCAGAAACAGGAGAAAACGTGGAGCCCCTCTCCAATGAGCTGTTTCACATTACAAGAATTTACAATGAGCATCTGACAGAAGAAAAGCAGTGGAGCTTGAGAGGGGAATATCACGCAGTAAATCGCATGCTATTATCCATGCTGACAATATGGGGTGGGGAGGACAGTATTTAAACAAAAACCACATAAGGAAACACATTGAATTGGTGAGTGGGCTCCTTGTGTACCAAAACTAAATGGTGCTTCTGAAAATCTTGCCAATGTCCATTTTATAGGCAATACTGGGTCTGGACATACAGCTTGTGCAAGGAGTAGTAGATGGCTGTGCAGAAGGAAGGGACTGTGGGTCGTCCCCTGCCTCCCCCAGCATCCATGGCCAGTCTCTGGGTTGGCCCATTCAGCTGCTGCTTCTCCAGCCTTTCCCATGGCTGAGCACATGCAAGTGCAGAGGGTACCAAACCATCCTGTCCCCACGTGAAGGCAGGGAACCCTGTTTTCAGCCGCGCTAGCTGGGGCCACCATCGGCTGCCATCAGCAAAGGTGTGAAATGGAAC
This sequence comes from Falcunculus frontatus, assembly GCA_013398115.1. Taxonomy (NCBI): domain Eukaryota; kingdom Metazoa; phylum Chordata; class Aves; order Passeriformes; genus Falcunculus; species Falcunculus frontatus. Next base: position 1,184,923 of record VZRV01010927.1, on the reverse strand, counting down.
ATCCTGCCCTGTCCTGTCCTCTCACTGCTATCTGCCTTTCCCATAACAGAAGACCTGAATAAAAGCTTCCAGCTTACCTGCTCTTTTTCCCTCTGTGCCATACGCAGACAGTCTGCCCTCCACAGCCAAAACAAGGGCCATAAGTGCTAACTGGAGAGGAATGGGTTACCTAGCTCCACCTTACAAATGCCTGACCAGTGAAACCAAAACCTGCCATTCTGAATTATTCTTGGTTTAATGACTTCTTTGAATGAAGGCAGTAGTGGGTTGTCCCCACCAGTGTGATGGAGCTGTTGTGCTAGGCAAGTCTGAGCAGTCCTTGCCCCCTTGGTGTTCTCAACGTGAAATGTAGATGAACTGCAATACAATAGGTCTCAGGACGCTGCTCTTCAAGTGGAAATAAAGCAAGCAATTTAGAGAGTTTTCAGGTGCTTCACATTTTCATTTTCGGCTTTCTACACAAATAAAAAGGCTTAAACTATTATTCAGTCTCCACTCAAAGTATAATTTTGACATTTGGAAATCTGATTTTGTGATCAGAAACACATGTAGAATAGAATTTAGAAGTCAGCAAAGACTCCAAGCATGATTTTATTGGGAGCTTGGGTATGCCCTTCAGAGTAATTGGGATGTGGAATGTGGAAGTAGTTTTTACAGGAAAATAGGGATAAGGCCTCCTGTAGCCAGCCTCAGGCAGTGGAGCGAGTAAAATATCAAGAAGAATTCACATTGAACTTGATAATAAGGTTTCCTAGCATGTTAATTAAATGAAGTCTCACATCCCCAGTCCTGTTGTTTTAAACATTTTAAGGCATTAACATTGCACAATAGAAACATAATTTCCCCTCTCTCCAGATGTCTATACTAATTTGATTTTCCTAGTTGTTAGCTTTAAACTTTCTATGAACATGAAAACGTACCCTTTCAGCAATGCTGTTGTATTTTTCCCCTTCATTCTTCCTTACTCATTTTGGGTACTAATTGGCAACAGTGTTTTTTAAAAATAAATTCTTCAAGTGGGACAGCTTTGCTGTTTATCCTATACTGAGGCACTGTTTTCCACAGCTTGACTTTGAAAGAAAACAGTGGGAAAACAACATCCATTTAGTCCTGAGGGTCTGAGCCTTCACAGATAACATGGAGGAGATTTAAGGAGTGAGGTAAAGCCAGAGGAAACCTCATAAATCATATCCCATCTTTCTGCTCTTTAAAGTATTGGCTTAACTGGGAATAAGTTGCTAAAATCCCTTTGGGAATGCAAGTGTATGCACCTCCTTCGAGCACCTCCACTGCTCTGTGCAGTGACTCAGGGGTGGATTGAGAGACAGTGGCTGACCAAAGCAATTGGGTATATGGGGTGCAGGTACATGTATGGGCTGGCAAAATGCTCTCTGTACAAATGGGAGAACTGGAGCTGTGCTGTAGTTGTGTATATACTGAAAGAAAGCTCTGTAGCTGGTGAGGAAGGCACCAAGATCCCCTGCATTCAGTCATTTTACTCAGGCATTTCTCCAGGACACAGACAGGGACAATGATCCTGAAGATTATTGTCACAGGTTCAGGGCTCATTTCAAAGACAGAAGCTGAAAAATGTTGCTATCATCTTATTGCCAGGAAAAACTTTTACACATTGGAGACAAAGGAAAAGCTTTCACTAGCAAAACCCACATGTTTTTTAGTTAAAACTTAAATTTAAAAGTACAATTTAAAGACTATACACATAGATAGTCTTCTCTCTTGATTGGTCCAGAGTGCCTTGGTTCTCTTACAGGAACATGCTAGTGGCAGACAGGCCAGCAACCCCAGGCTGGGCTTGTTTGGGATAGAGTTAATTTTCTTCATAATATCTTATGTGGGACTACGTTTGGGATTTGGGATGAAAACAGTGTTGATAATACAGGTATGCATTAGTTATTGCTGAACAGTGCTTGCACAGCATCAATATGTTTCTTCTGTCTCACACTGCCCTGACAGAGTAGATTGGGGGTCCACATGAAGCTGGGAGGGCACACAGCTAAGACAGCTGACCCCAGCTGACCACAGGGACATCCCAGAACATCCAGAACATATTATGTCATATTTAGTGCTAATTCTGGGATGGTGGAAGTTGGAGGGAGCTGCTGTCACTCAGGGGCTGGCTGGGCATTGGTCTGCTGGTGGTGAGAAATTGCTTTCATTTTGCATTACTTGTTTTTCGTGAGCTTGTTTGATTTTTCCTCTCTCTTTGTTAGTTTTTTCCTCCCTTTTTTTTTTTTTTTTTAATTATTAAGTTGTTCATATCTCAATTACTTTTCTCACTTTTGTCCTTCTTCCCCTCATCCCACTGTGGGACAGTGAGCAAGCAGCTGTGTGGTGCTTAGCTCCCTACCAAGTTCAAACCACAACCATCCCCAAATTTAAACTATTTTAATAAAAGAAACCAGAAGCTTGACTTTTACCCATGCTGTTTAGGTCTCTGCATTCTCCCTGGTGCAATTTTGGCCTATACTACATGGTTTTAGCAAGAAAGCATTTTCCTGTACAGGTGTGAGCCATTCCACATGTCTGGCCTCAGAAGCAAAACCAGACTCCCAAACCATACTACTTGTTTCTGTAGTTTTAGCTACAGATTCAGTCCCAGATTCATTCCCAACCCAGAACAGTGGGATCCCAAAAACTTCATTGTCACCTCCAGCCTGTGAATTCTTCTGGAGCTCATTGTTCCCTTCACTCTCCAAGGACCTGAGGAAAAGCAACACTCAATATCAAGGGTCCCTCTCTCCTTCTAATTCTTCCTGCACTTTGTACAGACAACCTGACCAAAGTTTCCTTTTGAGTGTTGCACATGGACTAACAGGAACCAAACTCTACACTGAACTGTCTCTGTCCATAGCCCTTAATGGCTCTTGTGCAGGCTCAGGACCTGAAGTGCCCATGGTCTGGCACTGATTTGCTGTGGGACAAAAGTATTTTATCCATATCTCTCTTCTAATTTTTTAATCCTAATTATAAGAGGAGCCATGATTGCTTCATTTCTGAACCATCCCATAATGGAAGAAATACACCAGAATTTTCATGGAGGAATTCCTACAAGCTTTTCAGGCATGTTTCATATAATATGTATACATATTTTACTTCCAAATGTTAATATGGAAAGGTAGTTACATGGGACACCCTGTTCTTCCCTGAAGTAAGGGCTAAAATCCTCTGTAACATATCCAGGTTTGATTTATACTTTATTTGGAAAGGATGTGAAAGCAAGGCAGTGAAGTGATTTGTCTCATTATAAAATCAGGTCAGTAGCAAAACCTCGACCTTACACCCTTGGGTTTCAAAATTTTTCAGTCACCTCCTCAAATGGGCTTAGACTTTAATGGCCAGTCTGAAATCATATGGGATCACACAAATAATTTTTTTCCTGCCTGGGCAAATGCTTCAAAGAGAGCTCAGCAGCAAGAGATCACACTTGCGGCATTCAAAAGGGTACTGAGTTCAGATGTGAAGTATGGAAAATCAGATTTCTGAGGGACTTGTTTGTAAAATAAATTATAATGGAAAATACAGTTAATTTTAGTGCTGTCATTAGAGGGGTTAGAGAATTTTTAACATAGTATACAGTACAGTACTATTACAGGCAGAATCTTATTAGCATTTTTAAACCCATAAATCTGACTGGTCTCGGTGAAATGAAGGAAATTCCTTCTACTGTGGTGGTAGATGTTTCATTAAATGGATTAGGAAAGCCAAAGCCCATTGACAGTTGGAACCGGTGAGGGATGTAATGGGCAGAAAGAAGGGCTTCTGCAGCTCAGAAGGGCTTCGACAGCAAAGGAAGACTAGGGAAAAGCTAGGCTCAGTGCTGAATGGTGTAGGGGAGCTGGTGACACCGAACATGGAGAAAGCTGGAGTGCTCAATGGTTTCTTCATCTTAGTCCTTACAGGTAAGAACACTTTTCAGGAATCCCATGTTCCCAAGACCAGCCAGAAAGCCTGGAGCAAGGAAGACTTACCCTCAGTAAAGGTCAATCAAGTTAAGGAACACTTTAAGAAAGTGAACATAGACAGATCTGTGTGACCTGATAGATGCATCTGTGACTGATGAGAGAGCTGGCTGATGACCTTGTGAGGCCATTCTCGATTATGCTTGAAAGGCCATGGCGTACAGGGGAGATTCCTGCAGAATGAAAGAGACCAAATATCACTCTGTATTGGAGAAAGGCAAGAAGGAGGATCCGGAGAACCCCAGGTCAGGCATCCGCACCTCAGTTACTGAGATGATGGAGCAACTAATCCTGGAAACCATGTGCAAACACAGAGAGAACAAGAAGGTGGTTTGGAGTCATCAACATAGATTTACAAGGGGTAAATCCTGCCTGACTGAACCAACAATGTTTTATGATGAAATGACTGGCTTGGTGAATGAGAGGAGAGCAACAGTTGCTGTCAACACTGTCTCCTGTCACATCCCTATAGACAAATGGAATAAGTATAAGCTAGATAGAAGGTGATGATTGAAAACTGGCTGAACTGTGGGGCTCAAAGGGCTGTAGTTAGCAGCATAAAGTCCAGTTAGAGGCCAGTCACTAATGGGGTATCCCAGGATGGATCTAGGTCTCACACTGTTAATTAGTTTCATTAATGACCTGGGCGATAAGGCAGAGGGCACACACTTTTTGGAACATACAAAACTGGGAGGAGAGGTTGATAAACTGGAGGGTTGTGCTGACATTCATGGGGTAGGGACAGGCAGGAGAACTGAGCCAACAGGATTCTCATAGAGTTCAAGAAGGTGTAAATTCCTGGGGAGGAATAACTCCCATGCACCAGAGCATACTGGAAGTTGACCCACTGGAAAGCTTTGCAGAAAAGGCCTTGAGATTCTGGATGGGCACCACCTTGACCATGAGCCAGCAATGCATTCTTGTGACAAAAAAAAAAAAAAGAGCCATCAGCCTCCTGCGTGGCATTAGGAAGAACATTGCCAGCAGGTTGAAGAAGTTGATTCTTTCCCTCTGCCTAGCGCTGGTGAAACACACCTAGATGCTATGCTCACGTCTTCACATCTGGACTCCCCAGTACAAAAGAGACATGGACATATGGGAACAAGTTTGCTAGGGTGTTTAAGGAACTGCTCATTTGTCATGTGAGTGGCTGAGAAAGCTGGGACTGTTTACCCTGGGGAAGAGAAAGCTTGGTGGTAATCTCACAAAACTGATGGGACACAACAGAGCTTTTCTATACTGCTTAAGTTTGCTGATCTGGCAGAACACTGCATCATTTGGAGCAAGCCTACCCTACCTATATCATGGGTAGGCTTTCTCTACTGAAGAGATACTGGTTTCTGACAAGGAGTCCTTTGATCACAGGGGACGCCATGTGTATCTTGTCTGTAAGTGCTTCTTGATAAGTATATTGAGACACTAAGCCTAAGAATACAGCACAGAATATGACAATGCAGAATATAGAAAAAACCTGTTAATTACCATTTGTAGTTTTGGCTTCCTCCTTTTAGAAGAATGAAAAAAGCAAACTTCAGCAGCCATATCCAACTGTATTATTCCTCATGACAGTATAAAATAGTGAGAGAGTTTCACAAACCAGATTAAGAATCATATTTTAAATTGCTGCATAAAATTGCTAAAATTGTATAGAAATCTGTATTGTGGATTATAAGTTATTGTAACCCTTGGAGTAAAAACTCCAAGCTATTTTTTCTCACACTGTCTGTTTAAGCTACTGGGCACGTTGTTGCATGAATAAATATATTTCCTTCCTCTGAAAATGTAATATTAAGTGCTATGTTATTGTTATAAAATACAAGTTGATCAGACAGAGATAATTATTCTGACAATGGTGTGCACAAGAGTATCATTGTACATTGAATTTCAGTGTGTAATATGGTATAATGGTAATATGGCATTACATAATGGGCACAAACCAGGATACAAGAAATTCCATTTAAACATAAGATAGGCGTTTACTTGCTGTGAGGGTGTTTGAACACTGGCACAGGTTGTCCAAAGTGTTTATGGAGTCTGTCCTTGGAGATATTCAAAACAAAAGTGGACTCAGCCCTGAGCAACCTGCTATAGCTGACCCTGCTTTGAGCACAAATTTGGACTGGATAACTTCCAGAGGCTCCTTTCAACCTCAGCAATTTTGTGATTCTGTGAAGTGCTGTGATTAGATTACACAATGTCTGAAAGGACAAGTTGCTTGCAAACCTTTGTGGTCCAGCCACCCAGAGCCAGTGGTGAACCAAGACTCAGACTGGTGAGAAAGACTTCAAGACTCTTTGAAACTGAGGAACCTCAAAGAGTTTCTGAACTGCTATGGCTGGAAACGCCAAGAGGAGACCGAGGCACATACACTGCCTTGGCTTCGGCAATAAGGGTCATAGAACACAGCGCAAAGGTGAACCATGGCTTGGCCCAGTGAGTGATTACCTGGAGAAACAAAAGAACCAGGTCACTGGGGACGTGTAGCAGAGTGCAGGGGCACCTACAGAGTCCAATTGCGTCCCATTGCTCTGAATATTCCTTCTGGGCTGCCACAATCATCTGTGTGCCATTCAGCATGGCATTGTTATGCTTGGGGGGAGAAAAGAAAATCAGAGTGAGAACAGTTCAGCTTCCATTCTTAGAAGTTTTCAACTGCCGCAGACTGTATAAAGCCCTGAGCAACCTGGCCTGACCTCAGAGTTTACCCTTCTTTGAGCAAAACATTAGTCTAGAGACCTGAGAGCCCTTCCAGCCTGAGTTACCTTGAATCCTACAAGCAGGTCACATTCACATTTCCTTGAGATGCTGGATGAATTGCAGAGCTACCCAGTTCTGCCCAGCAGAGTCCCCAGCTGATCCCCTGAAAAGTCAGCAGTGTGTTTAAGCCATGACACTGGCACTCACCTTTCAGGTTTTTCTCTGGGCTTTGGGGCATGCTGGCAGTGACAGAGACAGTTACCCTGTGGGGAGCCAGGCTGAAGGTCCAAGCACTACGTAGTTCTTGCTTTTTGGGGACACTGTTCATACCAAGCTGCTAATGACTTGCTGGATTTGTGTGGCTCACCAATGGGTGGGTGTGGATGTGAACCCCACCCCCCCCCCAGGTCTGAGAATGGTGCTGCTCAGCAGGGTCTGACCCAAAGAATGTTTCACCGAGGTGGTTGTTTCCTGCTGGCTTGCCTGGGCCTGTGAAGTGAGTCCTGCTGACCTGCTATTACTCACAAAGGCCTTTCTCTGATTATTTTTTGTCTGGGAAAGTTACTTCTATTGTCTCAGCTTATTTATTTGTATCTGCCAAATGAGCATTTCACTTTCAGTTCTGGTCAGAAGTCAGAAAGGAAGTGTCTTGGCTTTTCCTACCAAAAATCTTGGGCTGCATTTCATGGTGGATGACAGAAGACAGCTTTCTAAAGATTTAATCAATTTAAAAATCAGTTAAATTAATGTTATTACGTGAATCCTTCTCACCCCACTGCCTGCTCTGTTCTTTTACACAAGTGTTTGGTGTGCAGAACAAGCCTCAGTAAAAGGTTATATTAATAATATCACCATCCTTTATCCTAGGACCCTACCAGGACCCAGAGTTTATGTATTTTTTCATCATTCAAAGTTCTTTCTTAAACTCCCAAGACTTTTGTGTGAACAAAATCAAGTCTTAAAGATTCTGAAGTAAGTAGTTTCATTTACACATGGTTGTGTGTGTCTGTAACAGGATCTTTTAAAATTGGTTTGAGATACCAGACAAAATGTTCCTCGCTAATAGCTGGTCTTACACAGCAGAGGTTTCTTTTGAAGTATCAAGCATGGATACATGATCCTATTTAATGGCAGCACTTTAAATTGCAGGCTGGTTAATTCTATGTGAATTCTTCTCATCTGTTTCATATTTCTCGTACACATTACTGTAAAACAAGCTGTACCCATTTGTGTCAGTGAAACCACTGTCCTAACCTACCATTTTTCTTTGAATCTGATAATAATGGTTGACTTTACCTCAAGAGAAAAACCTACAGGCAAACATGTCACACATAGCACAGTTTGACTAAGAACAGATACATGCCACTGGTCATAAAGGGTAAACACTTAAGACATTTAACCCAGCTGAGCAGTACTAAATGGAAGGCAGTGGTCATCTGGCTTTTGAATCACCTAATTGACATGTCAGAAAATAAGCATTTTATTGACAGAAGGTGATTGCAGAGAAAAGTAATTTTTCATTTAAATAGCCAGATACTTCCCTTCCTCCTTCCCTTTGTATTTGCAGTGTGGGGGGAACATTTTGTTAAGAAAGCAAAACCACCAAAACCAGACCCTTTGTTACTTTATTTTTGCCTACACAGCTACCTTCTGATAATGATTTTCCTGACTGCAAATATCTACAGAGGATTCCAGCATGGAATAGTTTCCAAATTATGTTTGCTCTCAATTTTTCTAAATTTGGATGCCTTTTGAACTATATTAGGATTCAACTATCCCTGAGAAACCCCTCAAATCTTATGCAAAGCAGTGGTAATTCTTGTGCAGTGAAATCACCCAGTCTTACCTCAGTGTAATTCCACTGAAGTTGCCCTTCCAGGTTCTCTTTGGTACCAGCTGGTGATAGGTGATGGGAAGAAGAGGGTTTCAAAGTAATCCTGTGATTCTTATCCCAGTCCCCAAAACAGTTTCAAGAATATTCCAGTGCAGGGCTGTGAATTTTTTGTTCAGGTTTTTCCTTAGTTCTCCTCACAATTAAAGATTTAATCAATTTACAGCCTAGCAATATAGCAATATCTATAGCAATATCCTCCTGTTGGTGTAGAAGGCAGAGGATAAAAACAGTTGAGGGCTGCTCTCAGCCCTGACAGGGTATCCTGCAAGGACTGACATGTACCAACAGGGACAACTGTCCCCATGCCGAAAAACCACTTGACTTGATCTTGAGCCATATTACCATGAGGGAAGGTAAGGATGACTGGAAAGGGGCAAAAGCTGTCACCATGGCCTTGCAGTGCTTGTCTCAAGACCCAGATTCACACCACACCATCCCAGGCACCTAGCCCTATACTTGCTTAAAGGAGAAACACAACCCACCAGTGACCATTAGGGTTATCTTTGTCTTGTCTGATCCTGCTGTGGTCTGCCCTGTCACTGCCTCCCCCATCACCAGGGTCTAGGGCTGCACTGTATCTTACCAGGTCATCAGGCTTGCCAGATGTGGTCCCTGTTGCTTGCCCCACCACCACAGGCTTCCCTGCAGACACACATGCCACACAGGATATCTCCACCTGTGCTGGTGACGAGTATCCTTTGGAGGAGAGCTAGATCCAGGGTAAGCCAAACAATTTTCTTCTGTCTCAGAAGCCATCAGTGACTCTGCCCTGGGAGAGCACAAAGAGCAGCAGCTACCATGGAAGAGGGCTGAAGATGAGGACGAGGAATGAAGGTGATCACAGAGAGGAATATCTTACCTTCATCCTGGGGGAAGGAAGCTGGGGATGCTGGGTCAGGGCAGCCCTCTACAGCCCAGGGAGCTAATGCTGTCAGGCTGCAGTCCCCTGTGCAGCCCCTCTTCCCCACAACAGCATAGCTCCAGCTGTTTATAAGCCTTGTTTTTGTGAGGTTGAAGGCATAGAGATATAAGTTAATGCAGTCTGTGAGAGCACTATGCAGTGCTGTCAGCCTGGAGTCTCGCTCTCTGTGGAGATAAAGCACTGCTTCCTCACACTCTGAGAGGAATTTTGCAGATATTGACCTGCCTAATTTCTTCTCTGAACAGTACTTGATAAGGACAGGCAAACTATTTTATCCTTCATACCTAGTTATGATGGCCCAACATAATTGGAAGAAGCAATGAAGATCAGCCAAAACACTTTGCCTTCCCATACAACGAACCTTTCATTTGTGTGCTGTCCAGATTGTGTTTGTGGCATTCATAAGATTTCTTGCCCTTGAAGCTGCTAAGAGATGAAATCAACTTTTTAAAAATTTTGCTATTTACATATGAAGAAAAGAAAATAATTGGAGCCTACTCATGTTTATAAAGCCCTAACACATCACTAAACTCAACAGGAAAATATTTCTCTAGATGAAATGTGAAGTTTTCACATGTTTGCTATTGGACCCCTCGTCCCACACACTGTTTTGAAGATGAAGAGGAGTTGTTAGAACTATCACCATTCTCCCTGCTCCTTGCAAGGCCTGTTTTATAATGTGTTGACTCAAAAAGGCCCTTAAATATGTGCTCAGTGGGAATCAACTGAGACAGTAGCCATGCTGGCTTCAGCACAGCAACTTACTTTTAGCATTAGAGTATTGAGCATGAGATTTATTTTCAGAAGAAACATCCAATAATAGAGATGGCTGTTGTTTTTCTATTCCTTTCAAATTCATCTAGCAAAAGCAGAAATGTGATGAGTATCTGAGCCAATTTCTATTTTAAGAGCCACTTAAGGATGTTTTTCAGCTAGACAAAATAAGAGGTTCAAGATGGTGACAAAAGGGTATGGAGAAATCATTGCCAAGGTAAAATGTTACAATATTAATTAGAGGAAAAGCCCTTTAAAACACCATCCTACCATTATCATTACTAATATTCATTGTTATGAATACAACACAGTTCTGCTGAGTCATTTACTCAGAAAATATCTGGATGATCACCCTACCCTGGAGAGCTTCAACTCTACATGCTCTCAGGGTTTCCTCTGGAAGTAATATGTTTTCAGAACTGGATGGGGAGTTAGACCATTCATCCTCTTTCCACCCAACCATAACTCTTCTCCAAAAGATGTTATATCCACTCATAAGGAGAAACTTAAACAACAGGTATGTTGGACTGTCACCATAGTTATGTGTGTCATGGAACAGGATCTCTCCTCAGGGCACTTCCTATGCAAATAGACATGTGAACAAGCCCAGGGGGCTAGAATGAGAACTCTCAGAACAAAGATAAGTTGATTATATGTTCCAGATTTGAAACCCCCCAATGACATCACGCCCCCAGTTCCCAAGATCATTTGGTGTAACATCTGTGTGTAATGCTAGTGCGGTCTTGATAGTTACTGGAGCAAAATCTCAAGTAACATCTGTGGCCTCATTAAGAATCAGGCCTGTTTGCCTTCCTTTAAAAACTACTTTTGGCTTGTGTCACCGGCTGATTTGTGACTTGTGTCTGTATTTCTGTATTTGCTCTGTTCCCAGTGACTTCAGTAAATTGAAAAGTATTCAACCTCCCCGAGCCCTGTAGATCCTTGTCCCGTCTCTGATCTCTTCTCACCTGAGCAAAACTAGAAAGAAATTCTTACTGACCCAAATCCAAAAGTATGTGATTTCTACAGTTGTTCTAAAATATCCCTGCTTGCATTTCAGTCCCGTATGTAGCAGGGGAAAAGCGCCTGGGCAGTGTTTTCCAGGAACTAATTATGCCAAATTCACAGAGGCATCTGGGGATCTAATTCCCATTGACTTCCTGGGATGTCTAAAGCTCTTTGTGAATGTAGGTCTCTCAATCTAAGGATGAAAATATATTCTCATATTACTAGTCCTGGGAGAGATGTCCAGCAGGAACCACAGGTTTTGCTTGCTTATGAACTAGCAAGCATCAAGGTATCTAATTTGGTCTTGCTCATTACTTTCAAATAAACCATAATTTTCTCTAAAAGCTGTCTCCATTCAAAAAGTTCTTGTGTCCAAACACCCAAATGGCTCATCCTTACCTGGCCTACTATAAAGTATTTCCACTGCATTTCAGGAGACAGAGGTAGATGATTATGAGCCATGCCATGGACTGTCCTCTCTCTATCCACCTTTGCCTTCCCTACCAGGCAACACACATCTCCAGCTCTCTCCTTGATGTTATGTCCTACACCCCAGACAAACACAGAATATGAAAACCCAAGCTTGTTATTAATTTTACAGAATCTTCCCTCCCCCTCCCTTCTCTTTTTCCATCTGAGGACTGACTGTTGGAACTCCCAGTGTGGTCCATACTTGGAGATCTGGGACAGAAATAAATAAATGTTGATTTGGGGCCTCCAGGGTGCCCAGCAACAGCCCCCTGAGTCTCACCAGAACAAAAGACAACTTAAATATCTGTGCCTATGCGGGCTTCTGAAATGCCAGAGTTAAACCTAGTGACTTCTCAAATCATGAATTCAGCATCCAGCTAGGAAGAAGTTGGTATCTGATAATATATGGCATAGCAGATAGTGTGTTAGCACATGCCAGAGAGACACATTTTTGGGCACAGACTCCTTATCTGAAGCATAACCATGTAGGGAGAGGAAAATACCTTTTATTAGAAGAATTAAATAATCTAAAACCAGGCATGTTTTCACCTACCTTCATGTTTAGGCACTTATATTACCCATTGACCACTTTCTGGCAGTTTATTTTAATCTCTCAAAGTATTTAAAAGTACACCTCACACACACCACTGTACAGGGTCATAGGCAGCCAAACTCCCTGGAAGGCAGATGAGGATGTTAGGCTCCTCAAAAATGGGATACAGGACCCAGGTGAGAGATGAAGCAGCAGTGGAGATGAGTCCTCCATGTACCTCTGGTGTCAACCAGAAGGAAACCATGGCAATGCTTGGGGAAGGGAGACAGTCAAGCAGACACCCTCCATCTCTTTCTTCCCTTCCACTCTCCCCCAAGGATATCTGAGCCTGTAACCCAGGCTTGGCATGAAACCTGGGCCTGATTTTCAGACTGTTAATGCATAACACAGCCTTGATAACTCACTGAAATCAAACAAGATTGTAATTTAGATATGTTAGAAGTTATCTATGATGCAAGCAGGGAAAAACTTTTAAAAACTACACACTGTGTTTTGCATCCATATACACTGCTCACTGTTCAGAGCTCCCAAAGGGGAGCATCCTTGAAAAGAAAGGCAGGTCTGCAAAACATGACATAAAGAAAAATGGGGTACTCTCTTAAACAGATAGTCCACCTCCACTCTAGCTGGTCACATGAAATCTGGGAACCAAGTGGCAGGCATGGTAGAACTATATTGGTAAATTTAGTCTTGTTGGTGAAAAAAATCCACCAAAGATAGAACACAGTGTCAGAGGTAAAATAAAATTATTTGGAAATAAGCTATTTCAAATCCCATTGCGAGGAACGCCAGAAACACTGCAGGGTAACACTGCTCCACCTCAGGTAATTGCAATGAGCGTTGGCAGTATATCAACAGCAGATTTATCCCTTCTCTTATAGCTCTGTATTAGTTCTGAGAGTCAGAATAACATTTTTGGAGGGGCTGGTGGGTTGTTAAATGTGGAAGGAGAATCGTTCCGGCATGGAGCTTGCACTGGGAGCCTCCCCAGGCAGCACAGCAGTGGGCATTTGCATGACAGGCCCCTGGCAGCTGCAGCCAAGGCCTCTAAGAATGGATCTGTTCGAGGTATGGTTTAACAAAAAATGCCCAACACATTAATTTGACTTTCAACATGCCTGCCCTAAGCTTGTCACACCAGGCTTTATAATCAGCTTTGTTAGCTGGATGGGAGAAGCACAGGCTGGGGAGGGCGGCAGGACTGAACAAGAAGCCAAATTAAGCAAAACCAGAATGAGCTTTGTAATTTCTGCCTTAAGTCCCGTTAGACAATTTTTTCCCACTTTTTGTGGAGCTAGTGCAAAATTCTCACTCTCTGTAATGAGTTATGAACTCTACCAGCTGGGTGAGTGTGCTGGCAGAGAGATGCAACCAGCCCGTTTTTCATTTTTGAGCAACTACTAATTTCTAAAAATGTCCACTTGAAGCATGTAATAAGCACGTAGAAAGGAGCTCTTTCCAGGTCCGTGGAAATGTTTATACTCCCTCTTCTGCCTAAAATAAAAATTATGGGGCAAGTTCCTGGCTTGTGAAGCTCAGTGTGACTCCTTTGAATTTCTTGGCATTTTTCCACCTTCTGCCAGCTGAGAACCTGGACATCCTTAGCTTTTCAGCAAAGTCGACAGAGAAATGAGCAGAAAGAGCATCATTCCCAGCTATCAACTGCAAACATTTGTGCACTGTTCTCACTAAAAAGCAAACTGCCTCAAAAAGATGAAGAACAGGCTGTTACTTACAGCCTCAGCCTGCAAACAGAGCCCACAAAGGAAAACTCCATTCTGAATTCTGGGCCTGATATTACAATTAATAAAGAAATAATTCTGCAGTATATGGTTGGTCAAATTAGAGTTTTAGCAAAAGAGAGATCAGAATTATAAAATTCCTCTGAAATTTCCAGGGACTGCATATTTGTTTATAAACATGGATCTGGTTGTGTAGAATTTAGAAGAATAAATATCTAGCCTTTACAGTGATTAGACCCCTAAGAGTTTAGACCTATACCTTTCCAGTGAGTAACAGAGTTCCCCTTAAATAATATGTTTCTTCACTTCTGGAAGAGATGAAAGCTAAAATTTTATGGGTATGCAATATACAGAGATACAGACAAACATGCATGAGTGTGTTTCTCACACATCATCTTCCTAAGACATTTCATATATTGTATAAAGTTACACACTAACTATACATAGAAGGAGCATAATGCTGCAAAGCCAGTAAGTTAAAGGTTAAGAAATGCTGGAATTAAGGACACCACTGTAGAAAAAGAAATTTTAAAAAATTGCCCAGTATGAAAAAAACCCCCAGTATTTCAAATATTCATTGCAGTTTGGAACAAAAATATGAAACAAACAAAACAACAACAACAACAAAGAAGAAGAAAAAAAAAAAGAAAAAAGAAAAAACACCCCTAAAAAATTTCTGTCACTGGGCTTTTCTGCAGGCTGAGAATTGTGGCTTTTCATCAACTTTTGCCAAAGATTTCATTTGCCAGTAGGACAGCATGCAAAAGAAAAAGACAAAAGTCTACAGAAACAGATGCTCTAGTGTGTAGGAGACATTTTACCATCATCATCCATCCTGTCTCCTCAGTCTGGGTCTGCTCCAGCCCCTGCTTCACAGCCATGCACAGAATTAATTCTGTCCAGCTGCTCTTTCCCACTCTCCAAAACCTTTACATTCCTCACTTCATGTCTTGCACCTTAGCTGGGAGGCACTGGGATCACCAGAGAGATGCTCTCTGCTTTCCAAGTTGTGCCTGGGGCACCAGGACCTGAGGAAGAAATCTCAGGAAAAGCCCTGCTCAGTCCCTCCCTGCTTGAGCCGGGTTATGCTCAAGGCCGGCAGACTATTTGGGATAAGAACAACCAGACTTTAGGCAAAACACAGATGTGGCAGATGAATTTTTTCACATCTTCATCAAATTTGACCACCTTTTCATGGGAACAGGAAAAGGCATATTCTGAGCCCTTAAGTGATTTTAAGACACAAGGGCCAAATGCAACGGTGCTAGAATACATCAGGAGAGTTTCTTTCTTGCTCCCTTTTTGATAGAAATGTCCAGACCACTTAATTTGATTATTTTCCCAGCTGATTCAACATGGCATGAGAATTTCAGCCCAAACATTTAGGTTCAGTTAAGTTATGTGTGTGGAAGATGAACCTGAATGGGAAACTCCTAAGTGGAAATTGCACTTACCAACTCTTCCTAGGAAAGCCTGAAAAACATCCCCCACTACTGCCTGATGGAAAGAGAACAAGGAACATCTTAAGAGAATTTGTGATGAACTGTATAATAATTAGAAAGAACAATAACAATTCCTGATAATACCTGACAGTAATTACAAGATTGTAGGAGGGGCCCTAGACTCTGCATGAAGCAGACACCTGGCCATGCTTGTGTGAGTGCTCTTGAGTGACTCCTTGTGCTGCATCCATCAGTCCTCAGCCAAGTCCTAGGGCACTGGTTCCTCCTCCCCATCCAGGGGCTCAGCAGTCATCCTCATCCAGCAGCATCACCCCACACTCAGCATGCCCCACAGAGTCCCTATCTCTCCGCACCACCCACCAAACCCACATCCCCTCTCTTGACAGCAAGTGAGTTGCTGCAAGTTAGAAGGCAAAATACCTGAGAATGAAAAATATTTTCTTCTCTCACAGCATCTCAGTGCAGTGGAGAGACTGGTCTCCTCTCACTGAAACTGCAAATATTATGGAACACTTAGAGAATGCTGTGGGTATGAAGAGATTGAACCTTGCCCTTTGGGCATGACCAAGCTAGGTATGGTACACCTTAGCAAGAAAGAAAACAGAAGGATTTGAATTTTTCGATCCAGGGGAACTTAATCATAGCGCTGTCTGACTTTGTGTCTCACGTGTTCTAACCCCAAGGAGGTGCCCATGGGAAGGGGGCATTTTTGCCTGTGAAAACAACCCTGGGACACATCATCAAGGTCTTTAGGAAAGAGTTTGTTCTGGACATTCAGCTGATGGACTTTGCTCTAGTGATACCCACTGAAGTCAGTGGGACAGTATCTGAATTACTGCAACAAGGAGACGACATCTTGCCCCAAGGGTTGTAGACTAACGATGGTGATGGGATCAGCATCCAAGTTACATAAGATAAAAAAGAGGATTGAGAGAAGAGTGGTCATTACCGTTCCCAGGTACAACAAGCAAACTCATCCTCTGGCAGCAGTGGGGTGAGAGCAGCGTGGCAGGTAAACAGCAGGGACCGGTCATCTCAGGGACCGGTCATCTCAGAGGAGCCACCTCAGTGACAATCCCTGCCTGAATAGTGCAGCTGAAAAGGGCAAGAAGGGCTGGATCAGAAACAACAGCTGAAAAGTGCAGGATTTAACCACTGGTTTCTGCAGGAAGGGGGAACAGGATGACTGTGGTTACAGCTTGATAGTCTTGTAACAGCCTGCTGCTTTCTCAAATAACACGGAGTGTGCTCCATCAAGCAGGAGCCACCAAGCACCTGCTTCCCCTGTGCCCGCATCGGGGAGGCTTGGCCAAACATAAACATGCAGGTGAAGAGGTTGAGATGATGAAAGACAATAGACCATTACCAGGGACTTAATGGTGTTGTAAAGGAGATAAACGTCTTTGAAGTAACACCCTTAAAACATGTGACCTTTGGGCTGACCTTTCCTTTCAGATTATGGTATGCAGATTGTTTTATACTGGCCAGTGCAAACAAAGCAAGCAGAGCTAGCATCTCAGCCCCTGTGATAGGAAAGTACTTGGACATCACGTCCATCTAGACAGCCTGTTGTTTATTTTAGCTTGCCAAAAGTAAAACTCTGCCACAATTACTGCCTTTCAAGACACATACCTCACACTCCAAATAAAGCAAGTGTATTATTTTCACCAGAATTTCATTAATAAGACCAAATCCTGGAGACAGAGAGCCAAACCCAAATCATCCCTCCAGTGATCACAGGCTTTCTCTGTTCTAGAAAAGCACTGTTATGATTGTCTGTCACTTGAGCAGGACAGTCTGAAGGACTGATGTGAACCTGAAGGGGTCACCACTGGAAAGAGCAGAGATTCTGGAAGCAGAGTGTATGAGGCTCTGATTGAGACTGTGAAAAAAATAAGCAGAACTTACCCATTCCTCTTTTTCCAGCTGGGATTATGCCAGCATGAATTAGCATTTTTTTTTCTGTGTACAATCACAGTGCTGATTTATGCTATTAAGATTGCCAGCTCTTCTAGTCACCAGCAGCTTTTCTGCTCTGTGTTTGCATGGTGCTTGGTATAACAATGCTTCAAACCACAGCTGGTGCCAAACACATAATAAATAAGAGTAAGAAGAAAGCTGCAAACGTTACTTGAAAGGTTCCATGCACACAGTCTTTGCTCCTCTATACACTTTGAGAAAAACCAGAAAACTGGGGTTTTTCTGAATCCAGATGCAGGGAGCTATTTCAGGTCTGCGGAGGTGAAGATGGGCACTGCTGAGCAAGGAAAGAACAAATACTGGCAAGAGAGGTCCCTCACCCCTTTCAGCAGCCTTGTAAAACAACTGAGTAAACTTTAAAGGTCTGAAGGTCCAAGCCAGCCCCAAGTCTGCTAGGTCAGATGGGACACTGAATATGAAAGGAATTGCTGGAGCTGAGAGAAACTGGGCTGATCTGTGCTTCTCCATGCACAGCTGGAGGGGCAGCACTGGGAACAGTGCCAGGGCAAGGGGTGGAACAGGGGCAATGGTGGGCTGGGCACATGGTGGTGCACCTTCAGCAGCCACAGAACAGACACCTACGGGACTTCTTGTAAGCCTCGGAATTGTTGTGGAGGAGATTGGGGCTTGCAGACCTGGGCAGCAGGATCTGATCTGTTGCTATGCCTCTTCCCCTAGCTGTTATCAGATGTCCTACATGCAGCTCCTGGCTACTCTGTCTGACCCCACTCCTGGAGTTACGTGAGGAGGCATGAACTCCTGCACTTATTTGCAGCCACATGAATGCAAAACTCGAGAATGCGCCCTGTGAGTAAGTGCTGCCCGAGCCAGGGAGCTTCCTGAAATAATCCTCTGCATTGCTGTCCCACCTTCTTCGCTGGGGCTGGGGACATGTTGCAGCCCGCTTCATCCAGCTGGCCTGGGGTCATGCAGGGCCCTGGGGCAGGGCAGCCCCACGGGGGAGACTGGGGGTGTCTCTGTGGTTTTTCCTGCTTTTATTTGGCCCTGATTTTTTGGTGACCCAATAGGCTCTACAGAAGAGCCTCAGCATTAGGCCAGTTCTGGTTCCCCCTTTTAGAAAAGTGCCTGTGTTTTCAGTTGTGTGAAGCAAAGAGAAGGTGATGGGTAGGACCACCACCTGGGTCCAGCCTTAAAATCTTTTGAAGGGAGTAGAAAAGCAACTCTAATTACAAATGGACTTTGGTGTTAAATTCGCCCCTGGTCTGAGCAGAGGAAATCTACCAGCTTTCTAAGAAACAAATAAAGGTGCTACATGGATCTGCATGTCCCAAGAACTTGATCCATAATCATTATATGCCTGGCATGGGTTAGATTTTGTTTTCTCAAGCCTTGTCATTTAAATGTCTCTCAGCTGTGAATGGTCAGAGGTTAGGAGAGGGCTTGGAAGATGGCACTATGTCTGCTCACCCATATTTATTCTGTCCCCTAAACTGTTGCTTTGGGATATTGAGTTAGATGTATCTTTGCCTTAATGAACTTGGCTGCTCTTGAGTGCTTATAAAATACATCCCATGTTTGCATGTCATGGATTTAAAAGGCGTTCGGGTGGGATTTTGGTTTGGTTTGTGCTTTAATTAGCTGCAAACTTCAGTATGCAGCAAAGCCAGTGGTATTTGCACATAATGCAAAATCCACCCTCAGACAGAGCTTGCTGCTGCTTTTAACCTTCCCTGTTGACAGAGAACCTGCTCTGTTTGTGCCATAGCTGGAATCAGAGGCATGGTGAGGGTGGGGGCGGGTGGGGGGCAGACAGGCATCCTTCAAGGAGGGCACCTGGGCTGGGGGATTTGCTCCTCCAGAACCAAAACAGAACTCGACACTAGCATGTTTTTGACTCTGTGCCACAAACATTTGCACTCCACAGAGCTTTCTTAATTTGGCTAGATGGTATTTATCCACTCCTTGGGAGAGATGGCTGAGACTCCAGGCAGTTTGATTTATGCCAGTTGTTCAATTTGTGACAAATGCTGTCAACAGTTGTTCATGTTAATTACTGTTCTTGGGCCCAGATGTCTCAAAGATGAGCTCAGCACCACATAAATATAATAAATACAGATAATATTAGCAACTCAGCTTCCTGTCTAGGGGAGAAGTGTGGAGAAACCCACTGCCTTTTCTTTCCCACATGTCTCTCCCCTGCCTGCCTGTCTTCAGCATGCCACTGGAAGCAGCAGAAGAAAGAGGAGGTGGATTACCTTTCCTTCCTGTTTGCTGGTGGGCTGCTCATGCCCCCTGCTCCCACACACTTTGCCCAGATCACACCAGAGCAAGCCCTCTGGCCTCCACAGCAGAGCTGTTCCTGCTTCTCCAGGTTTTTGGCATAAATGGGAGAAACAGTGAAGACAGCAGGGCGCTCTGCCCATCTCTGTTCTTCTCCAATATTTCTAGAGACCACTGTACAAAAAGGGAAACTATAATCCTAAAAGCATTTTAGCAGAAACACCTTCCCAAGGCCTTTGTTCCCTCACTGAATATACAACTCACAGTATGGAGAGGTTTTTTCATGAGAGGTTCAGTGCCTCCTCATCCCAGCTGGAGCTGGGCTCAGAGAAGTGGCCTTAAGGTGATTATTAGTCCCAGGTCATGCATCCTCCTGTCACCTGTGCTGGACACCCCATCACTCCCACAGGCTGTTCAACACTTTTTGGAAAAGGTCATGGGGATAGGGACTTTGGTAAAACTCAGGAGGGATGAATACAACCCTATGTCCTACCCCAGCTGTGGAAGGGCTTGTTCTCCTCTGCTTCCTCCAGGGTAGTGGATGTTGTTCACTAAAACTTGTTTAAAAATGTATCCAAAGCCACAACTGGAATTCCAGTGCCTGTACATAATTAATAAGCAACATGGGCAATTTAATGTCTTTATTCTGATTATCATTCAGAGTAGGAATCCTTTCAAGAGCATTAAACCATGTTGGCAACATTAGAACCTAAGCAAATTATGAGCGAAGTTGTTTACCTTGTGAAACCTCTCATATGTTAGTTTCGTTCCTTGGCACTTTCTTAATTTTTTGCCATTGACTCACGCTAAAGAATTTTCCAGTGTAATTGCAGAAAGCACTTCAGACAGCTCCTGCCTTCGGCTCTTGCCTCCTGTCTCCACTTGCACAAGGAGGCAAATACTGTGCTCTGCCTGGCAGGGGTGGGGTTTTATGTGCTTGGTCTCCAGTGGGGTCAGGGTCAGTGCCAGGGAAGTGAAGTCCATGATCATCTGAAGAAATAGGGGTGCACTGGGAGCCCAAGCCCATACAGACTCCAGGTGCTTTTTGGCAGGATTGGTGATGTTTCCCACCGTGGGTGTCTGGGGCTGTGGCTGGGCTCAGAGAGGACATGCTTCTGCCCATGGGTGACAGCCACCCCACACCCCTTCCCTGAGCCCTCCAACCTCACGTGCCATCGGCACGCACACTCAGAGGATGAAACCTGGAATGTGACACCCTGGGGTCTGGGGCCAGCTGGAGGTGGGAGGACAGAGCCGGGAGCGTGTTATGACGCTTGTAATCACACTGGACACATACGGTTATATTTAAGTGCTGGATGTCTGCTGGCAGAGGAGGCCGAGGCAAGACTGGACTTGATTAGACATAATGACAAAAATGGACCAACTGTTGCTGAGAAAGCCTCTGCAGCAAAGTATTAGCTCTTTGTTATTGAGATATTACTGTCTGAGGCTTCACTGCTTTCAACTCCCCATCGTTATCTTTACAGACTTCCACTGCACTTTAAATAGGTTCCCAAGTTCAGCTCTTTGCCCTCGGCCATAAATTTAACACACTAAATATTTTCATCTGCTGTAGAACACACCACACTGTGGAACTTGTTACTTCATGGCAAATAAATACAGCTTGAAAACAGGACACACTTTTGAAAATATTTTTTTAGAAGTATAACCCTTCTCACCCTAAAAATGTTAAAAATCAACATTTTTGTTTTCCAGTGTCTGAGTTAATGTATATCTTTTATTATACAATCAGTACTGACTATACTTCTCTGTATCTAAACATAATGGATTAAAAAATGACATGTTTAAATAAATATTTAAATATATATTCAATTTATTTATTTGCCGCTAAAAGATACAATAAATGTATTTATTTTTCAGGCTTCATTTAATGTAATGGTTTTGTATATGATTACATTTATCTGCCTGTGTTCATACCCAGCAAATACATCAAGGTATTTTCTGTCATGATGAAATGTACTTTTATATGATCTCTAATATGCTGGGGTAATTTCTATTTGCTCAAAGGTACCAGAAGAAAAGTGAATTTCTATGCAAAATTTTATACAGAACTAAATAACCCTAAATTATACAAATCATTAAAATGTATAATTTAGTTCTTTGATCATATTAGTGTAGCTTTTACTGAAGTAAGAGTGACCCTGAGAGTCTTGCCTTTACTGGCAACTGCAGTAGCTTTTAATCTTTGTGCATTAGCTAAAAACCTGCTGAGGACTCTGTACCTCCACAGCTGAGCTTCCTTAGATTTATGGAGGCAGAGGTAGAACAGGCAAGAAGTAACATGCCTGTACCTAATGGCTAGGAGACTTCACTGAGGGATTTTACATGAAACAGTAGCTGGATAAAAAACAGTGATAGACACAGAATCACAGAATAATTTAGCTTTGAAGATACCTCTGGAGGTCATCTAGTCCATCCCCCGCTCAGAGCAGGGTAAACTTCAAAGTGAAATACAACCTCAAGTTAGATGAGGTAGTACAGGGTCATAACCAGCTGAGGTATGAGTATCTCCATGGACAGGGCTGCTCTTGAGTGTAGATAGCAAAGCAGCCCTGCCCAGATAACTACCCTACAAAAGTCATGCTTTTTGCTCTATTTCCTACCAGCCCTGTGATTCCTGGCTGTGCAACACTGCAGTTTCTACACAGACCTACAGGCCAGAGAGAGATGAGGGTACTTGCCTGAAATGTGGGAATGTGGTTTAAAATCCCCTCAGGCAGAGGAAGCCTCAAACCCTTCCTTGAATGGTGGTCCATCTGCTGTGGCCAGAAATGCCACCGACCACAGGCTTTCTTGTATTATTGATTCAAGTCCTGTGTCTGTTGCTAAAAGCATTCGGATGCTGCTTCATCCCCTTCCAGCAGCTGTACTCACTCAGGAGAGCGCCCCAATCCCAGCCCCATCCCTGTCCCTGTGTGGGGGCCCTCGCAGGCCAGTGCTGCTTCCCCCCATGGGCAGTTTTGCTGCTGGATCTCTGCAGCTAAAGGGCTTGGTCTGGTGCAAGCAAGGCAAAAGGCACCCACTCAGAGGGGGCTGCTCCCCTCCCTCTATTTCTGAGTCAAAAAAAGGTGTCCCCCTGGTTTTAATCACTGAGGAATAGAACTCAGACAGCAGTGGGGTGCTTTGGGACAAAAGGGTTTTGTCTTCCATGTTTGGGGATGGACTCCCTTGCTCATGGTACCCGCTGGAGAGAGTGCTACTGTTCAAGCAGCAGAGACAGCAGGCTCCTGCTGTGGCCCTGGGGCAGTTCTGGGGGCAGACCAGTGGTGTGGGCATCTTACAAACCCCCTATCACCACGTACTAGAGCAGGTCCTACTCTGGGGGTAGAGACCAGGCAGCAGCTTTCATCCCTGCTCAGACACCGAGCACAGAAGATCCTCAGCCCAGTGGACACATGCAGCAGCAGGACTTTAATCAGAGGAGATGAAGCCAAAAGTGAGTTTAGTCCTCTCAGCCATACTCCTGATAATGTCTTGCAATGGCAGTCTTAAAATGTGCATTTATATCTCTCACTTGTTACTCAGGATCTCAGGGTCACAGTTTTTGTATGAATACTGTTTAGAAACTGCTTATGCATTTTAAAAAAGAATTAGAGAACGATCAACAGAAAAAATAGGTTCACTAAGAAACTTACAGAATGGGCAGAAAGCAAAATGTTTCTAATGCATAAGCTTGAACACAGAATCCCAGAATCATAGAATCATAGTTGGAAAAGACCTTTAAAGATCATCTAGTTCAACTGTTAACCGCCACCATGTTCATCATTAAACTGCATCTCAAGTGCTATATCCACATGTTTTTTGAACACTTCTGGGGATAGTGATTATATCACTTCCATGGGCAGTCTGTTCCAGTGCTTTACAACTCTCTCCTAATACCCAGCCTAAACCTCCTCTGGTGCAACTGGCAGCATTTCCCCTAATCCTGTCACTTGTTACCTGGGAGAAGAGGCTGACCCCCACCTGGCTACAACCTCCTTTCAGGGAGTTGTAGAGAGTGATAAGGTCTCCCCTCAGCCTCATTTTTTTTCCAGGCTAAACTACCCCAGCTCCCTCAACTGCTCCTCACAGGACTCGCACTCCAGACCCCTCACCAAATCCATTGCCCTTCTCTGGACACGCTCCAGCACCTCAATGTCCTTCCTGAATTGAGGGGCCCAGAACTGAACACAGCACTCGAGGTGCAGCCTCACCAGTGCTGAGTATGGAGGGACAATCCCTGCCCTGGTCCCGCTGGCCACACTATTGCTGATAGCAATATAATCAGGCCAGGATGCCACTGGGCTTCTTCTTGGGCACACTGTTGACTCATGTTCAGCTGCTGTTGACCAGCACCCCCACGTCCTTTCCTGCTGAGCAGTTTTACAGACACTCTTCCCCAAGACTCTAGTGCTGCCTGGGATTCTTGTGACACAAGCACAGGACTAGTCACTTCATTTTGTGGAACCTCATACAATTGGCCTGGGCCCATTGATCCAAACTGTCCAGATCCTTCTGCAGAGCCCTCCAGCAGATCAAAACTCCCTCTGACTTCGTGTTGTCCGTGAACTTGCTGAAGGTCCACTCAATCCTCTCATCCAGGTCATCAGTGAAGATATTAAACAGGTCTGGCCCTGGGGTACACCACCAGTGACCACAGTATCACAGAATGGGTCAGGTTAGAAGAGACCACAGTGGGTCATCTGGTCCAACCTCCCTGCTCAAGCAGGGTCATCCCAGAGCACATGGAAAAGGACTGTGTCCAGATGTTTCTTGACTATTTCCAGTGAGGGAGACCCCACCACCTCTCTGGACAACCTGTTCTGGTGCACCCACACAAGTAAAGATGTTTTTCTTCATGTTCAGGTGGAACTTCCTGTGCATCAGTTTCTGCCCACTGCCTCTTCTCCTATTGCTTGGCACTACTGAGAAGAGCCTGGCTCCATCCTCTTGACACCCTCCCTTCAGATACTGATAGACACTGATGAGGTCCCCTCTCAGGTATCTCTTCTTGAGGCTGAACAGGCCCAGCTCTCTCAGCCTTTCCTCATCAGAGAGCTGTTGCAGTCCCCTCATCATCTTCGTAGCCCTCCTCTGGACCTGCTCCAGTAGCTCCATGTCTCTCTTGTACTGAGGAGCTCAGAACTGGACGCAGCACTCCAGGTGAGGTCTCACCAGGGCCATCACATAATCTTACCCAGATCCCTGATGCTGGCAGTGGTGTTTTCTGGACTGACCTTCCTTTAGAGTCACCCACAGCAGCCAAGGTTGGAGCACCAACACAAATCTTTCTTCCCCCCTACCTTTTTCCCACACTTTCTGTAAGGAGTAGTGGGACCACAACTGTCCCCATATTGACTTGTACATGCCCAGTTAAATAAGGATATTCCAACCTTCTGTAGCTACAGTCTACACCCCGTATCTCAGCCTGCACCTCCACCACTGCAAGATGCTGAAATCAGGTCTTAGCTTGGCCAACTCAACACCTTCCCCTGCCATTCTTTCATTTGTCCTGTGGCATGTAATGAGTGTTCAAGCACAGAGCTCTGCCAAGGCACATCTGGGGCTAGGTCCATGTCCTCCTCCTGTGCAGTTACTTGCTTTGGTTAGCAGCACCACAGAGATGGTTGTAGTGCCAAGACTCCAGGCAGGGAGACACAAAGTAGGTGGTTCCCATATCTGCCCCCAAGTTCAGTAAGAGCAACTGAACATGCAGTGTGCTCCCTATGGGGAAAGGGTCCCACGGAGATAATGTTATGGAGGTGTTTTACAGGGATTAGGTCCTATTATAAAGGTATACAGCATATTATCTATTATAATTATAATTTGATAAGTCATTTATATATAAATATGCATTTTATTAAATATGCCTGTATGCATATAAGGTATTACTGTTAAATAGCTAATATTATGTAGATATGTAATATTGCATATATTATTCTGGTGGTGACAGGAACTGAGATGGGTGTTTCTGAACCTGGGCCATATTCTGCTTATCATGCTTCAGTGCAGCAGAGCTGCTCTGGCCACGATCCTGCTCTTGGGAGTTGATCTAAAGGGTTCACTCAGAAGAGAAAACAGAGCCTTTCCAGAAAGAAGCACTCCCCTGGAGCACAGAGTAGTGCCCTTCAGTTCTATGGGATTGAAGCCTAAAGGATGGGAATTTTGTGCCTGGCTGCAGGGTAATTTTGCTGTGGGATATTTCAGAAGACACTTCTGTTGATCAGAGAGCAAGATATGCTCCTTGCCTCCTTGGGCATGATGGAAGTCCTTGCTTTTTTTTTACGTCTTCTTGAGTGAAGATTGGATTCCCCCTAGGGAAGAAATCAGAATGAGGGCTTTTCTGCATACAGCTTGTTTTATTTATACTTTATCTTCAAACAGTGAAGGGTGAAATGGCATGGAGGTGGTCCCCATTTGGGAGCTGGGATCAACAAGGCAGTGATCAGCCTAGGAATGCTCAGCCCCAAGGTCTGCATTGGACCAGGAGCGAGGCAGGCAGAGAGCAAACCACCCCAGAGCCCTCATCCTACAGAGAAACCTCTCAAAGTCCCTTCAAAGTTTGGACGATGGTCACACACACACACAAATAGTGTGCACAATAGCACCATCTGGTGACTTTGGCCATCAGCTTGTATTTCCATGGCACCATATTACCCAGGGGACAATTTCCTCTCCAGTGCCTGGGCTGCTGCTCTCCATGCTCTTTTCATAAAATCAATGGTTTCAGTTCTTCTGCAGAATAAAAAACAGTAGACATGGCAGAGTCTTTCAAAACCACTCCTGCCAAACTCCCATATGTTGCTGATGTGACCCTGAATTTTAACCTTCTTATGTTTCAGTAAAATTTGGTTTACATTCTTTTTTTGTGTGTGTTTGCTAGGTATTTGGCACATATAGCATTACCTAGCAGATGCTAGGAGAACTCTCACAGGCCAGTTATGAAATGAAGCATTTTTCTGGCTTTCTTGATGGTTTGTTTCCTATTCCTCGGAAGCAATGTGTCACTGCACTAACACACATTTCTTCAGGTCAACAACCACACCCCAATCATGCTCCACTGCTTCTTCCACCGCCACTAACGCAATATTCCAAAGAAAATTTCGCAGTCAAGAATAAGCTTTGTGGGAAGCCAACCACATTGTCACCCTTTTGGGTTGGCACAAATAAGTCTTGAATAAGCAGTAAGAAGACAGAAACACAGCCCAGGATTACCATGAAACATAAATGCCCAAAGCATGTCCTGTTTCCTCTGCCTCCCCTTTTTCTGTACTGCAACCTCGTCTTACAAGGGTGTCTAATATTACTGTCATTGTTACAATTAAATATATTTCTGACTACTTGTTAGGTTATGCTGAAACATTCTGTTTTGATAGGACAAGGGGTTATGGTTTTAAACTAAATGAAGGTTGATATAGATTAGATCTAAGGAAGAAGTTTTTTACAATGCAGTTGGTTAAACACTGTTACAGGCTGCCCAGAGCGGTGGGAGATGACCCATCCCTGGAGACATTCAAGGTCAGATTGGATGGGGCTCTGAGCAACCTGATCTAGTTAAAGGTGTCCCTGCTCATTGCAGAGGGGTTGGACTAGACGATCTTAAAGGTCCCTTCCACCCCAAACTTCTCTATCATTATCAGACACGATTGAAATGGCACTCACCTTTCCTTTGTAGATGAACAAAGCACATTTTGAGATCTGTCTTATCTGCTGTTTTGATGATGCACTTGCTTAGAGTTTGATACCCAGAGGAGAAATATTTGCAAGGAATCATCCAGAAATTAATACCAAGATGCAGAGTTTCCCATCTAATTACATATGCTGGATGTGGTCAAAGAGCTGGGACATTCTTCATGACCAGTTTGTTGTCCCTGTGGTTTTGGAATGCCCTGATCCGCTGAAGGCCTAACTCTCTGCACATCCAGTGCAGATCAGTGCCACCAATTCAGGGATACTCTGGCTTCTTGCAGAGAGAAATCCTCAGAGGGAAATCTGCAGCTTCTTCCCCCAGCTGTCATTTTGTCCTGTGCTGAGCCATCCCTGAACAAGCAGGCTGCATCTGTTCCAGTAAAACAAACATGGCTGAGGCAGAGCTACAGCACTGGCACATGGTGGTGCAGTCCTTGTCAGCGTAGGGCTGGCTGGGCCCCTCATCCTGCCCCAGGCCTGGCAGCTTTTCCCTCCTCTGCCTGTGCTGTGAACCAGGGTAGAATGTGAAAACGGTATTTTTAAATTATGGAGGTCTTCATTTTGTGAACTTTAATTTTGATGCACTAAGTTCTTCACTGGATTTCTTAGGGTGAGTCCCCAAATGCCTCCTAGTTGTGTATTTTATTAAATAATTTGTCATTTTAAGTGCTTCTGTAAGTTAAGATGTGAGATGAAGTGCGCATCCTTTCTGACTAGAGTAGAAGCAAGCCTCTACTGCAGAAACAATCCTTTGGGTGTCTGTTTTACGCAACTTCTTTTTCTTGTATAATATTTTAAAATTAGATCAGCAATTTTTTTAACCCCATTCTTCTCCCCACATAGGCATCATGTCCCACGCACCTGACCAGCACCCTCTCGTGTGCCGAGGACTGCTAAAAGGGCCAATAAGGAAAACCTGACTGTGAACTATTACCTTAAGCAGAATTTGTTTCCCTATATTTCCTAAGTGTGTGCTTTGTTTCAAAACTTGAGGAAAAGCCTGCTTTTCACTCAGGGAGAAAAGCCTGAGAAGGTGCTCTTGGTGGTGGTGGTCAACAGATAGATCAAAGACAAGGTCTCCCCCCCAGACCTTGCTGGCTCAGCTGCCTGCAGGGGCTCATACCCCAGCACTTCCAGAGAGAAAAGAGAAGTAACATCAGCCCCTCTTGCTGAAACAGCTTCACTTGGCAAGGAGCTGTGAAAGATCATCTGGACCACAGGGAGAGAGCAAGTAAGAGGGCTCTCAGCCTCAATCATCTGCCCAGAGAGGGACTTCGAGGGTCTCATTTTTGCTCTAACATCTATTGGTATAGTTCCTGAAATGACTAACATACAAGAATTAACTGGTCAGAGCACAACTGAGACCCTCCCCTGGCCAAACTCCCACAGAGCACAACAGGTGCAGACAGCACTGGCCCAAGCCCCTGGGCCACATGGCTGGAACAACACCCAGCCTAGGAAAAATGCCAAGCTCTTGTAGGCTGCCAAATGGAGGTGAGGTGTTCCTCAACAGGCAGGTGCAGAGTTTAGGTGCCTTAGGGCTTGGCAGATGCCAGAAAGAAGAGTCATGATTTTGGATTTAGGTCAAGAGGTCCTTACACAGCATTAACAACTCTCTGAGCTCCTCAGTACCAGGATCTTAAGTCCCAGGCAGTGGCTTAGGAAGGCAGCATGGTTCTCCTGGCATAACCAGCACCACACTGGCCACAGGTGTGTGAGCAGCTCTGTGGAGCCACAGCAGCACTTCTGTCCTCTCCCAAGCCTCTGCCTGACCCTGGTTTCTCAAGCCAAACCTAGTCCCTTATCCCCAGGTTCCATATTTCTTCCATGTCCTGTTGGCAGAAGGCTGCACAGCAGTGACACCTGAGGGAAGCCCTAAGCAAGGCCTCCAGCCTCATCCCTTACCTGTTCCCATGCCTGGGGGACCTCTGTAAGCAGACTGCCCATCCCACTTTTACTGCCTGAACCCACTGTGGTGGCCAGGGAGGGATGTTTCACCTCCTCCAGCCTGTGCTGAAGCTCAGGTCCAAGGGCCCCACTAGAAGCAGAGGTCAGTGAGCATGAGGGTGCCTCTGGTAGCAATGGATGGACTCCTTAACCTAGATGGCAAATTTCACTGCATGCTGTCATTGTCAGAGTGTGGGTGCTAGGGAAATCAAGACACAAAGTGTGCCTTCTGGGGCCTCCCCAGTGCCAGAGCTGAGCTGGGAACATAATGGCATAAGGATGCTAACTCATGACATGATTCCAACAAGAGCTAAACATTCTATTAAAACTTTTGGGTCAATATGACACTTTAAGGGTGTTTGTTTCTCTGCGGAAAAGTGGGTCTGAAAAACAAATGGAGCTTAAATATGTATTGTCTGCCATATTTTGGTGTGTCAATTTTGATAGGGCATTTCAGCACTGACAGGGGACAAGAGAGTGGTGACACCAGGCTAGAGCCCATCCCTGTGCCCACAAAGAGCTCACTTTGTCCAGTTCATAGTCCCCAGCACACCAGACTGCCTCTCCAGACTCTTTTCTACCTGATGCCTTCTTTCCTACCCAGACAGCCCCTGGTCCTTAAACACAGGGCTTGCAGAGCTGCTGTGGTCCTTACTCAAGAGAAATAGTTTTTTGGAGGTTTTTTACTAAAGAATAATTGGTAGCATGGCTGTTTCAGAGGAAAAGGTGCAGAAGATCCTGTATTTGGCTGCATGCTCTCTAATGTGTTTTGTGAGTCTGAGAGAAGGAATATCTAAAAGGGAAGGCAGAAACCAGGCATAAGAAGTGAAAGAAGATTCCAGGATATAAGCAAAACAATTCTGAGTCATGCTAGGAGAAAATGCTAGAGGTAGATACCAAGGAGAGGACTTTTCGTGTTAGAAATATGGTCCCTGTTGCAGAATCACTGATGAACATGTACAACTGATTCAATATGAGACACACAACTCTGGAAGCATACATTCCCTTGACCCCTTTCAAGGATTTTGAAAGACGAGAATTTTCTCCCCCTCTCCCTGTGTGCACCAAGAATACAGCTCAACTCTCAAATCCTATCTTGTCTTTACAATTTGCTCTTAAACAAATGGATAAACACAAGCTTGTTTCACGATGGGAAACAGCTTTCTTGTATCCAGGACTGATGTGGGTAAAGTGCTCCAACCTAATTGCACCTTCTCCTTACCACGGAGGTCTTATAGGATTGCTGTTCCCAGCACAACCTGTCCAGACAGAGCCCAAGCAGAACCTAATAAAAAGAGCTGCTGTCAGGACACTCTTGGTGGGGTCCTCAGCTTACTTGAATGTAAATGCCTGGCTCCTCAGGAGCCAAAGCAGGCAGATAGATAGTCCTTAAAGGTGAGCATCAAGGCCCACTCTTCCTGGGAACTTGGGCAGTGAGGACATGCTGTGGGTATTGGGGCGGTGGCCCGCAGCAGGTGGGCTTTGAGGGCAGCCTGACCTGGGTGTGGCCTGGACCAGAGCAAGGAATTGCCTCCTGCTGGTCAGGGTTTATTCTGGGGGTGGAGCCAATGGGTCTGTTCCTGCTGGTACTTTGTGGCTGCATTTTTTTGCATATTCCAAGCACCCTGCAAAGCTTTGCTCTCTTTTTTGTTGTTTGGTTTTTTCCTATTTTGGTTTGTTTTGTTTTGTGGAGGTGGGGTTTCAGGGGTTTTTTCCCTTCCCCTTCCCCTNTTCCCCTCCCCTTCCCCTCCCCTTCCCCTCTCCTTCTCTCTCCCCTTCTCTCTCCCCTTCCGTTTTTTTCCTCTTTTTGTGTATCTATGTACAGAAACAGATTTGTCTTTCAAAATAAGCTAAAAACTGAATCAGGGAAATTATGGAAAATATAAAGTCCAAAGAAAATTTGGGTCAATAATGAAGACCTGGTTGAGGGAGAAACCATGAACGAGTAAAAGATTTTATACCTGAGTTACATCTGAGTTTCATGCCTGAGTTACTTCTGTCTCAGGGATAAGGGGAGTGTGGTTTCCGCAGTGAGAAGGTAGCAGCAGGGTGGCTGGCACTGACTCCCCAGTGGCTGGGGTTGCAGCAGGGGCAGACTCACCTCTCCTGACACTGGGTGTCCCAAGGGCCCAGCCTGTCCCTCCCAGCAGCACCTCAGGGAGAGCGCTGAGGGTGAGTGGTGCCTTTCTCAGGAGCAGAAATACCAGGCATCCCCCACCTTAGAAGCAGGGCAAAGGGGCAGAGGAGAAAGGCTTGTCCATGAGAAGATAGAAACAGGTCGGTTTTTCTCATGTTTCTGCTCCTGCAGGATTGTCTAATGAAAAATACTGGGCTACACCAAGCACTCAACTTTCCTGTAACTATAACAATAGAAAAAGCAAATTCTTGGGATTTGCTTGTAAACCAAAGTGAATTCTTTTACAGTGCACCTTTTTGACAAGTCAGGAAAATGTAGCTTTTATCTAATGAACACCCTCTGCCCCCCTCACCCCGTGCACCGTACATACTTTCTGAATCCCAGACAACTCATAGATACCAGTACAAAGATGAAGGTAAAATAGTCATTACTTGCATGGCTAGGGGGCATCTGATGTAAAGTGCATTCCCTGGGTTTTGGGTTATGGTTTGTAAAGAAGTGCAGAAGACTTTCATCTCCCCTTTCAGCCCATCTGTGGCTTCAGTTGACAGGACAAAATGTGGCACAACAGAGCCAGACAATAAACTATTGTACAGTGGAACAGGAAGCAACAGGTAATGTTTAGAGGAATTAAATTATTTTTGGATCTGATACTGATAATCAGTTTAGGCGAGGGGTATCCAATGCAAATTTATACAACATTTCTAAAACACTGGGAGCACTCAAGAAGTAGATAAGTTAAAGTGCAGTATAAATGAACCATTCATGAATTCTGAGACTTCCTTGCCTGCATACAAAGCACGTGAGAACAGACCTTGTTGCCTGTCATCCCAGACTTTTTTTAATTAACAGTTGTGAGCCATTCTTGTGCAGTATGTCTGATACTTGTGAGACAGCTTTGTGCCTTTTGCAGGGTAACAGAGAACATATTAATATGACATTCCTGGAAATACAGAAAATTACTGGATATCATTCCATCTTCAAAAATCTGTGTTTCATCCAAATGATAACGTGAAACCTTCACATGACATTCATCTATTAAAAACTGAGGCACTGGAAGTCAGTCTAATGTGCAGCTATTTAAAACAGCTGCTAAAGCAATGCTTATTTAATTAATCTAAGCTTTGTGACATCCTAGATGTCTGTGGAATGGTTCCCATCCAAAGCCATGCCACTTTTTAAGAGTAGCCACTGTGGATGAACCAGAGATCCCATCACCTGTTCTAGGCAAAAAATGCTGGAATAACAGGAGTGTAGGTCAGTGCAGTTCTCTGCTCTCATGGTGTGTGTTTATCTAGAAAATGCCTGAGTCTGCAGCCCTCACTTCAGGTCTGCTTGGCAGGACCCCTCCCCTGTGAGGCTGTGCCGGGCACTGTCACCAGCCAGGCAGCCAAAAGGGAAGCAACACTGACTCCTTTACAAGAAGGCAGGGGATAAGAAAGAAAGCAGGCTCCTCTGGTTATCTAGTAAAAGCAATAAAGGGCTTTCTACAGCTGTCAGGATGACCCAGGGATATCTACCAGGCAGCATCAACTCGACCCTGCTTTCTGTCCCAAAGCCAAACAGTTGACACGTCAAAACCTTGCTGTCAGTTCCTGCCTCAGCCCAGATCTCTGTGGGGGCCGATCCTGCAAGGTGCTGAGCGCCTCTGAGCAGAAGCCTGGAAACCCTTTTGTCCTGACAGCAAAATACATGAGAAAGTATTATTTGCAGGCAGTGGGGCCCAAAATGGACTGTTGTTCCCATTGCCCCTGTTTTCACTGTCATTCTGCAGTGTTTGCACTCCATACAGGTATATTTTCTATGGAGTGTGCCCTGTCTATGGGGTGAGGTGCCCTGTCACCTGCTCAAGGCAATGCATTAACCTGGAACTATGTCAACATTAAGCCGAGTGAGGAGCAGCTCCAGCATCTATTCCCTCTAGCTCTAAACAGCTATTGCAGATAAGGGGAATATTTGTTCGTGTGTGCTGTTCTCATCTGGCCTGGCCCTAAGATATCATCAGTGCACATACGTGGAGGAAGTTTGTCAGAACTGAGCTTGTGCTGTTGGGGATCCTGAGAAATCAGGGGAAATCAAGGACAGATGTAAAAAAACAGTGGGGGTTTTTTTTAGAGAATGCAGAAAAAAAATAATCTTTTCTGGGGATCTGTTGAACCATGTCTGGAGACATCCAAGAGTAAAACAAGAAGTTTAAATTCTACTTCAAGTGAAAATCTTAACTCGAACTTTAACACAGAGCTGCTACCAACATCTTCATTTTATAACATGTAAGCACACATGCCACCACAGAGCTATTAATTTCCATGCACAGAAACTTTTGAAGGCACAGCACCAGCTGCTTAAATATGTCTATAATTATTCACGCATTAACACCTACTGAATTAGCAGCATTAGCACCTACTGAATCATCTTGTATGCGTTTAAATAAATTAAGTCTGGGATTCAGTAGCACTGGCCTGGGAGGCTGTAGTTGCTGGAGTTATGGATGCAGTGCTGCTTGACCTGCAGAGCAGGTGAAAGGTGTTGCAAATGCCTTTTTGAAAGAGCCTGCCCTCTAATTGGCAGCAGTGCAACTTGTCGGGCAATGGTGGTTGGCACTGAAATATATTTCCTCTGACTCTTTGTTTTTGTTTCAATTGAGGAAGATTCTTATAACCCTTTTTTTTTTTAATTCCTGCACTCTTCTTACTAGGCCCCATTAGGAAACTCACATTTCTCCATCTGTCTCAGAGCTTATTTTATGTGGAAATATTTCAAAACTCACGCAGCTCTTGTTCAGCTCCGTACAATTGAAAGAAGTTCAAAGTTGGGCAGGGCACCAAGTCAGCAGACATTAATAACATTACTTGCAACCATTCAAAACCTGTCATTTGTTAAGTCTGTCCCTCTGATTCCAACAGGCATAAATCATGTGTATAAATGAGCTCCTACCCACAAAGGAGAGCTGATTTTAACATCTAAGCCTGCGCTGTCACCATCAGGATTTTTTCTTTCCACTATTTTATTTTTGAGTCCAAGACCAGAGGGGAGGTGACTCAGTGCAAATACACCTCAGGAACAGTTTGGGAGAAGAAGTTAAGCAACTTCTTCATGAAAACTTCAGCTCTTCCCTCTCGGATCCCACATACACATCCAGCATAGCAGAAGCATCCTTCACATCCCACTGTCAGACCTGCATCAATCAGGTGGGGAGAGGGGGTGCCCAAGGGGAGGGCAGTGAGTGTCCCTCCTGCCCGAGCAATGGTGGGGCTCCAGAGGGACCCCCCTCCCACACAACCTATCTCACTCTTGCCAACTGCTCTTCAGGCGCTGAAAAGTCTGTGTCCAGCGGTGTCCTTCTGCAAAAG
The DNA here is from genome assembly GCA_013398115.1 of Falcunculus frontatus. Taxonomy (NCBI): domain Eukaryota; kingdom Metazoa; phylum Chordata; class Aves; order Passeriformes; genus Falcunculus; species Falcunculus frontatus. The sequence continues at coordinate 1,150,075 of VZRV01010927.1, read as the reverse complement.
ACTTGTCAAATCTGAAGAGAAATTAAATCTTGATGTCACCACACCAGGTTGTCATAAGGCTGAGGGCTGGTGGTTACAGAACATCCCACTCATCAGGCAGGCCCTCATTCCTTCTCTTACCCTTCTCCTGCAGGCACCAATGTGCTGATTCCTGTGAGATAGCCTCTCAGACACTGGGGACTGACCCCACAAATTGAAACACAAGAAACTTCATTTAAAACGTAAGAGGAAAGCATTTTTATGTGGAAGGTGGTCAAGCACTGGTACAGGCTGACCAGAGAGGTGGCAAAGTCTCCATCCTTGGAGATATTCAAAGTCTGACAGGGCACAGGCCTTATCAGCCTGCTGCAGCTGATGGTGTTGGAGCAGGAATTGGACCAGATGATCTCCAGAAGTGCCTGCCAGCTTCAGATATTTTGCCATTCTGTGACTCTGTGACTTTGCCTCCCAGCTATGCTCAGACACTGTATTTCTGCTGTGTGCTTCCCAACTCAAATACATCTGTAGTCCAAACCATCTTTCTGTGGCCAGAAAATGTCCTCTATTGTACTGCAAGGCAACAGCCTTGAGAGCACATTCGCCCTGGGCAGGAGTGTCTGCTACCCTGTGGGTCATGGGAAGAGAAGAAGCATCCTTCCCTTTTTATGCATTTCTGTGTATTCCTTGCTCATGTCTGGTGCCCACAGCTAGAGCCTGGAGACCAGGCTCCGGAAGGACGTGGTGCCCAGGGCTGTGCACAGCTACAACCCTGCAGCACTGTCATCTTCCCACACACACGGTGTCTGAGCAACACATATGGCTGTACATGATCATGGCAAGTGCTGTCCTAACCACAGGCTTCCTGCCGTGAGAAATCATAGTGACTGGGAAATTGCAGCTTTCTGGGACAAGCCATTACAAAGAAGCTCTTTAGAACCTACTTGAGTTTTTTTATGCTCAAGTAGGCCTGAATCACTCTGGCTGGCATTTTTTGTTCATACTCTCACTCATAAACCTGGGGATTTTAATTTTATTTAATCTGCAAAACATCTAAGGATGACTTTTGCTTCAGCAAGAGTTGTGGAATCTCACTCCCTAGAAGTATTCTCTTTTATATCTCTGGAACTAGGCAAGCTGACTCCTCAGGGATGTAGGTTATGAGTAAACTAAGAAAGTGCTGAACCCAATCCTATTTGTCACAGTAAAATCCAGGAACTGTATGACCACTGTGACGTCCACCATCCTTCTCAGAGTCATAATACATCCTCTGGAATCCTCACATCAGTCTGTTTCTGCTGAGAAGTTTCAAGCCAATTGGAAGTTTCATTCAGTCACAAGTTGCTTGGGCTCCTTCCTTCTAGTGAATAATCTGGTGTGGCATACAGCAACCAGGCTATCAAGAACCTCAGCAAAGCCTTTGGTGATTCAACATGCTGCACCTGGGTGGCTTCCTGAGATGGGGAAATGCTTTGTAGATATTGTCTTCAACAATTTTCAATCTAAGGCTTGTCCCTTTGCCTTTTTGGGAAACTTCCAGACATTGCTCTCATTTTTATGCAAAGCCTTCAGCTCATATTTTATACCCTCTTCTCTGACATCTCCAGCTGCTTTAAGTCTTAATTCCATCTGCAAAGTCTGTGGTTCTTGTTTTAGACCTTGTCTGTGATTTTTTCTTTCCCTAATTCCAGACAAGTAATTTTGATATCTCCACCATTCGGTTCTTCTCAGTTCAATGACACCATCAGCTCACAACCCTTTTGCCGTGATTGCTTTTCTTCCTGGCTCCTGGTTGTGCTTCCCAACTCAGGCAGCACCAGGAGTTCTCCAGCTCATTTAAATTAAGAAAAGTAGATGGCAGAATCAGGGATTTCACTGACATAATCCCACTCAATTACAAAAAAGAAAAAAGAGAAAACATGTTCTATAATCATATTTGGACTCATAACAGCAAGAAAGAATTTCTTTGCTATTTCTATCCCCCATTCCCAGGCAGAACTCTATTCCAGGATCACATTACAAACACCTCCCTCTGACTGTCTTTAGCTGAAGGCTGCCATTTTTTGCCTACTTTTCTGCTGACCTGGCTTCATTTTTCATGTCATGGTTCTACAACAAGTAACAGTCAGTCGCTGGCTACCTGCCCCCCATGAAATCTCTCTGCCCACACAGCTTCCCTCCCACCAGCCCTGCTTGCTGTCCACTGTTCCATCGATGGGTTTTTTTGTTTTGCTTGTCATATACTTACAATGAGCTTCCCCATCTCTTAGAAGTAAATGTATAGGATGATTCATGTTGACTTGTGTTGTGAGTAAGCCTAGGAAATGTCCCTGGGTGGAGCAGCACCTTTGCCATCAAACAGCTGTACCCAACACGCCCCTTTTCCTACCACATCAGTAGAGGGAGAACTGCAGGATACGCTCAACCAAAGGTAGCAGCGGCTCACCACCTTTTCTCAGCCATCCTGACAGTTTCTACTTCTACTCCCTTTCTGAAGTTCGTGGGTCCTTGAAATTAAAACAATCTGTGGCCAGAAGTAACTGATTGTCCTAGTTTACAATGTAAGATGTACCCAAAAGCATGTATTCTATTATCATCTTCACAAGCTGTTAAAGCAGGTGGGGCAATGTTCGTTATCTCCTACCATTTCCCAGCCTTGATAAGTCCCTCTGGGAGCTATCTCTGTTTGATGGGCAATCAAGGACCCACTGCATGACTCACAGAATTACACCAACTCATTGTGAGATGCTCCGCCCAGGGGGGAGGAGCCAAGCATTCCCACCTGGATATAATCTGGGGTTTGGAACAGCACAAGCTGCTTTTACCTACTGGATTCCCGGAGGGCAAGAGCTACATAGCCAGCACTGGACCTTCCGAGGAAGACCAGACCCTTCTACAGGATCACTACTTCAGGAGGACTGCAGCCACCATTTTATTGGACTGCTACCACAGTGCAGCCACCATTTTATTGGACTGCTACCCTGACTAACAGGGTTTCAGGTTGTATGCTGACTCTGTTTAAATCAGTATTTTCTGCCTTTATTTTTAATTTTCCTATTAAATTGTTATTCTGACTTGGTGTCTCCCACTGGTTTGTTTTCAAACTAGTACACTGATACAAGGGATGAAGATACAGAGGATGAATTCCATGTGAGGATGAATTTATCAATCACTGTGGTGTCCATGCCAGCTTTCAAGGATATCTTGTGTGCCAGTCTTTGTGGTCACAGGCTGTGTTTGGACTGTCTGCATCCAGCCAGCCCTGGGGCATGGCCAGAAGGAGTGCAGTGGGGAAGAAGCTTCTGAAAGGCAGAGTGTCAGATGATGGGATTACATGAGCACCCTCCACTTCTGCGCCCACCACCCACAAGGATCACCTAATGCTGCTTCTCCTCATGACCTAAAGCAGAATTTGGTCTTGCTTGCTTCTACCTAGGGCAGCAGTAACAGCTCCCAGCTCTTCACTCAGGCTGTGTGCATGCAATCCTGGAGTCCAAAATCAGGCACTGTCATCCCAATCCTCCTATTCCCTCCCACCAAACCCATGTCCTACACTTGCATCCCTCACCGCATGTAAAATGCGGGAGCACGTCTCATGCCATCCTCACCACTCACCTCCTGACTGCTTACTACACTTTTTGCTTTAGCTTCTGAACTCAACCCATCTTGTTCCTTATAGATATGGATATATATATACCTGCAAAGGTCAAGGCAGCAGCACCAGCTCTGGACTCTGTCAAGGCAGCAGCTTTCCCTGGAAATAAAGGACAGCTGCCCAACAGCATCTGTAGGAGCCTGTATCAGAGCTAGCAGCATCCATTACCCCTAGGTTTAGATATGCTGCTTAGAAGTGCTTTGGGGTCAGTTAGGGACCAGTTTGGGACACTCTACTTTCCAGCGAGCCAATTTTTAAGTTTTTCTAAGATAAATATATTCCTGGAGCCAGATGAACATAGCTTTTACAATATCTGCATTTTTGCTTTACTCTATACCCTGTTCCTACTATCCCAAATATTAAAAGTTGGTTGCTACTGTCCTGGGAAACCAGAAGCTGACTGCAGACCGGTTAAAACTTAGTTGTTTTTTTTCTGAGCCGTCATCAACAAAGCATTGAGTTTTGCATTTTTGCAAGGGTACCAGAAAAAGAGTATCAGATGCATACATAGCTTAAACACTCCCCTTCCACCCTCACAGGCACTAACAAACACACCCAGAGCAGAGACCAGGAGGATCACTAGAAAGCTCTGTAGAAGTATTTATTTTAAAAATAGAAGCTGTAGCTCAGCTCCACACTGACTTGTGTGACAGTTGCCTGTGCTGATTCTTTGCAGGGGTCTGTGAAGCATTGCCTGTAGCAGCCAAACAGGCTGATAAACCCCTGACAGATCCTGCAGGGTTGGAAGGACTCAGCACAGCGATTCTCACAGCCAGCCAGCACCACCACTCTATTGACATTGGCAGAGTTGTATGGGTCCATCAGAGGGAAACTGGTGACATCATGCACCCTTCATCCTTCCACGGTGACCCACATCAAAGGCAATTTAATCACTGCCCAGAGAAATGGACATTCTGTAATATACAATGAATCATGTTCTGAAGTCCTAGGAGGTCATACACAGCTCCTGGCAAATCCAGTGGAGGAAGGTGATGTGGATGACAACCCTTTACAGCAGATCCCAGAGAGATTGTAACTGATGATGAACTAGCCCCCTCAAAGGCTTAGCCCTGCATACTGTAATGCGTGGACATGGACTTATCAGTAGCTCTGCAGGGACACATATTTAGATCATGGTTATCCCAAGTGTTTACACAGCTCAAGAAAGAAAACCTTATTGTAAATGTTCTTGGTCAGAATTATTAGGATGGTTAAATCAGTTGAATACCATGTTGTCGGATTTAGCTGAGCACAGCTTGGTACCCCAGCGATGTCCTAGGCTGCCTTTCCAGTCCTATGAATGCAGGTCTGCTGGGCAAAAAGCATGGTCCTTTAGCCTTGCCTTCCACCAGCAGCCAGGTCCCTTTTCTCTCTTCCTTCAGCATTACTTCTGCACCAGCAAGGGCCTAATGAAGGAGCATCGTTTGCTCAGCCCTATCCCTGCTCCTGAAGAACTGTGTAAAGTCTAATTGTATCTCAAAGCTAACTTGAAGCTATGCACTGACATTTAAATAGTGCTCTTTGTTTACCACTGTTACACATATCAATTTTTATTTACATTGTTACACACAGATGCACACTCATATATGCCTATAAAAATAATGTGTTCTTTATGCTTGGATATCAAAAAAAGGTAAATTAAAATGTTCGTGAGACTCCCTTGCATGCCTAGGTCTGCAAAATATCAATTTAAAAATTTCAAATATGCAGAGGGATGTAGTATCCCTAAAGTTCAGTCTTATTACTCACTGCTAGCTAGGCCTATTCAGAAAACCAGGACTCTATTTCATGTGAAACATGAAAGTCAACATATTTTGTTTCTCTGTAGAATGAAATAAAAAACCAACATTCTCCATGGATGTTACCATGAAAAAACAGATTCAGAAGATATGTGGTGGTCCCACAGGTGACCTAGATTCTCTAGTTTAGCTGAGGGGGTTGAATCTCAGTCTCTGATATTCCACGTTCTCTCCAAGGAAAGGTAAAATTCCTTCTGGATGTGAGAAACTTACTCAGCAGCTTCATTTAAGTACTGCTGTGTTTTAGCAATATGTTCCACAATTATATTTTTGGATGACTCTGTGGTTCTGCGAAGCATTTCCCACTAAAAACCTTGTTCAGCTGGATAACAAATGTTTTATTCTGGTTAGTTCTACAGATGAACTCACTGGAATCACACCTTGTCTGTCCAAGGGTACCAGCTCCTGCTCTGCTTTAGTACATCTCTGGGAGGAAAGATCATAAACACAGAAGAGGCACAATGGGAGTTTCTGGATATCTGAAATCAATTGAACATGTGTGGGAAACTCTTAGATACAAGCGGATCTGCCTGCTGTTGCAGCTACCCCTCTCAAGTCCAACCTATGCAAGGCCAAGGCTTGCTGGTCATGTACAGCCACCGTGTGCCTCTGACCTGCACCAGCTGGAGGCACTCTGGATTCTCAGCATCTGACAACATGTGCAGGTACTGCAATATACTGAACACAGTAAAGAGCAGGACGTTTGCAAACAGCTGCCTGGGAGACAGAGGTGAGTGGAGACCTTTGCCTTTTTTTATGAGCATATTGCAGCTGCTGGCAGGTCTCTGTTCACAGTTGACAAAACAACAGAGGAAAACAAAGGAGGGGAGGAGGCCTGTGTCTGCATCTGCAAGGGATTGGGAATCCAGAGATTATTCACCGCAGCTGCAAGCTTCACCATGGGTAACTTCAGCAGGAAGAGTTTTCCTACTTGCCGAAAAGATCACCTCGGAGTGTTCAGTTGTCCTGAACTGTACTGAGCAAAGTAGAAATGTCATTATTTCTTTGATCAACAGTTCAAAGTGGTACTCAAAATTGCAGACTCATTTCCAGCTGAATGTAAAAAAGATAAGGGCAGAGCTTGTTCAGAACTGATAGTTACCATGTGATGATCCACTCTCCTAACCAGGTTCCAAACAGAAAGGTGAGGATTTTCTCTAAAACCTGACAAGTCATGGATTTCCTGAGTCAAATGAGAGAGCTGCTGTTTGCATAAACCTCTTTCAAAGTCCTTGTATGAGAGAAGAGTTTTTTTCTGGTCTGAATACGACCAAATCAGAGCATGGAACTGCTCAGCAGACTCACTCAAACTCCTCTGGCCATCTCAAGGGCAAAGCTGGTGGTTTGAGAGGTAGGGACTCTCTACTGTCCCCTGAGCAAGGCACAGATTTCCCACTGACATCACTTTCTCAGCTAAGACAGGAAACCATGATGTCTTTATTGTTCAGGTGTTTAATGCAGTCAGAGCAGTCAGTAATAAAAAATAATGACTCTGAGTATGTAACACGGACCAAAATCTAGTGATATGTAAGTCTGTGCAGTCCTCAGGCTCCCTCCATATGCTGCTGTCAGTTGTGTCCTCTTCTGTGCAATTCTAAAATGTCTTTTTCCTGTGAAATATAATTGCCTGTGTCTTTTCCTGAAGATGGTGAGAAGATCTTTCCCATGTACTGCAAGGTTCACTCTGTAAGGACCTCCACAGAAAGCGATCATTGGAAGACAAGTATCTGGGATTATGCTGCTCCAGGCACTCCAAATCACACCTACCTGCTGCCTCCACTGAAATACCTTCTCAGAGCTCATGTTTTCTACTACTACTGTTAGTGGGAATCCTCCCACCCTTTCTTCTTTCCTGTGTGATTTAGCCAGCTTTTTTAGAAAAGCAGGTTTGCAGGAAGTTGTACTTCTGAGGGCACGCTTGCACTCCTGCTTAGACCTAGACCCAATCCTACGGCCTGCAAACAGTACTACCCACACTGCAAGTTTGGGTCTACTACACAGCACATCTATCACTAAGCCCCAGGGCCATGCCCTGAGCAATGATCAGCGCTGTGCCAGGAAGCCTTCTGCAGTTCTGGAAAACAACCTCAGCTCCCTTTTGGAGATATACTGGATAGGATGTATGTTCGGGTTTTGTCACAGTAAGTAGGATTTAATTGTCTAAGCATTGGTCTTTTGGGCTATTTGAGATGCCCCAGCCACTGTCACCTGGCCCCAAGCAGCTGGAGAGTAGATTTTCCCATAAACCTTTTCCCCACCGACTACCAGAGGATGTCTTGGTGTGTCAGGTCCTCTCAAGTGTCACTAGATACCTGCAGCTGGGAAACTGCACTGGGCTGGTTGGTGCCTTCACTAGGAAACTCCCAAGGAGAGGTTAGAACACAAGTCTAAATGCTTAAATAAAGACTCATGGTTTATGGCTGAGCTACTCATTTTCTAAGATGGTTTGGAAGTGATTTTGTTGTCTGACTTAATTTGTAAACAGCAGTGCATCAGCTTACATATGTGAGCGTGTATTTTGTTCTCTGTCTGTCATTGAGTGTGTGTGTACCAGTTCCAGCACACAGATAACACTCAACAAGCACCTAAAGCAGGTGGGGGTAATGTAGGTCTTGCTTGGCTCTAGATCTAGATCTTAATTCCTTCAAAGTCAGGAGGTGTTGGGATCTGAGATTTTGCAGCAGACAGAGCCCTGTAAACTTCAGCTTCACCCACTCCCTCCTTCTGTCTCCCGCTGTGGAATGACAGAGGAAAGCAGGCAAAGCTGATTGCCGAGTGGGCACAACCATGCCCAAGGGGAAAATTCCTCCTGGTCTCTGCAGGGGAGTTCATGTCTACTCTGGTGCAAAAGGCCTACTTACCTCAATCTTTGCCTGTCCAGCTCCAAGTGTAATTAATTGGCATAAAATTATCCAGCCATTTTTCAAATCCATTGTTTGAATCAGTGACCTCCTGCAGTACCAAATTCCACAGGTTGACTACATACTGTGTGAAGTAATATTTCTATCCATTTACTAGCCATTAATTTCTGACCTTTGGGAAATCTGAAATATGTATGGTCATATGAAGGATCTCGAGCCATTCATAGTTGTGTGTTGTGCAAAACACATTTGTTCGTTTAACTAAGTCCTGAGTTCATTTGGCCCCAACTTGAGCACCAGGCAAGACAAATTAGCCCAGAAAGCAAGAGAAATAGCAAGAAGCAAGCTGCCAGCTGTTAGATGAGCAAACGGGGAGCTACAGAGATTCCCAGAGCCAAATTGTTATCTTATTTATGCTAGCATAAATCTAAAGTAACTGCACTGAATTACCCTGGATTTATCCTTCTGTAAAAGAGATCAGAATCTGACACTCACTTTGGAAATTTCCTTCCTCCAGTTTCCATTCTTCCTAGAAACAGAATGAGACACCATTGTGCCACAGCTCTGTCGAATATTTCTTTACAGAAAAGTATCAAATTACCAATAGCTCTGAGGAAAAACAAAATCCCTTGCAAAACTTTCAATAATCAAAAGAAACCTCACAGTTTTACAAATCCAGAGGTCACAATACCAAGAGAACTAGCCAGAATTAACTTGTCAAGTGTCCTTTGTCTCTCTGGTCCCTACAACTATCTGCTTCTGTGAAGTCCAGTTTTGGGTCTCAGTCAATCCTAACTGTGGAACTGAGTTTGATCAGTGGGAAACACAAAGAGACAGCAGGAATGGAGATGCTGCAGATGAAAGAGAAAGAGATGCAGGCATATTTGAATGTGCTCTATAAATTCATGTGCCCTCTTGTTCTTTGCTTTATTTTCTCTTCTCATTGTCCCTTACATTTTTATCACAAGGTTGCTGCAAGAGAAAAGCAAAACACAAATATTTCAAAAGAAATACAGAACAGGCTAAGCAATATAATAACATGTTATTACAAACCAGCCTGTCCCAAAAAGAAAATTACTACTTCCCTCATCTCTAGTAAAGTCCTCAGCATATTTTTTCACACACATATGATTTTATTGCTGGGGTGTTTTATGCGAGATGTGCTCGATTTGCAAAAGTAGTTCTGAAAAGTTGCTTAAATTATTACCTTGCAAAACATTCTAGGGCATTTAATTGAAATGGCATCACTCTGTTTTAAAACATTGTAGTGTTAAATAAACTTGACCTGTAGCACCAAAGCACTCATTTTTCTCCAGCTACGTCATACCCTTGAAATGCTTATGTATGTGTACAACACCCTGACTTCTCCAGCTGAAAAACAAATGCAAGCCCCCATCGAAAAATAATGGCACTGCCACCTTTCTTCTTGTCACTGAGACTAATGGAGGAAGAGGCTCTAAGAAAGAAGCGGCCTCATCTTAATCACCAATGGGAAATGAGATTGAATGAGACAGGTATTTTAACTATACGATTGTGCTCTGAGATCCCACGTCTGCAGTCACAGCTCTGCCGACAGCCCCAGCTGGCAGCCAGCTCTGCCTGCCCGTGTTCTGGGGCACGGAGGGAGGGAGTGGGGCAGGGGGATCCCACCAGGAATGTGGGATCAGGGCCGTGGGCAGCAAGGGGACAATGCTCCCGGCAAGACACAGGGCGACCCAGGAGAACTCACCATTGCACAGCCAGCGTGGGGATGGTCTCCAGCTAACCCTGCCCCTCACAGGGGCTGTGGACGTCTCCAGCTGCCTGCCAGGAGACGTGTTGTAACCTTTGCAAAGCTCAGGAGAGCACAGCCCCTCATCCCTTCCCCCTCTCCAGACTCTGATGGCTGTCCATCCTTCAGCACCGATTTTTTTGGGTCAGAATTAAAGAAGAGGAAGGCACAGCTCAGTGCAGTTACCCAAATTGCATAATTGTGCTGTATGTGTGAGGACCAATAAAACTAATAGCTGCTGGCATCAAGCCAAGAATCTGTTAATGACCAACTGGTATCTCTCCAGGAATGTAAAATGTTTTACTAAATAAACATTAAAACCAGGAATCTTTCAACTTCTGTCAGTAGGTAAAACTTCATTGTGACTCTACTGGAAGGAGGGATAGCCAGGAGGTAGGCAAGAAAACTTTGTTACACTGATAAAAAACTATTTAGTACCAGGAGGAGCTGGTGTGATGTGTTTTACAGTGGTTTGCAAAGCATGATGAATGAAGATTGATGCTTTCATGGGATCAGCACTCTGACTAGATGGAAAGGAAAGGAGGCAGTGGTATGTGCAGGCAGAAGGTTCCATCACGCAGGATGATACGCAGAAATCAGCTCGCTGAATTTTGTACCTTTTCCTGTGTAGCACCACTGTGCTGTTATTTACAGTTTTCCAGTGAAAGAGACCTGAAAACTGGAAATACAGACATTTAAGTTCCCACAATTCACAGGAGGCCAGGGAAGTGGTCACAGCACCAGCCTGACAGAGTTCAAGAAGCATTTGGACAATGTTCACAATCACATAGCGCAACTCTTGGGGTGTCCTGTGCAGGGCCAGGAGTTGGACTTGATGATCCTGATGGGTCCCTTCCAACTCAGAATATTCTATAATTCTTTGATAGCTGAGACATAGAAGGAATTTATCTCTTAGAATTCATGAGGAAAAGAGAAAGCATTGTTATATGGCTACTTCCAGGTCACACCATTGAAAGGATTATGGTGTACAGAAGGTGGGATGCAGGATAGATATTAATAAGGCTAAGTGGCAACTTTAATAGTGGGCAGCTAAAGACAAAACCACATGACAGGAAATTTTGAAGGCTTTCAGTGGTAAGACTCTTGTAAAAAATCCTGTGGTTCTTCTAAATTCATGCAGAGTCAAAGTCATTACAGGGAAGCAGTTAAAATGTATACGCTGCCAGACAGAGTGTTGCATAGAGATAAGAGAGCCGAAAATGTATTGTTAGGGTCAGTGTAAGCTAGTACCATCCTTCTTGGAGAGAGAGTGGGATATCCCACGGAATCTGAAACCTGTGATGACAATACTGGGTGCAGCCTCAGTGGTGCACCCAGCTCCAGGAGTCCCACCAGGTGTTTCATATTCTGCAGTTTTGTCTGCAGAGAGCCCATGGAGCTTCTCTTGCACTGCAGCCCAGAAGTCAACCTGTCTGTTTGGTAACTGGTGCCACAAATACACACAAACTTCATCCAGGTCTTCCCAAAGGAAGGGACCTCTGTGGTGAGTTCAGAGCCCCAGACTTTTAGATTCTCAGCCCAGATCTCAAACTGTTCCTGAAGCCTTGAAAAATCTTCTCATGTCTGTGGTTCCTATCCTCTGTAGAAGAAAATCAGTCTGAGACTGAAGCAGGTGGATGTGGTCTCGGTAGCAGGCTGAGTATGAAAGGCACCCACGGCACACTTCCATCCAGCTTCCAAGGCCAGCGTAAGAGTCTGTCTGAGAAGAGTACTCAAGATACAAGAAGGCAGAAGGAGCAAGTCTGCCAGAGGGAATGCAGTTTGCCATCCCCAAAGGCAGCCTGGTTCTGCCAGGGCGAGGGCAGGAGCTACTTCTTGAACAGAAGTTGAGAGGCGGGGGCTTGTAGGGCTTGGAGGTAGGAGGAAAAAGACCCAGAGGGAGAGTAGAGCATAGCCTAGACCAGGTCCTGTGGTTATTGAAATCCTGAGCTCAGGGTGCAGATCATTTTGGTGTGCTTTGGGCTAGAGGCAGGGTTTAGCTGAATGCTGCCATTCTGTGCTTGAAATTTTAGTCCCCCATTTGCTCTCTGTTGGTTTTTACACAGGATGCTCATCTGCACAGACATGTACCAACTGGCTTGACTACAGCTGCATCTATGAGGAAGAAAATGGTTTAGAGCCAGATCCTCAGCTGGAGTAAATCAAGCAGATGTGGACGCAGGCCAGCTGAGACCATGCGTGAGATCTCCCAGTTTCTCCTCTCAAACTGTTATATTAAACTAAACATAAGATACAGTAGCTCCCTATCTTTGCCTTGTTTTTGCACACTGACATTTTGTCCGACTTCATGTGCCAGGGTAAATACAAGGAAGGTGATCACATGAAAATTGTGTCCAAATTGTCAATGACTCACCGGCTCAGACAATTACAAGGAAATATGGGGATAGTTGTCACCACTCACTGTTTTGGGAAAGCAGAAGCATAATCCATGAGATCCTGCATAGATTCAGACCTGAAAGGTTTTTATAACTCTACACCCCAGCATACAGGATCTAAGAGCCAGCCCTGCAGGTACAAGAGGGTCTGGGCAGCCCTGCCCAGGAGCCACATCTCTTGAAGCTCAGTGGTGAAGAGATGTTGCTGCCCCACAGGGCACTGCCCACAGGAGACCACCTGATGCTGGAATGAGAAAGCAAAGGCGCAGTAGTTCCCCCTCTCTGGGGCTTCTGCAAGATGCCGCTATGTCAGTCTCCATGTCACACTGAGCCACCTGAAGGCTGCTGTCACTTGTTTGTTAGTATTTGCAGAGCTTGATGGGCTCTTTGAGGTGTTGGTAGGAGGTGCATTGCCGCTGCCTTTTCCATTAGCACACCAGTGTGAAAGGGACCATTATACAGCTTGTTTCAGAAATACAGAAGGATCCCTCAGCACCATGGGCACCCTCCACTGGTCAGGCAAGCCAACTAGAAAGGTACTTTACATAAGCAGACAAAAGCTTCAAGTAGCCTTTGCAGCACTGTGGGTCTTGTACCTGGAAATCCAAGAGGAGCCATGAGTGCTCCAGCACACCATGCCCTGGGACAGACCATGGGCGCTCCCATCATCTGCAGTGCCCAGGAGGGCACCCCACACCCCAGCCCTTTCCTCTGAGGCTGGTTAAATTGGTTTTTACACCATTTTGAGAGCTCAGGTGTGCTGCATGAAAAACAGCAGCTCTATATAAGGCTTTAAGCCAACATCAGGCCCCTTGGCTCAGATTCCATTGGAACCCTCTTTCAGTGAGGAAAAGGTTGCAGATAAAAAAGATACTGGAGGTTTTTTCCCTCCAACAGCTTGCAAACAGTACAGAAGTATGCATTGGCCTGGACTTCCTAACTCCATAGAGATCATTCCTGTGTACAGCCCATCTAATAAACTGACGAACAATGATTGTGGCATCCAAAAGTGGCCAGTGACTTACTGGTCTGCAGCACTCAGGGGAGCGGCTCTTTGGTTTTCACATCTGGGCCAAACTCTAACATTTGTGTGACCTTTCAAAGTCAGGGGAACTTTCCATGAAATACACAGGCAGCCAAATATGTAGGTCTGCAGAGTTACTGTGGGACATTACTTACTTATCACAGACACAAAACTCAGGAGAGACAGAGCGGTCCAAAATTTGGATAGCATGTCAACTCTTAACATTAATGCACTTTCTCTATTATTAAACAGAAACATTATATTTCTCCAAGAGCTTAGTCAGAGCCTAGGTTAAGAGGAATAGATATCTAGCTCCATCATCCCAATGTATTGATCAGGGTTTTCCTGTAGCATCTATGTGCCCTAATTCCAGATAGTCCTCTCCCTATAAAAGCAGCTCTACTCCCTGTCACAACAATGCTGAGCACTATTCCTCCATAAAGGTCATGGAAATCGAAGCTGGTGTTTCCTTCCTGGGTCAATAACAACACGTGCACCACATTTGCTTCCCCCCCAGCGCAGGTGGCGTGACCCTCTACCACCACCCACAGTGGGCCACAGCAAGACCTGCCACCAACTGCTGTGTGGTAGCCTTTGGATGGCTTCCAGCAGCTACTTTATTCCCAGGGTCACTTCACTGCCACACGAGGCATACACCAAGCTTTCCGGCTGGGATTGCTCTTCCTCATTAGTTGCCTTCCTCACTTTTGAACAGGTGCTGTTTGCAGAGCTCTGGCCTGCTTTGTTGCTCTGGCACATGAACCACCACCTTCTCATGGAGCATCTGCCACCTCGGAGAAGTGACATGCTCACCTCCTTCAGCTTCTCCCCATCCTGAATGGGCAGCAGAGATATCCTCTGTAAAGTCCAGGAACTGGGAAGGGCAGGAAATGGAGATGGCAATGAGCTCCTTGAAATCCCTCTTCTGAAGCAAGAGCCTCTCACAGTGACTAGACACATTGGAGAGCCATGACCACCTCCATCAGCTACCCCAGGGTCCCCATGAATGCCTCAGGGGCACACAGGAGCCAAAACCCAGAGCAGAGTGTTCACTACACTTAATAACAGCTGCTGTGGCTTTTTTGCTCACTTGACATTTATGAGCAGCTCCATCCCTCACATGCCTCTGGGCATCATCACTGTTTTGAGTTTTGGTTTGATTACAAATATCCAGAGCTGGGGCTGTGCTGTTGAACTGTTGCTACTCATGTAAGTGACATGACCTCCTGTTCCCTTCCAGCACAAATAAGAGGAATAAGAACTCTGCAATTTGTTTTCTACCTCCTCTTTTCTCTATATTTTTTAATTTTGCATTTTTATATTGTTAACGAAACTAATGTTTTAAAATACAATGGGGTTTTTTGCCCACGGAACCAAAAGTTTGCCATGGTTGTGCACAAAGGGGACAGGAATATGCATGGAATATGTTGAAAATTGCAATGTATAAAGGCAGAAAATGTGTTGCAATTTCCACACCCTCCTCCATGCAGGACAACGTCTGTCTTTTTTTGCTGTTTTCAGTCCTTACTGCAACATGAAAAACCTTTTAGAAATAGTCAGTATCATTATAGTATTTTCTTCATCAAGATACATCGCAGGCCATCTGCAAAAGGGAGATGCTGAGCTGCTCCAGAGTCTCCACCACGGGAGCTACCTATGCCTGCCCTCAAGTCACATAAGTATTTCTCTGCTTCCTACAGCCTTCTAGGAGGAATCCTTTTGAATTTTTGGAAACAAGGGATGGATTGCACCACATCAGTTCCATCACTTTAGGGGAATTAGGAGCCACCAGCACGCTGGGGAACAGCCAGTACAGCTGAGCATGGTGTCTGGGTTTATTGCTCAGCCATGCCAGGGGGGTGTGCTTGGCACAGGAAGGCACAGGTCCTGCTTCTGGTATCACTGGCACTTCTCAGGGAGCCCCATGGCACACCAGGAACCAGCACATTCACCCGCACCTTGTTCCTGCAGCGCTGAACCTGCCAGGTCTCTGAGCATCCCAGCTGCCCCAGCCACTCCTGATGTGGAGGGGAACAGTCACTGATTTTGCAAAAAAACCCCAAAAATCAGAATGCTGGGGTGAGAAGTGTTGCTAAGGAACTAAGCCTGTAATGAAATGAAAATGTTTGCTTTGTTAACTCTTTAGGATTTTGTCTTTTCATATTTTGCTTGGCACATAGTATTAAAAAAATGGAGAAGGCAGAGATGAAAAATCACAGAAAATGATATTTTACCTTCATCCTTGAAGAACCTTCTTTAATATCAACAGTGAAATTTCTTTCAGTGATATTTTTTCCACATAAAAATCTCCTTTATTCTTCTTAAGAATATGTCTGTTCCAGTGAGGGGGCAGAGTTTTGCATCATAAAAATTGTAGCCATTTTTATGTAAAAATAAGAAAGCAAAAAAAAGCCACTGGAGAAAGCAATTTTTTTGCATATCAGTCAGCCTCCACTTTTGCTATCAGCATTTTGCCGGACTAATCTTTGAAGGGTTGCGTAGTGTGAATTGAACTAGCAGAATTGCAAGGGTACAGTGCACCTGAAGAAAATGAAATTTTTGTAGCTGTGACAGTGATGATATACTTTAAATCTGGGAGTAGGAAGGGGTGACTAACACGGAAAAAGCCACAAGTGGAAGAGGGAGAGAAAGGAGAAAACAGCAGAAGCCATCATCTCCAAGGGGCCAGAGAAAGGACAACATTCAGAGTGGTTATTAGCTGCACAAGGTTTTGAAAGTAAAACTAAGTGCAAGAGGAGCAGAATCTGCAAAAGAAAAAGCCGAGGGAAGGGTGTGAGAGAGGAGCATTGTTAGCCTGATCACAGGAGAGAAATGGTTATTTACTCACCGTGCTTGGCTGGGATGGAGCAGAGCAATGTTGGAGCCTGGATGGGTGCAAGGGAGCAGAGCGGGTGATCAGCGGGCAGGGAACAGCAGCACTGAAAAGGATGGATCACTCCAGGGCAATGGTTTATACTTGCTTCATTATTTAAAGTAGGCTGAGGCAGGTAATTACTCATGAGTCTGACCACGAGGTATTTAACAGTTGAACCACAGAAGAAGCTGTATGCACAGCCTACCTCTGCCTAGCAGAAGGCATAAGTTGATGATTAATACAGCTTAAGTCACATCTCACTTCTCCCATTGGCCATTGGCCAAAATGAGCCCATTTTCCTTGAGGAATAGGTCTGTCATGTACAACTCAGCCCCTGCCTGCTTAGGGATGCTGTGAAATTATGCCTGCACCTTGCCAGACCATGCAGGACCCAGGCAGAGCTGCAGCCTCTCTGTCCAAAGACACCCATGGCTCCCATCCGGCTGCTCACTGCAGCACCACAGCAAGACTGAGAGAGATATGGGCTGTAGGTGGGTGCTGCACCCAAGGGGACCTCCAGGTTCAGGGGATCCATCCCTGGAGACATGGGATGCAGCCCCAGAGTCAGGGGCCGGTGCCTGAGAGAAGTGCTGCACCCTGAGGCAGCATGGGCTATGTTTTCCGTGGGGAAAGGAAAGGGCAGAAGGCATGGTCACCCAGCCCAAAAGCAGTCCAGCCTGTTTGCATGTGTTGGCTTGTCCTCATGTACTTGTGGGTGCAGAGCTCAGCAATAGCTTTTTTTTTTTCCAGTTGCACGATGCTCGTTGTGATAACAGGAGGCTTAATTTTGAACAGCACTATGAAACCAGTGAAATAGATGTAAGTATTAGCTGATACTCAATACCAGGAATGACCTGTCTTTTATGTCCTCTCACTGTTCTGGTAGAAGCCTACCAGAATGCAGGACACATGTTTTCCAGCTCAATAGCAGGTATCCAGCTGGAGAAATGTGTTTCCCTGAATTACAGCCATATGCTATATATCCCACTTCAACATATCATATCATGTTCCATCTGCACAGAATTTGACACTGCATAAAACAATCTGCTTTGAATTTGAATACTTCCTCACACAAAATGAAACCCTCTAGCTAGGCTATGAGTCTAAATGCCTCGGAGCTTCTGCTGAAGCTTGTGCCACAAGCAGAAAAGACCAGAACCAAAGCTGTAGGGAGGAGAAGGCATTATCTCTGGGCTGTTTCATCTAAAACAAATTCTACCTTTGCATCAAGGAATTTGTCCTGGTGATTGCTGATAGTGAACAGAGCAGAACTCAGAGCAAGAAATATTCACAAACCCACTAGGACTACCAAGCTGTACAAAGCATAATGCCTAGGAGTACATTGTCCTGGCTTTCTCTAAGTTGCTCTAAACCTCTCACATCTGTAACAGTGTGGTACTTAAGGGGCAGCTAGAGAGCAGATGCTTCAGCAATTTCTAATACTATAGCTCTCATAATTACAGAAAATTTCAGAAAAAAATGTCATGCGTGTTGAAGACAGCTCCTCCTTGCACATACCAACTGCTATGACAAGTCAGTGAGGCAACATGGAAAGGGTTTTGTAGTTTTTCAAGCAAATGTGAATGCTTTCCAATTGTTTGCCACATTTCTAATGGCCCCAGGTCAATCCCATCTTCCTTGCCCTCTTAGGCATTCATCTTAACATAAAGAGCACCCTTCTTCCTGAGATAAAATGTGAAGTCAGAAATACTTGGGAAGTCCTTAAACGATGAACACTTCTTAATTTCCTCTTTCTCTCTCAAAACCTTTCAGCCAGACCTACAGTAGATGCTTGACGTCTCATGGCTCTGCTGCCTGTTTTGTCAGTCATGAATTTGTTTGCATTGTCTCCCAGCAAAACAGCCTTTGGCACATCCCAGGTTAAACAGGTTTATAGACTCTAGTCTATAAGAACAAAAGAAAGAGCAACTGAATGATAGAGAAGAGTCAGTACAACTTCAGCGCTGTTAATGAAAATATTCTGCTTGTATTGACAAAAAGAGACAGAAGTATGTTTTACAGAATTCCAACTCTAGATGATGAGAGTAATTTATTCTCTCTAAAATAACAAAGCAAGCAAACATTTGAGAGCTTGTGTCACACTGGATGTTCATCTTCACTAATCAAAGATGTATGTGAATGGGTTGATTGGCAGGTATGCTGTACTCAGTTCACAGCTGTGCCAGGGTCCTGCAGACACATATCCAAGAACTGATTCCCCTCTCATCTGCAGGGTTTCTGGTTCAAGATGGACCAGACTTTCCATTGCTTTTATTATTCTGGTCACAGTAACATCCAAAACTCCTCTCTAGAGCTCCACATCTGAATCAATATGAAATAAACGACAAACAGAACAGCAATGTTAGATTAAAACTCTTGAGGACACAAACCCCAGTTTCTGAAAAGTATTTCAGAGTCAGCTGTAGGACACAGCTGGCTGCAGAACATCTGCCGGAAAGTGCAGATAACGGGTTTTAGGCTGATTGAGGTTTGGGAGTTTTTTGACCAGAATTGGCATCAACAGAAAATTGTGCCTGGTGAATTCACAGAAGCACATTTTTGTCATGCTATGACCCATTGTCTGATTTATGATGGCAACAAGAAACTCTCATCCAGTGCCAGACTCCATCAGATTGGAAGTGAACAAAGGGACTCCCTCATTCTGAAGCATTCATCTGGCTGCATTAAACAGAATGCCTTATATAAAGTTATGACAGACATTTATTCCACTCTGCTCAGTACTAATGACATCCCAGAAGGCATACTGTCCAGTTTAGGTGCCACGATAGGCATCACAACAAATCCTCTTTTTCCCATTTCAAGAGCAAAATTCAGATCTGTATGTCTCCAGGGAGATAATTGCAGATGAGTGCGTAACAGTTTTTAGCTCTCCTCAGTCTCAGGCAGTTTATGATGAAAAGATCTCAGACACTGTGGCACTGCAGAGTTCTCCATGCTACAGCATCTTGGGAGCTCCATTCCCTCCTCTCCTGATGGCAAGGGATTGAGCAAGGCCCACGCTGGTAGACATATCTGAAAATATTTTTCAGAGCACAGAAAGAAAGAGCCGGTCCTGAGCGAGTCTTACATACATATCTGCTGTGCCCAGATATCCTGATGTCCCAGGTCACGTTAGTCTATGGTCAGCAGACTACCAACGATCCAGAAGATGTCAGAAAATGATCTGTTAGATTATGATGCCTAAAACTGGGCACAGCACTTTGCCTGAGCCCTTGTCAGTCTAGGTGTCAGAACACCTAATATCTCGGTTGTTATACCCTGGAATATCCTAGCCAACTGAATCATTCATTCATTACCTTGTATTCAGAATTAATTTCACTATACAGTCCAGATTCTCTCATGTAGAAGCATGATTAGCTAGTTTTTTTATATTTTGCTTGATGTTATCCTTTCTTAAGTGTAATATTTTGCATAAAGTGCTTAAGTATATATTGTGGCTATTACACTTCACTGTACTTATATCAAACTGTCCCTTTAATGTAGCAAAATCATTTTTGAAGCTTATGTACTTGAGTTGCATGTCACTCTTACCAAGAAGAACAGGAGACTAATTAGATATGATTTGTTCTGGATAAATTCACACTGGATATTTTTAACACATTATCATTCTGCAGTTGCTATTTTATGAGGCACTTGAATTTTTTGCAGTAATTCTCAAAGCATTGGAGGTATCTGAGACAGGTTGTCTGGTCTGTAATTCTTGGTACCTTTTAAATCTTCTCTGTGTTCTTAAATACACTTGTTAATATTTCAGAAATTCCTGTGGTTAGTTCTCTAATGATACCAGAGTAAACTTCCCCAGGACTTCCTGCTCTGAGTATATGCCCTTTATTCAAAGGTTCCTTCGCTTCTCTTCCATGAGCTGCATTTCAATTCCCTTGCTAGTTCTAAGCATGTTCAGCCTCTGATATCAAGTGTCCCCTCCTTGCAAAGGTGGTGTTTCACACTTCAGCCCACTCTGCCATTTGTCCTTTGTTCAATATCCCCATGAATTTATAACCCTTTTCCCTTTTTCCTTATTTCTTGTTCTGATCCCTTTTGCACTCTTTATACTTCAGCCTTCTCTTTTACTTATCCTAGTAGTGTCTTTGCTCACTTTTTGAATGATGGGTTTTTGTCAATAGATAACCACACAGCTTCTGAGTCAGACCTGCTGTATTTCTCCAATGCTGTCCTCCTTGCCAGCAGGATAGGTTCCTACGAGACCTTTAACTGAGGATTTCCTCCAAACTGCCTCTTAAGAGTCTTTCTTCTTTTGGCTCCTCCCTTCAGAACTATCCCTATCAATTGCCCAAAGTGAGGAAATCTGCCATACAGGAGTCACTTGGTCTTGCTCTCCTCCTCCACAGACACATGAGCTCAAATTGCCTTCTAGCAAGTTTCTTTTTATTAATCATATCTATCATAGCTTATCTGGCCATGTCTCCCATAACTGCCTTCACTCTTTGAAACAAAGAGTTGTCCAAACACATTCCAAAAACTTGAGGAACTTTT
Organism: Falcunculus frontatus; assembly: GCA_013398115.1. Taxonomy (NCBI): domain Eukaryota; kingdom Metazoa; phylum Chordata; class Aves; order Passeriformes; genus Falcunculus; species Falcunculus frontatus. Next base: position 1,129,203 of record VZRV01010927.1, on the reverse strand, counting down.
TGTGCTGCTCTGTACTGTTGGGTTTTGTTGGTTTTTTAATTTTCTTACAGCAGATAACCTGGTTAGATGAAGTCCTTGATTACCACTACCTCATATCCTCAGGACACTCCCAGTAGTTGCTCAAAAATGTGACATCAACCTCCTCCTCATTTAGTAATCTTTAGTAGAGTTTTACTGTTCCTCTGTTTCATCTCCAACCACTCTGTCTTTCCCCTCTCTCTGGCCTTCTATACATTCCCAAGATACCAGATAATACTCTTCCATTTTTCACTGCCTCTACTTCCTACACAGATTATACTCTCTCTGCTAATATTGAAGTGCTGTGATTTATTTCACTGAGCCCGTGTGATGCTGATTAAACTGTAGCCTTTGTTGTGTCCCAAGACTTCTTGTTCTTCCTGTTTATTCTCCATACTCTTACCATTAGAGTGAAAACATCTCAGATGTTTGGCAGGTTGCCCTTACATTATCCCTTTTGTTCTTCTATGGCCCTCCTGCAATTTCCCACTTCCACCATAGCAACGAGTTGTCAACCAGACCTCTACTTTTCTTACTCACCTGAGGTCTCTCCTGTCCACTCACCTGAACCCTACTGTCCTAGAAGCATTTTCACTCATTTTTCTCTAGTAATAAAATTCTCAAATTCTGGAAAGCAATGTTTTTTCACTGATTTAACAGTGCTCCATAGGATGGAGATTGTCCTTAGGGTCTTCCTAAAAAATGGTGCAGAAAGTTGTTAGTAGGAAAGCAGTCTTATCGGATAAAGGTCCACAGTCCAATTTCAGATTTCTCAGTTCCAGAGAGGGGGTTGACAGCATTCATAGTTTAAATGAATGCTAGTTTTGTCAAAGTGCTAGCACATTTGCAAATATAAAGTCCCATACTCTGCATCAGGCTGATGTTGTGCAAAGTTAGCTCTGGGTAAAACCTTGGGAGAATACTTTCTAATTCCCAACAGCGTAATACACTAAATAGTAATGTATATTAACTAAGACAGTGGTATTTTTAAGGCTGCAGTCATCAAGGAATAGGCAGATGATGAGTGTAGCAGGGACAATATGTTGATTCTCCTCCCTCACAGTTATGAACAGCTGGAACATCCTCAGTTTACAATGGGTCTGACACTGCAAAGAAACAAGAACAAATATTTGGAAATCTAATCACATAATATAGCTGAATGCTGACAAGAGGACCCTTCTCTAGGGGAGTATACTCCTTTATAGCACATGGCTGCTATGTGAGAGAACAAATTACACGCTATTGATATCTGCTGTCCTGCTGCCCAGCCTCTGAATGATTGACAAGGGTGAAGTTCAGTCACTCAACTTCCTCAAAGCTTCAGATGTGCTTCTGAAGCAAAGACAAGAGGTTATGAAGTAAGATGTTTCATACAATGTGATCAGCTCAAATAAAATTTGAGGTTAAACATTGAGTTGTTAAAAATAAACATGCTTATTTTTTAAATGCAGTAAACAGACCAACCTCTCATCTACATGGAGATAACAAGGAGGAAGACTGGATCTGCTCTTCATGGGGAATTTCCAGTTCTTTTCTCCACAAAAAAAACATTTTCAAAAATACACCCCTCCCACAAATAAATGTAAGATGGACTCTGTGGTCCAAAAAGAAGCTTACTTATAAAGTAAGGGTTTAAGTCTCATGCTGGTCTTTTCATTCATGTACTCAGAATTTGTTCCAAAGCATATCTATACTTCAAAGATGAGTCAGTGATTTTCTTGTGCTTGAGCAGCACAGCCAGTGTGACGGATGAATTGTGTAACATCTGCTGATAAGTATCACACCATCAGCCAGACCAGCTTCAGCTGTCTTCTGTCCCTTGTTGTCTATTCCAAATATTTCATAGATTCTGCTCCCTCTTCTGGCCAGCAACATAATAAAAGAAATAATTTCCCCTTTTAAAATGTGATTTTGAGCACGGGGAGTTGAGAAATGGAAAAGAAACTTCATATTACTTTGGCAGGACAAAGAGATCTGAGCTGTGCATCCACTGCATTTCCATATTTGGATTTCTCTGTAACAAAGGCTTGCAGTATTTGTAGTAAAAAAGCTGAAAAAATAATTACAGGTATTTTCTGTTACATTTTTAATTTACTGGTTATCTCCTGGGGGAGGGTAGGAGAGAGGAAGGGAAGTACAAAGAAAGAAGGACCATCGATCAGCTTTGCTGTATCTATTCACTTCTCCCTCTCAGCACCATATTGCTCCTTTTCAGATTTGTGCTAAAGAATACTCCAGACCTAAAAAAGAGAGTGAGCAGAGATTCCATCTTTAGGAATAGCAGACTTGCCAAAATGGGCTCAGATAATGTTATATTAACTATAGCATGCAGAGAACATGCTCAAAAAGGCCAGTGTTTTCTTTCAGTAAGCGAAATTCAAAAGGTGTGCCCCCAAAGCAGATACTGCAGTTTCTAAGTATTTTTGCCTTTTTTCAGGTTCTCTCACTTCTCTTGGAGATTACCAACCACAAGCATTTGGAACAAATGGCTTTCAAACCTTTTCTGGCCATTAAAGGCATCACCAAAAATTCACCTAATGTAGAAGAAGGTACAAACTGCACTACACTGTACATCCAGGACAGGAAAACATTGCTTCTTTAACGACTTCCTTTGATGGAAGTTTTCTGAGGCCTCCCACAGTTGAACTTTGTCTGATGAAGCTCCCCAAAGCCATGTCTGAGGCGGAGCAGAAAGGACAACTCAGTGACAGCACAGCTTGCCACCAAGCGTGTGATGAATGGGCTTGCAACAGAAGCGATATTGGTTTTTACATGGAAAGGAAATTGCATTGAAAATCTCAGTGTATGGTTTTAGCCAACGCATTGTCTGTACACACAATAATTCATTTGTTCAACAGACAGCAAAATAAAGAGATGATTCATTCAGCCTTCTCTAGCTGAGAATTTTGTAAAATTTCAGATTTTTACATCATGATCATTTCCAGTTGACAATGTCTTACATGCCTTGTTTACCTTTCCTCAAAGAGTATATTGCAGCTTGTTGGGCATCGTTTGCCCATTCTTTCCCTCATAAAGAGAGCAGAGGCTTGATCCATAGCAGAAGATTGAACTGGTGTGGTCAGAACAGCAACCAAAGTTCGCACCAGTCAGAACTGCACATGGTGAACCTGGCTTTAAAACCAAAGCCCTTTTTAAAGCTATAACTTCCAAATCTACCATTAGTAATGGACTTGAAACACTATTAAGTACTAGAAAGCAATGTTCCTCCGGCAGTTGTACTAATTCTAAGGCTGGAGTCTCCTACAGGTCTCTTAGCTGCTGCTATTCAAACACTCGGGCCCGATTCTGCACTCCTTTGTTCAAGCACCAGTCCAAGGGAGTGAAAGCTGGTCAGAGAAAAATGTGTGGGATCAGATCTTGTGATATGGCAAAAAAATTCCACTTTCCATGAAAGGAACCTTGTTTTCAAACACATTCCACAAGGTGAGCAGCTCTTTCAGCCCTTCTGCATATAAGATGAGGCTTTTTTTTTTTTCCCTGAGAGTGAGGCTCACAGCCCCCAAGCTGCCTGTACCACCTCTGCATGCATCACTGAGAGAAGATCCTTCTCTTACTGAAATAGCTACTCATTGAATAGTTCTTCATTATCTAAGAGATAGCCAGGAAATATTTAATAAATATATTACCCATTGCATCAAAATAAATATCATTTATAAAACATTCATTGTCTTTTGCTCATCATCATCATCATACAGTGTATATTAATGTCCCCAGTACAGATGAGATTTACAAACGTTTGCCTGAATTTTTCCCCTTAATGCATTCTCCCACTTACAATAATCATTGCATAAAATGCATAAAAACATAATGCAGCTTTATGCCACTGGCATATACCAAAGACGAAACTAGAGATCTTGTGAGAGTACAAAAAGTCTTCAGACAGGAGGAATGGCTTTAGGTACGCCTTCAAGTGGCACTTGATCCAACTCAACTCTGCAGCATTTTAGAATTAGAGCCAATATTTACTCGAGAATTCAGAATTACTTAATCAAATAATAGAACATATAAAAGCAAGCTGACTTTTTGGGAAAAAAAATGTTTAATAATACAATAATAGTTGTAGTATCGTCCAGTAAAGGTGTATTGTAAAAATGTTCTGAATATTAATTTACCTCAGATAACTTTAGAGTTGTAAATACTTGCATTATATTGAGGTAGACAGTAAAAAAAATCTTTTCTCCATTATTAGCACAGAATTTAAATCTTGTAATAATATCTTAAGGAAATGATAATGTTAAGTAAGGATGAAATATTTGATTAATGCTTAATTCTGTACAACTCAAATATAAACTTTAAAAAATATTAGAAATTATAACATTTCGAGTGCATATCATGTTTTGTACATTAAAAAAGAAATGCATGTTGTTCATCTCCATTTTGCACTTTTCAGTCTGTTTAAATAAACAAATATTTACAACTTTTATATGAACAACAGTGCATCCAAAGCAAAATGTGCATTTTAAATTAATGCTCCTGGTCGAGTCTTTTTATTAGCATTTTATATTATTATTCTCTTCTCTTTTTAACTTTTTTTCCACAAGTTTGTAGCTCTGCAAAACCAGATAAGCCAACAATTCTAGAAATCGGTGGGGAAAAGCCTGAAACTACGAACATAATAATTACATTAAGAAAGGGCTAGGCATAGCTTCGAAGTGCATTTTCCTTAGGTGAAGCCACGGCTGAGACCAAAGGTGGGAAAGAAACAGAAATCTTAAAACGCCTTTTCCAGCACAATATTTGCGTATAATACTGCTGCAAGTTGCGAGGGCTGCCGAGACAGAGCTACCCAGAGACCTGGCACTGGCATCCTTGCACTCTTCGTGAGACCCGAAGGAGTTTCCTTTCCAATCCACCCCGGTTGTGCTTTCTGCAACACTTCGCTCTTCACAGTTTTTCTTTGCTGTCTTAAAATAAAACCTAGCTGGTAATTACAATCTTAAGCAATTCTTGATTTGTTTCTCTTTTTTTCTCCTTTTCTCTTTCTTTTTTTTCCCTGGGGGGGGAGGGGGGGGGAAGGGGGGGCCGTAGGCTATTTCTGGCTGGTAAGCTTGCAGGAATGTGAAAGAGAGAGGGCAGAAATGAAACAGCCCTCTTCAGAGCAACTTCAGAGAGAGGGATCAGTCTGCTCCCTCCCCCGACTCTTTTTGTACTTGGTAAATTGCCTTCACCTTTGGAGGGAGGAGGATAGATCGCCAGATAAACCCCGGGGGAGGAGAGGGGAGCGGGGAAGGGCCCGGGCGGGGGCCTCGCCGCCTGCCCGGCCCGCTCGCCCTTCCCCGAAGTC
>VZRV01010927.1:979362-1112782 GCA_013398115.1 Falcunculus frontatus | reverse complement strand
CGCGGGGCGGTCCGCGGCGGGGCGGGACACCCCGCGGTCGGGTGCTTGGGGGTCTCTTTGCTCCCTCCTCGCTGTGTACTCCACGCGGGAAGCGGACACGAGGGCCGGAGAGGGATGCCGCGCGCCTTGCTGCCACCTCTCGGGTACCGCTTCTCATCAACCCACCGGTGCTGTCATGTGTTCAGGTGCCTCACAGGTTCTCCAGTGTTGAGTAGGGGCAGACTCATGCGAAGCTGATGATTTTGCTTGAGGCTCTCTGTATTCCCGTGGCTATGTGCCCAGAAGCTTGTCACAAAGCAGGGGTCTTACAAGGAGAATTTGGTGGAAAGTGAGGGTCTCACCTTAGGATGTGCCAGCCTTCAGGCAGGCCCTGCCACCCATCAGAGAAGGAAGGGAAAGCATAGGAAGAGCCAGAGACCATTCTCCTTGTCTCAAAATCTGCAAATCGGCTACCAAGAGGGCACCAGCCCAAGTGGAGCACAGTGCCAGGCTGGGGCCTGGCAAAAGGCAGTGCCGGGCACTACTGGGCAGGCAGCACTGTCAAGATAATCAGGATAGCCTGGGGCAGGCAGGAAAGATTCCTCAAAGCAGGGCACACATTGGCCTTTTGCTGGTCATGCAAAAGACAGCAGTGGAGCAGAAATACTAGGATTCAGAAATTCACCCACCCCTTTTCATTTGGCTTTTCAGAGGTGCATCCTCCAGCATAAAACTGGTGTCAGTTCTCCAGTGGTTTCATCCAACCACCTGTCTAGGGTTCAAAGCCATGGACAAAGCATGATAACATGCTTACATTACTCTACCTGTCCTGATCACTCCTTGCTTTCTCCTTCACCTTCTCATCCTCCTGCCTGAACCACGGCACTGCTGCTGCAGGCAGCCACAAACCACCCTCTTCCACTTCCTCATGTGGCTTTTCTCTGCCCTGTGCTGAACTTTCCTCCTTTCCTGTCTTGATCTCCCATTGTCCACTTCTTCTTACCTCTCCTGTCTGCCCCAGCTCTGCCACTGGTGGATTTTCCTCTCATTCCAGTAAGAGATCATGTGTGTTTAGCAGTGAAAGCTTGATCCATAGTAAATAAATGGAATCTGGCATTCATCCCACATTGAATCTGAGATCTCTGACCATGCTCCTCCATCAGCTGCCATTTTTCATGCAGTCACACACTGGACTTGTCTTCTTCCCTGTTCTCATTTTCTGCCATGAGAGAGAAGATCAAACCTGGGCTTTTGGCACTACTCCCAGCACAGGAGCAGTGAGATGAGGCAAACCCTGACAGGGCATATGGAGCAGGTTTCTAGCCTGGCACATCCCAGTTTGCCTGTAGGTTGCTTAGTCCCACTGTGTTCCCCATCTCCTATGGAGAGATGCTAGGAACAATGAGGAACATGAGGGGAACATTCAAAGTAAGTGACGGGCTCAGGTTCCAAGTGAACCCAGCTGCATCTCTGCTAGCAAAAAAGATAATTCCAAGACAGGATCTCACACTATCCTGCAGCCCTCCATACATGGCTTAGAGAGCTCCCTGGTGTGTTTTGGCCCATGCCAACTAGCACTTTCCCAGCCAGTACCCAGGCCTGTTACAACTTATGGCTTGTGCCAGCGCCTGTCCCTAGATGGCCATTTGGATGCGACCACGTGGATGTGGGACACATCGTACAGCTGGGATTAGAGAATGGGGCCCGTCATTGCCTTGGCTTCTTTTTAGCAGGATAGATGTACTGAGAGACACTGGCAGATGAACTGTGAAAAGACAGGGCTACAAAAAAGTCTCAGTGACAGTGCAGAAATGAGGCAAGTGTTCTGCAAAACCAATTCCCACTTCATTCCATCCTGTTTCTTCACCCCCTTTTATTTATTGTGCTTTCACTCCTCCTGCCTATCCTCTGGCTTCACAGACACCCTTCTGACCACTACCCTCCCTTTTCATCAGCTGCTTTCTGCACTGGGACCTTCCCCCCTCCTCCTGTCCCTTTGGCTTCACTTTTCTGATGCCTTACTTTTGTTACTTCTGCTCCCTTTTGCCACTCCCATCCTTTCTGCTCTGTACTTAGCATTTTGGCTATTTTTTTCTTGCCATGACCCAGTTCCTTCCGGAGCCTTATCATCACTTTTTTGTTTCCTTCTGCCCCTTTTGTGTCCTATTCACTTATTCCATGCTCCTGCTGGCTATCTCCAATCAGCTGCCCAGCTCCAGTTTCTCCTCCGTCAACTTCTGCCCAACCCTAGCCCCCCAGGCTCTTTCTTTTCTCTCCTGCTGTATTTCATTGTCCTATTTTTCTTTTCTGATATTGTTCCCACTTCCCACATCCCCTCCTTGTGGTCCCAAATGCTGCTGCTGCACGGCTGCCCTTTCCCACTCTCACTCCGCTGGTTTCCAGGGTCCCCTCTGGTGCTCCCAGAGTGTCTGTTCCCTTCCTGCCTTTGTCTCTCGGTCTGTCTCTCCTCTTCCCTCTTTGTTCTCAGCTTTTTCCTCCCTTGGCCTCCTCCTCTCCCAAGGGGAGGTGGTTTCATACTAATGCAAAGCTGCAAGGTCTCAAGAGCAACTTCCATCAGCCTGATTTAATTTCTACCTGCTGCTTTTGCATGTTTTAATGCATTCTCTAAAATTGACTTGGATAGCTGCTTTGCACTGTCACTTCTTTATCAGGGGCTTGACTTGCAGCCCTCTGCAGCTTACAGGGGCCTTTCCTCTGGCTCTTGTGACCTTTCAAGCAGTGTGGAGGCTGAGGTCCTGCTAAGGCAGATGCCCCCCTGGTAGCACCCCAAGACAGTGTTGCTTAGTGGGTGAGAGTGTACACAGGTGGTAGTAACAGCCATAAATAGGCAGTGTTGCTTTCCAGCCTGTTTCTCAAAGCATTAGGTTGCTCAGGGTGCCCCCTTGCCATTTTGGAAGACAACGCCGTTGTTCAATACAGCTAATTGTCAAGACAGTCACTTAAGAGAATGACAGAGTAGGGAATGGTGGGGACATAGCAGTTGTAACACCCCATGGAGCTACATAGTCAGGCCACTGCGAGGGACTTGAATAAACTGAACCATCTTAAGAAGTTTTGGGTTTGATCGTCACTGAGAAAACTGTGTGACACTGGACCTGGGAACTGCAGGCAGGAGTGGGCACTTAGTGGGGCAGCATGAGAATGAATCAGCGCCTGTGAGACACTCGGGATCCCTGCTTCAGTGCATGGCAAAGAGTGTAATAATGGCAGCAACAATAAAAAGAGTAACATAATAGCAGCCACCAGAAAAGAAGAATAGCATTTCTTAAAATTATTTCCTTTCCGGTTTTCTCAACAATAAAAGTTGGCCAGATTTCAGTTTATAATTGCATTATACATATTTTGTAACAATTTTTAAATTTCAAATATGTTTCTCCGAACCAAAGCAATTTGGAGACTGCAAAAATGCAATTTTAAAACCACTTTCATTAATTTCCTTGCACTACTGCACATACTTTTCACGGCTTTCACATTTTTTCTTTCTGTGAATTCGCTATTCTGGAGAAAAGAAAAACGGCAAATTTGAAAGTCAGGAAGCAGTCCAAATCAGATGGGATTTTTTTCATCTGGAAGTTTAATGGAAATTAATTTCTCTTGCTGTAACCATAACATGACCAGCGATGTTGAGGAAGAATGTCAGAAGTTTTAATTTGTCCCTGCAAAGTGGTCAAGCCAAGACATAAGCATCATTCTTTTCACCTCTGGTTTGTGGCCATTTGTAAGAGTTACGGTGGTGGATAAGGGATATGAGTACAGAGTTCATCAGCTTGCAGACATTCCTTCTTAGTATTTTTTCCTCCTTTTTTTGTGTCTAGGTTGATGCCCGTTTTAACATGAATGATCTATCGTAGGATTTTTATTTCTGTGAACAAAAATAATTTTTTATTAGGATGAGTAGAAAATGTATCAAACTATGGGCTTTTCCCCGCTTTAGCACAATAGGCTCCAAAAAGGCTGTGGTTACACCACATAATCAGGGGGCAGGGATTCCTACCGGCACAGCAGTTAGCACATGTTCCAAAACACCCGTGTAGTCCATATGTGCTGGTTTTCAGCAAAACACAGCCTCCACAAGCACTGGCTTTGAAAATGGGAATTGTCTTTCCAAGGCCTTGGTTCCGAGGTATTAAATTCTTATCCTCTTAGCCTCAGCATTTTTAGCACCTCTAATCTTTTCTGCAGTGCTCCTGAAAAGGGTGATTTTCAGTGCTTCATACTGGCAGGAATATTTATTTTTCAGTAGGTATATTTTGACACAGGAGTTGTTTCCCCTTCCCCAGATGGATCTTCCCTTATGGGTAAAGGGCCAGCTCCTCTTCCAGCCTCCCTCCCAGCTGGGCTGCCCTGCTCTTGGCTGAGAGCATCTTCTGAGATGGAGCACCAAGCTCCTTCTCTGCTGCCTGCAGTTGGGACCATCATATTAGCAAAAAAAAACCCCAACAAACTCTTAACATAGAAAATCGTTTTTTTAAAAACGGATTTATTTCAGCATTCCCCATCTCCAAACTGTCAACATAAACCTCAAAATTCTAAGTAGATCAAGATTTTTACCTGCCAAAACGATGGCATGTGAACTAACAGGAGACAAAAGAACATACCCAAATAAATAGAATTGCTTTAGGAGAGTCTGAAGTACCTCCCGCACTGTGGTCCTCCAAAGAAAGTTCTGTTTCACTTTCCAAGCATCCCACAAGGGATCTGCACCTCTCCCAGCACACCTCAGCCCGTAGAGCTCTTCCAGATGAGTCCCCTGTGCTGGCTCAGTGGAGGCTTGTGCAGCCCCACAGTGTGGGGAAAGGCTTTCCCATTTCTTTTCCTTTTGCTCCTGCTTTTGGCTGTTAATCTTTTCACAAAAGAAGTCGGTAGAAGGAGCAGAGCTAACCCCACACAACACTGGTGCTTTTTACAGTGTTTTATTTTGCCACAAACCAGTGGCAACTTCGCTTCTCTGGAAGCTCTCTGCATTTTTGTCACTGTCTTAGATTAGAACCACATTGTCTCTCACTCACAGTTAAAAACTTAATATATGGACGTGAAGAGTAAAGCAACTCCTGCATTCTTGGTGCATCGAAACACATCCTGACATCAGGAAAACAAATTGCAGCGTATAGATCAGGAGAATGGGGAAAAGTTTGCAACAGTGATTCTGCTTTCATTTGCTCTGGTGTAGAAAATTAAAAGGGTGTAGGAAATTGTTTTTCCTGTTTAAGATAGATTTGATTTTGAAAAATTACTGCTAACTTTGTAAACATTAAAATAGACCCAATAAAGACGTGAAATTTCGCACGGGGGATCTACAATGTTTGTATAATTATAAGCATATGGTTACTTTACATGAAGTCTCTGTTATACTTTTATTTACTAGTGCTTGGGGAAAACAGAGGTTCTCAAATTCAGTGTTTATTTACATGTATAGGGCATGTCACAGTCTCCATTAACCTGTCATAATCTGTATTTCTGCCTTGGAACTCCAGCTATATAAAGTGAAACACCACTCACACCATCATTTCTAATTTCTTCAGCTACTCTGCTAAATCAGACAATTTCTGTCGTTTCTAAAGAATGTATATCCTGCTGCTGGTGGCAGAATGAGAACTGCTTACCACCTCAGCGCCTGCTTATTTCAGCTCTTGGGGGGTAAAAGTGAAAGCTGTTGCTTCGATGCAGTTTTCTTTGTTCCGAGGAATTTTGTGGGACTTTAATTTGTTTTCTTTTTAGTCTGACTTTCCACAAGGCTATGAACCAGCCCTGGAGGATACTCGGCATTTTTTCTTTGATATACACAACTCCTAATTTTATAGGACACAAAAAGAACTCAGATCCAGCAGGATTCAGCCCTCAGTTTGTGGGCTGAATTACATTATTTTTTGTCTTTAATACTGAGTGGCCATATGTCTTTGCCTCAGGAAGTGCAGGAGCTCATATATGCACAGTAACTTCACATCTTAGAAAAAAAGGTGAAATTATTTGCAGATTTTTTTTGCACTTTTCCCTTCTATGTAAGAATACTTACAGTTTTGATAAGCTAGATTTAACTGTGCATTTGGGGTGAATAACTCAGCTCAGGCTTCCAGGTTTGGCTTCACTCAGGCTGGTGCTATTAAATGATGTGCTTGCTGTTATGAATGATCACAACCACACGTTCTGACAGCAGAGGGACAGGGACATACAGCAAATTCCTTTCAAAAGAAGATTAAGGAGTCTGTACAAAGTGTTGCGTCACTGCAGTCTGGCCTAACAGCACAAAGAAATTTATTTGCATCCTTTTATTTTACAATTCCTTTCTCACTCATCTCTTTTTCCTCCACTTCCCTCTTGTCACTTCAGAACCGCATGGCCATTTGGAATATGGCAGCTGGATTTTCTCACAGACCCTGAGAAGACTTCAAGATATCTTGGTTACTGTTCAGTTACCAGTTCTGGGATGCAAATGAGCACTTATCTGACACCTCGAAGATGTGGGTACCAATCTCATCCCTACTCACACTACCTCAGGAGTGTCACTGCATCTCTCCTTACTGTTGTTTCTGCCTCATTCCTTGTTTCAGCTACAAACTCTTCAGGACAGGATCTGCTTTCCATGCTACTGCTATTTAATTTTTTTATTGATAGGGAAAATTTAATTTTTCCTTACATTAGTTCAAAGCAATCCACCAGTTCTAGCTCTGCCGAGCCCACTGCGTGTTGCTTACTGTCTTCCCAGACCAGAACCTGGAGCCATTTGGCCTAGAGAAAACCTTTAGGAGCAATGCAGGAGAGTCACTGCATACGGATCCAAACCAGGAGGGTGCCAATGGAATAGCCTCTGGCAAAGAGAACAAACTCCTGGGAAGTAAAAAATTCAGTTTAACACTTGGCAATGCTTTGATATTGGAAGGAGATGGGCTGTAGCAGTCTTCAGGCTGGGGACATTCCCTTGTCCAGGGAAGTTGTGCCTGAGGATGGTGGCAGAGGTGGGAGAGGCACAGGCTGAACTCTGTGATCATGACAGCTGCCACGGTAATTCCACTCTTTTCCCCCTCCTTTTTGTTTGGTTTACTGAGGAGAGAGTGAAATGCATAGAGGGGAGGAGGAGGAGATCAAGGAAAGAAAGGAAAAGGCAAGCTGATAGTGGTTTTATATCAAAAGGTTAGCTGTCAGCTGGATCTTTCCTACTAAATAAAGGGACTTGATGTGAATTCTACTCCATCTCAGAAAGCATCCCCATATGCTGCAAGTGTTCCTTTCTCTTTACATTTCTTTTTTTTTGCGTTTTAAAATCTCTGCAATTTTGAAAAGCCACTTTTCCTATCCCTGTCACAAGAGAGGCAGGCACAGCAAATGGAAGACGACTTGTCCTGGAGAAACAGTTGAAGTATTTCTCCAAGGGGCAGTGCTACAACACAGTCCCATGCCTGCCAGCTGCCACCGGGAGACTCCATGCTCCTATCCCAGACAGCCATAGTGTCCATCCTTTATAGGGCCCAAATTAACTCAGCTATTTTGCTCAGTAAAAGATGATTAAACAAGCAGTAAGATGTTATCATTAGAGTCTTCCTATTAAACTGTGACTGTAAATACTGGCATAGGAAGCATAAAGCTTCCTCAAGCTAAGCATGTCAGAAGATAATATTTCCTTTAACATTGTCCACAAAATACATTGGTTGACCAAAGTGTTTATCAGTGCTATCTCTTAGGAAATCAACCAGTTTATTTTCAGTTCCTCTGACTGCTTTATATTTAATGCAGTAATTTGGTTACCTATTACATAAAACTGCATCATTAAATAGATTGCCCAAAGCATTTTCAACACCACAAAGGCAAAAGACTTACACAAAAGAACGCCAAGGCTCAAAAAGAAGTATTCACCAGCTAGAGCGCAGCAAAACCCTCTTGCCTGTAGCATATTTTGTTTCCTTTTCAGCTTAATCGTTATTCTGAATTCCCTTATTTGAAATGCTTGTTCTGGGATTAATTAAATCAGCTAGTCTGATCCTTGAGCTGCTGATGTGTACATTTTTTTCTTTCTTAATGTATGGTGGGTTTTTTTCTATATACAAGAGCAGTGGTAGCAAGCCAGAGCAATGCCAGTGTGCTGTACCAAACAAAGAGTTCTAAAGCAGAAGTGTTGGAGTATTCTTCCTCCCTACTGATGCCAATGCTGCCCTGGCACAGGGAATCACTTCCACACCTCCTATACATGCATGGCTGCTGGTGTGGGCAGATACCAGTGAGTCAGGAGGGAGCTGGGAGTGATGGCAGAATAAGAATATTAGTGCATTTACAAGTAAAAATTGGGGCATGGCCTTTATCCTCGGTATTTTATCTGTGCCAATCAAGCAGCAAAAAAGTCCTTTATAAAAGCCAAGCTGAAACTGTGCAAACAGTGTAGGTAACAACCCTCATACTCGCTCTGGATCAAACAGAATAAATGTACAATAGTTTGGGAGGTGCTGGTTTGCCTCTGTATTTCTGAAGTTTGGAGAGGTTTGGTCACTTTGGGTGTGGGCCCGAAGCCATTCGCAGGCAAGGGGAGTCTTGGCTGGGGCAGAGAGCTGACCTTTTTATTGCAGGGCTGGTCTACAGTGATCAGAATAAACCTGCTGTCGTTCAGTCCGCATCGCCTTCACATCAGTGTTGCTCTCACTGACAGTAATGGGAATTATGGCTGCAGTTTAACTTTCTCATGTGCCAAGGTATCCCACAGGTAACAACCTGGGTGTATGTACACGAATTAGTTCTTAAAGCTGCACACATTTCTCCTCTTTATAAAAGAAGACCAGGCACTCTATAACTGCTAAGAACAGGCTGTCTGAAAGGTGTTTTATTAACTAAAGTTAGGGAAGAAAATGAAACTGAAAAGAATACGACTGCATATTAAACTACATGAAGTGGTCATGACAACTGGGGATCTCAGTATCATAAAATTTTAACAGCTGGATGCAATCAGTGGGGATTTTCTGTTTTTCTTTTTTGTTAAGCTTAAGAAAGAAAAGGAGGAAGAAGAAAAAAAAAAAAAAAGAAAAGCTTCATTTTACTCAAGCAAGCTTTTTATCCAGCTCAGCTTTCTTTGCTTAATATCAGAAGTTGTCTTTACTTCTCTATAAATCTCAGCACTGCCTGTGCTTAGTTGACATCGTCCTTTTCCCGGGGCAGGGATTCCACAACTGGAGGTGTTCAATATCCCCAACAGCAGCACAACAAGGAATGGAAAACAGAGAAATGCATGTTATAGGGAGACTTCCCCTGTGTGTATGCAATTTTCGGAACTTACCAAATAATTAATCAAAATCAAATTTTGCCTCACAATTCATCAAGACTCAACTGTGCCTGAAATCCCACAGTAGCTCCTCAGCAAAAGGACTAAGTTCCACAGTAAGTCAGCAGAAACATTTTAATGTTTGTCTGGGCATCTTCCATTTCATCGCATGTAATCTCAGCCCAGGCTTTCACTTATTGTACATTTCTTTCTTTAGCACTGCTTGCTTCCTGGTAATGTCAGCACTTGCCTTGAGGTAGCTGAAGAAACATTTCTCAGACTGAGCTTTATCAGACCTACAGAAGAAGAGGGCATTACCAAAAATAATGTCATGGACTTCTTACCCTTGCAAAAAGTGTATGTTTAAAAAACAAGTTCAGAATTGTATATAATTTACTGGAATCGTATTCCTTGATAGCTCCAGTGAGGACTGGCTTATTTTTCCAGGGAGTAATGGGATATTATTCACCATAACTGAGTTTGATGGCTCTCTGTCTGACTTGTATTATTTCGCTCAGGCAGCCTTATAAACAAGCATGTTTCCTCAGTTCATTGTTATTTCTGTGTCTGTTAAAATGCAAACTGACTCCAAACTTCTGACTTCACCTTTCAGTGCTTACACGTGCATTTTTGTTTACTAAAATAACTTCATTTTTCATTTACTGATGGCTCATGAAGCCTACAACAGCATCCACACGTCTGAAGAAAATCTTCTTCTCTTGTTGCATTTTCAGCCTCCCCAAATCCCACTTGTCTCCAGAGTCACAGGTTTTCCAGAGCAGAGGTTGCATTCTGAATAAACTC
Organism: Falcunculus frontatus; assembly: GCA_013398115.1. Lineage (NCBI taxonomy): Eukaryota > Metazoa > Chordata > Aves > Passeriformes > Falcunculus > Falcunculus frontatus. The sequence continues at coordinate 1,102,740 of VZRV01010927.1, read as the reverse complement.
CCAAGCCCTTGTTTTGAGGCCTGTGGATGGGCTTTGCCTCTCCTGAGGGACTCAGCACTGCACATTCATACTGAGGGTCAGAGCAAGGCAGGATGGAGCACTGAGGCCGCAAAAAGAGCAGATGTCACGTGGGGAATTTTCACCTTCAATCTCCCAACTCCTTCAACGGATTGGCCTAAATCATGTTTTCCATGTTCTCCCACAAAATAATTTGGAAACAGCTGTAGGAGGGCCAAAATAAACACTAGCAGATGTTTGGAAAATGTCATGGGCTGTCCTTTGATGAGAGGCCTGGGAAGGGAGCCAAGGATATCACCTGGCAGTGCCCGTATCAGTGAGCTGTGGAGAGAACTGGTGGGCAATGAAATGCTGGCTGGGCTTGCTGACTGCAGAGACCAGGGACAGGGACCTGGCCTCCAGTTTTGGGGGAATGTGTCTGGACTGTGGGGGATTTCTGAGTGGTGGGCTTGCTTCAATCCCAAATGTCTCTGAACTGAAGTAAGCCCCCACCAAACGAAGCTGCTGCATATGTTTTGAGCAGAGATGTGAACTCAGAGCCATGAGCACAGGTTAAATGATCAGAGGGAAGAGACAAGATATATGCTTGTCTATGGAGAGCCAATTAATAGTACAACCAAACCACCGGGATTGAACCACATTATGTATTTCAGAGGCTTGTACGAGGCACTGTGTGGTGGATAAGGCTTTTTTTTCCAAGAGAAATTGCTGCTCAGGGGGTCCTCGGGAAGATCACCGAGTCATTCCATCCATCACTCCAAATGAACTAGCAGCACCCTAGGGAAAACCCGGGCAATGTGTGAATGAACATCCTCGGAGGGAGATGTTCGAGCGAAAATAGGGACTATACTGGCACCTGATGGTGTCACCACTGGGTGACACGAAATGCGCTCTGTGGGACTAGCACTTAGGCTCCGAGCAGACTTTTCGCCCTTAAGGCCAAGATCTGAGGAGTGCACGGGCTTGGCGGGGGACACACGCTGTAAGGACTCTGCTCCCGTTTCCTGACTTCCTTCTCGCACCTCCAGCTTGCGGACGGCCCTGAGGGCCCGGCGTGCTCCGACCCCAGGCCGGGAAAGCGGCCAGAGGAGAGCAGGGGCGGCCCCTTCCCCGCAATTACCGGGACAGAGTCCCCGCTCCGGTGCCGCTCCGTCCCCGCTCCGCTGCCGCTCCCGTCCCCGCTCCGCTACCGCTCCCGGGGCAGCCTCCCTCCCTCCCTTTCTCCCTCCCTCTCTCCCCTCCCCTCTCTCCCTCTCTCCCCTCCCCTCTCTCCCTCCCTCCCCTCTCTCCCTCCCCTCCCTCCTCTCTCTCGGGCCGTGCCCGGGCCGACAGCGCCACCTGGCGGCCGGAGCGAGCGGCGCCGCCCGCCCCGGGGAGCCCCTCCCCCATCCCTCCGGTGGGTTCTCCCAGTTGGGACTCCAGTTGGGACTCCAGTTGGGACTCCAGTTGGCGCACTCACCGCTCTGTGTGTCCCTGAGCACCGCTGCGACAGTCATACGAGCCTTTTCGAGAACGGTTTCCTTAACTTGTTTCCGTTCCCTGGGGCGGGGCTGCCCGTGGCGTTGTCCTGCTGGAGCACCTCCACTTCTCAAAAATTTCTGACCTCCTTTTTGTGTTCATTTGTTCCACATGCTCATTCTAGTCCCCAAAGCAGAAGCCCACAGACTGATTTTCCCAAATGATGCTTGCCTTGCATGCTGTGAGAATCCGGCAGGAATGACAGCACAGACATGAAGCGGCTACAGAGAGCATCCGAGGTGAGGAAACAAGAAGGTACAAGCTGAAACAGTGGGCATCCAACCTAAACCACACAGCACAGCAGGATGATGAGATAAGGGCTTTTCTCACAATAATGAAGAGGAGAAGTGCAAAGATATGAAAAATTGAAAGTTATTTTCCTACACTTAGCATAAGTCCAGAAAGAGTGAAAAGTTTGGAGAGAAGCAGCTCATTATACCCCGGTCTGTGGATGCTGGAAACCTGATGGGTGCAGCAGCTACCCGAGGGACTCCTGCAGCCTTTGCCGCAGGTGCTCCTGCAGAGAATACAATTTTCCCAATGATTCACACTTTTTTCGATGTCCTCACAGGACAGCTTTATAAACTCTGTGTGAGCTCTGCCTGAGACTACAGGCTCACGAAGGTACCCTGCAAAATGATAGAGCCTGAATGAGCTTCAGGGGGGTTCTGTAACTCACACAGACCTGAAACTCATGGGCACATATTGTCATGAGGCTGTGCTGGAGCCAAACCCTGCCCCACGTGTCACTCACCAGTGTCAGAAAGACCACTTGTGTTTCCAGATTACTCTTCGCTGCAGGTGTGAAGTGCTAGACGTCAACAGTGGGAGATGGAGTCGTTTGTCACCTCTGCTAGACAGCAATGACTTCCATCAAACCACCAAGAGGCTGGCCACTCAAACAGGCACAGTAATGTCTAACAGAGCCTGTCTGTCTGCAGGGACTGTATACAGGCTTAGCATCCAAATTGTCTGTGAGATGATACACATGGTTCTGCAGCTCCACTTGCACGGCCAGGACTCAGGTGCAGAATGAGGTTCTTCCGTGCACCCGAGCGCTGCAGGTCCTTGTTTTCCGCTCTTTGGAAAGTTTTCTTCTTGATGTAGAATGAACTTTTAAGGATTTTTCTTTTCTAACATTCACATTACATTTCAACTTACTGATGAATGTAGCAACCTGCTTTCTGTTTTCACAATGTGTTTTGCCCATGAACTTAATTTTCTCGTCAGATGTTGAGAGCTGCGGAGGCACTTGGAAAGTTCTTGGCTCACATGCACTGCCCCAGACCACACCTTCTCCTTGAGGAATTCCCAGGCTTTCAACTCAAGACTGTGATCTCTGTAAACCCTTGTCTGTGATGTCTGAATATTTGTAATACTTCTCATTGTTCAGGATTTAGCTCCATCCAAGTGCATGGGGTGACTTGCCATTCACCAGCAGATATGTTCCAGGCTCCCTCCAGCAAAATTTTCTCACCTCTCCAGGCTCTCCTGTGTAGACCAGCAGGCTGTCAAGGAGGGCGAGGAGAAGAAAATTGTGGTCCCCTCAGAAGTCAGGAGAAAACTTTTCACCTGCTTTTGCAGAGTCCATGCTGTGCCTTCCCTGCTGACTTCACCAGTGCTTGGGCAGTGTCCCAGCCCTCAGTTAGGACTTTGGGCTGTCCCTGTCGTGAGCTGCAGCCCTGTGAGATGGATGCTGCCGTGGCCAAGCAGCGGGTGTGAACCTCGCTCAGTGCCCGTGTCCTTCTGGGTCAGCCACTGGCCATCACTGCTGGATCCACAAAACTGCACAGCTGCAGATCCAGAAGGGGTTTGTGGGTGGAAGCAGAAAGACCACTCTTAAACTCACTCTCTCTGGGCATGAGAAAGATGGAGTCTTCCAATTGTACCTGGACTACTCGGTGCTTTGTAAGCTTTGGTGCAAGAAAAGGGAGAGCCTGGGATTTCCAGTGAAAGAAAAAAGTCCATGGTAATAAATAAGATTTAAGATTATTGGAGTTGTAAGAACAATAATTGCAGAGCTACATGCTGGTAAATTTTTATCACACGATAATACACGTGGCACCAGCAAAGAGAGTCTCTGATTTCTTTGCTTAAGCATATGAACTACCACACATTTATAAAAGCAACCATTCCTATTTTCTTATGCTGTTTGGAATATGTTTGAAAAGCACATTCAAGTGTGGGGAAGTGTCCAAAAAAGTTGCATCTGTCTGGTTTATGACTGACAGGAAAGGCCAAGCAATTATCTGAACTCCTGATGGGACAATTTTGTTCAGATGTATTTTGGGGTCAGAAGGCAAGGATTTCATCAGAGAGAGTTCTTCAGCTTATGAAACATACAATGTGTCCAAAACAAGGTCTGAAGTTGATTAGACATAAGTATTCAAAAGGAAATGATTTACATGACAGCTCTGGATGTATCGTCCTCTCAGTAAGATCTGACCCAGCAAGGCTGGGATAACTCACTTATGAAATAGGGCTTGCAAACCCAGTTAGGCTTTTTTTTTTTTTTCCCCCACTGTAATGCTTTGCAGGGAATTAGTATATAAATCCTCAAGAACCAGGTAGAAATGTAGGAATAGTTCCTCAGCTGGTGTAAATGAGCATAACTCCACCAACTAGTGGAGTGCTGGAAAACCAGGGCCATGGTTTCTAGATGGGCTGACAGGTTTTGCTGTGTTCTGATGCTGTTTGGCAGGGGTTTTGAAAGAGGCAACACAGGTTGCCCAGGCAGTTACAAGGCTGCTCATGTGTGGGGCATGTGCTGCGTCTTTTCCTCCAGAGCAGCAGATGCCGCACATCTGCACAGCTCTGTCATGGCCACTGGGTCCAGGGGGTCTGCTCAGGGGAAAAAAAATGGTTCCCTTGTCACACAGGGCTTTTCCACTGTGAGTATTTTGGGGACACCTGCTGTTGGCACTCAGAAGCAGGAAGAGCATGAGGATTTTGCCTGGTGCAGCGTTTTCCTTCTTTTTTAACCCACAAACCATAGAGGCTGAGTGCCTACACAGGAAAAGATCACGCAGAAAGTATTAAAAATAATAGTTGCCCTTCATGTCCCCTCTTCCTTTTTCCTGTCACTTTTTTTTTTTTGGGGGGGGGGGGTACTGCAGCAGACAAAGCAGTCTATTTGCGCGTGTTTCATCCTTGGTGTGTTTAAACATCGTTGTTTATTTCTATGCATTCTGCATTTTTGTCTTCCAATTCTGCCACACACATAGAGTTTACTGTGAAAGACTGAGAATGGATATTTTTAAATTCAAACAGATTCACTTTTTAAAACTTTCTTCTTACAGGTGAGACCTCTTTCTCACACCTTCCTAGAGGGCTGTGCAAAGGTCCCTCATGCTTTTAGCAAGACAGGCTTGATGTCTCTGGAAGATTTATTGTGAGTCACAACTTAATCAAGGAACAAAGAAAGATTCACTTTTCATGCAACTTGTACAGCATCATCACCTGAGAGGCTCAGCACTAGTAAATCTTACTGGCATACTCTGAAGGGTGATCCCAAATTTTCAGACTCCCCAAATGCAAACTGAAGTGATACACTGCTTTATGTCTCCTTCCAAGCTGAAAATAAATATGTTTGAGAAATAAGCCCTTTAGATGGTAATTTAATTTGGGGCAGATGTGCCCAACAGCTATGACATCATCCTAAAGCAGGTCTTTTCTCCTTCTACACTGCCTCCCTCCCCAGCTTTACAGGAAAGATATGGAACATAAAGGGATTTATCAGGTGTCTTATCATAAATGTGCTTTATATCCTGAAGTGCATCTGTGAGCTGGCTCTCATAGGTAAAACCAGCTGTTAGTTTTGAATAAGGATAAATAAATAGAAAAAGAAAAGATTGTGCACAGCAAAGAATTTCCAGCAATCATGTATGTTGTGGGAAAGAAGAATAAAACCAAATATACATCTGTTTGGTCTCTAAGCATGTGATTTCTTTCACTGTCAGGACTGTAGGTGAATTTGCTTTCATCTGACAGTGAATTCAGCTCTGCATTCAGCAGCAAGCAGTGCTGTTCACTGGGCACCTGGAAAGGCCATCTTTGGCTGAGAGATGAGGCTCTGTCTGTTTAATCACCAGCACCTCTGCCGAGGCAGCCGATGCAGGTGGACAGGAATGCTGCCTGTCAGGGTGGTTTTGGCTCTCCGAACTCCCTTCCTCAAAACCTCCAGCCACCACCAAATTAATTTCACATTGATTAACAATTTCCATTACGCCTGAGGGACACATGGATGTCAGAAGTTAGGTGCCAGTGGCCCGGGAAGTACCCAATTAATCTAAGTACTCCTTTGGAGTATACAGCCCTGGAGACTAAATCACAGCCTAGGATCAGGTGGATTTTTGAGTCTATAGTCCCAATTTAATTGTGTTTTAGGTTACCTAGTTCTTGTCCCTATTTCATACCAGCAGAATTTTACTAGAAGGAAGAAACATGGAGCTTCAAGATGTGGCAGGCATAAAGGAATCTTGTAGCATGCTTTTGTTGGTGTAGCATTGGAAGATTTTGTCTCCATTTTCCGTAGGTGTACTGGGAAGCATAGAAATCCCTTAGTCTTTTTTCAGATTTTTTTTAATGTTATGGTTTTGGGGTTTTTTATGTGGAGGTCTTTAGGTTTTCAGAGAGCAGTTATGTCCAGCCTTCTGACAAAAATGCAAAGACCTCCCAGTATGGTGCAGCTTGTAAAGGGAAACATGTAACATACCTCATCACTTCAGCCAGTGCTTGTGCCTCACCATGCTGAATGGGCACCCACTACGGGACAGAAAAACCCCTGTGCTTTCACCACACAAACCCTGCATGTTTTCTTTTGTAAGGGGGAAAAGTGCCTACTGTGAGGAGAAAGGCTGCTGGGACAAGGAGTATTGCTCATCACTGCACAGCGCTTGCTGGGAGAACAAGATGTATCCATGCTGGTGCTAATAAACCAGGGGAAGATTTACATGACCATAAAAGCATAAATATCTGCCTAAATGAAAAAAGAAGAAGGAAAAATTCTAAGTGAAAAAAAAGCTAACTTCAGTACTCACTCTTTTTGCTCTTAAATATCTGCAGCTAGCAATGCTCACAGGGAGTGCCAGGAATATGAAAAGGTTGAGGAAGGGCGAGTGCTAGCAGTCTCAGCCTTTTCACACTTGTTGCTGCGGAATCATACAAAACTCCACATAACTTCACATAGCCCTGTTTGGGGCTGTGTGAGCCATTGCCAAGAGAGTGACATATGTGGGCCAGCATAGCTTTCCAATGTGGAGAACTGCATTGACCATTCTGAGGGAACCAGGGGGGGCAGGATTTATCCAAACATAATAGAAATTTTGTATCTGGGGAAAAAAAAAAAAAGAGAGATCAGGATAAAATTAATTTTTACTGCAACCATTTATGTCTTGGCTTTGTGAAAACTGTTTCAAGTCATTGCCTTTCTTTAGGAGGGTCAGGAGGCCAAGTCCAATGATAAATACAAAACTCTGAGATCATTATTCCCTTCTTGGACTTTAACTGACAAAAAGCTCCATTCTGTTTGGCTGGGCTGCAGTCCAAAGCCCAGTGACCACCCTGCTGCTGCAAAATGCTGAGTTAGGGTATTCTTGAAAACCTAAAACATCACTTATGCTTTTCCTGATAGGAAACAGATAAAAGTCCACTGTGTCTCTGTCTTTAACTGTCCATACCCTTGCGGTCCTCTTCCTCTAGGCTTGATAAACCCCTATTGCAGTTGGAGGGTGTAGCAGTTGGGGCTCTTGGTGCCAGCAGAGGTTTTAGTGCCGCGACTTCACTCCTTGAAGGCAGGGGAAGACTGGCTGCTGGCCAGGCAGCACATGGGCAAGGCTGCCTTAAGCCCCAGTTGGGCTGAGCTTGTGCTGCTGGCTGAGCTGTGACTAGGACACGCATCTTGGTGCTTTTTGAAGGTGTCCACCAACACCTGGGTTGAGAGTCTCTTCTTCTTCATTGGTATTAGCAACATCAACAGGATCTTGGTTAAAGTAACATTTGCCTTGTTTTAATCTGGGGCATGAGCTCAGTGTATTTTCTGAACAGTCTTCAACATTGATTTCCAGTTGTCCTGTATGTTCAAGCTGGAATATTTTAAACTCCACCTTACTTCTAAGTGAGGATGAGCATTTCAGGACAAAAAGAAACCCGAACCCCTTAAACCTATCCACTTCCACTGCAGTAGGTGAAAACTTACTTTCCACAAGAATTCCCAAGCAAATTATGGCATACTTCCCCAACTTCTCTGCAGCTGCACTGGCAGGGGGCCAGCAGGCTATAGGCAGTATCAAATTGAATGTAAAGGTGTAATATACATAGCCCAGAGCTACCAGCAGAAAAGGCTCTGCCCTGAATCCTGAGGCTGCAGAAGCCGCTGTGGCACCCAATACACACCCAGCCCCAGGCAACCAAAATGTGTACGAAAAACTATTCATCTCCTCCCTAGCAATAGAGTTCTGCCACTCTTGGACCATCCTCTCCAAGCTTGAGCCTTAAAAGCACAGACAACCTCCTGTGCTCTCCCGGGAGAGTATTTCTTTTCCCTCTGACAGATCCTCCACTGAAGGAGGGTTCCCCATGCATATGAGGGCTGTATGGAAATGCTAATCCTTTCTTTAATCAAGGAGAATATTTCTCACCTTGAATTGGCAACAATCCCTTGGCCTTTCTGGGGCTGTGGGTGCTGCTGCTCTCACTGTTGGCTACCAGAGATGTTGGGTTTTTGTTTGGAGCACATGTGCAGATGCAGGGTGAGAGGGAAGGACTCAGTACAGGCTGCTCCCTGCAGAGGATGCTGCCTTGTTCTCCTCCTCCACTTCTAAACCATTTCCTCGGGTGCTTGGTGCATTACAGACTCATGATCACTGCAGACCCCAGCACTGATCAGCAGAAAAAGACAATGTATTCAATAATGGTTTTTCACAGTTTTAAAACAGCAATTGCCCAACTGAGTGGGGCATTTGAATGTGTCGCCCATGACTTTCTCATGCAGACAGCTAAAGTGAGATGAAATCATTAGTCAGTGAGTGCACAAGTGGTTGGAAAACACGCTGAACTTATCATGGTTTGTCATCAAACTCAAAATTCATTTTTAATAGGGTCACCCGGGGTCTCTTTGGGGCCTATTTCAGTTTGATATTTTCATTAGTAACTCAGATAATGGAATAAAGTGTGCTTGTAAAATCAGCCCATCACGCTAAGCCAGGAGGATTGTGAGCATATTGGGGCCCAGGATTAAAATTCAAAATAGCTATGAAAAATTGGAGAGGTTTTCCAGAATCAACAAATGGAACCAAAGAGAGATACATGCGAAGTGCTAGGAGGTTAAAAGGACTCATATTGAAACAAGGAGTGCCCAACCAGGCAGCAGAAGAGACCTGGACGTAAACACACTCCAGCTGACCACAGTGACACCCACAAGGGTACATGTGGGGATGTGAAAGCTGAGGGCTGGGTGGTAACTTCATGGCATTGGGAACTTCTCTCCTCAAGTGTTGCATCCAGCAGCTGGACATTGCCTTTTAGGAAAGATATAAATGAAATAAGAAAGCCCTGAGAGACCAACAAGGGTATTACAAGGTTTGTAAAATCTGACCTGTGAGGAGAGATTGAAAGATCTTGGAGTTGTTTAGTCTAGTGAAGAGAAGATAGATAGGTCCAAAGGGAGCAGGATAACAGCCTTCAAATTTTTTTCTGTAAAGAGGATGAAAATCTGTTATCTTCATATCCACTGAGAGTGGACAAAAGGAGTAATAGAGTTAACAGGATGCAAGGGAGATTTAGATTAGATAGTAGGACAAACTACCCAGCTATAATGAAGTATAAGCTCAGGAGCAGGCTGCCTTTGTGGACGGGGGGAGTGCAGTCGTTAGAGGTTTTTAAGAACATATTAGATGAATGGCTGTTGCAGACAGTCTATTACAGTTCTTCTCACCCCAGCACCAGAAAATAAGCCACAGGGCCCTACCTTGCTGGTATGGCTCTATCTTTCCCTGCAGTAATTTGCTGGAGTTCTGCAGGAGCCAAACAGAACAGCTGTTTGAGAAGCAGAACAGCTCTGTCCGGAGGAAAACTCAACCACCTACCTAGGACGTGTAAGTTCCATGGCTGGTGCCTACACAGGCATCAGCCACAGCCGCAAGCCTTTGCTTAGAGAGCAATTCATTGCAGAGCTCCAATTCAAGCAGCCCTTGGGCTTCCTCGCTCAGTTGGATCTTCCCTTAGCACATGTCCTACGGCATCCAAAGGCAGCAATGAAGTGCTTCTCTCAAGTCTCATTCCTGATGTTTTAGCAGATTTGGTCCTTGGAGGCAGCTTTCACAGGCACCATTATAACACCAGAGGACTGAGTTATAAACTGAGTCAACCTCCATGACAGATCCTAATTAAAGGGAAAAAAATAAAACATCCAAGCTGCAAATGGCAAAGGCAACCATACTGCTTTGTACATTAAAACAGCTGCACACCGATAACTCATTGTCTTCTGACTTCCCTTCATTTTTTTTTCCAGTGTAATACAGCCTGTGATAAAATACGCTTTAAAAATCAGATGGTTAAACAAGATGTGCAATCTGCTTATTATTATAGTTTCTACCCCAATCTGTGAATCAGTGCCTCTTCACCATGACAGTCTGAGATTATTTAAGCATATAGGTTTGTGTTCTAGGAAACAGTAAAAATTGTCTACTCAATGATAAATAATTGCTTCTTCTTTAGAAGCACTTGTTATCACCTCCTCATACTGAATATTTTTAGTACTAGCGAAGTATCTTCTTTTCAGCTCCCTTGAGACATCTGCTCTCCATATGGTGGACTTGCCTCTGCTTACACAGCCGGTTTCTGGGAAGGAGTCTCCTGGTATGACAAATTGGAATTATTTCCAGGTCTTCAAACACTTCACTAGTTCCTGACTCGTGTAATTGAGCCTAACAAGTTCTGCAATATTGTACATGTTTTAATCCCTCTTGCCTACCTAATTTTTGTCATATTACTTCTACTGACAGCAAGCTGCCCTTAAAACATCAACACCAGGTTGCTGGCAGCAAAGAGCCACTTAGGAGCCAGTGCTGGTGCTGAGCCCTGCTAGGGTACATCACACCACCACGCTGTGCTGCTCCTGTGCTCCTTGAAGTAAATCTGCTGGAAGCAGCATGGTTACCCCATCCTGGCCATGACCAGGGGGCTGCCAGCACGGGAGCACAGACTCTTTGAGCATCTGTGCCAGCTCCTTAGCACTGTGACTCGTGCAAGAAAAATGGGGCCACCCCAATGCTATGGGCCACACTATTTGCTTCCTGTGGCTTCTGAACCACAGAAGATTCCTACAATCACACAGAAAGGAGACAGCATTCTTTTTCTCTTTGGTTTGACAGCAAATTCCAGAGGACAGATCAAGAGCTAAAAAATAATCACTCATGTCTGTGTGTTATGCATATATCTATAGTTATTCTCTTATTCCCCATTGTAGCCCATGATGTATTGGTACTCTCTGACCTTGCACTATAAAACACATGCACTATTCAAATATCTTTCCTCATGCTTTATTACAGAAACTGCCAGTTTGAATTTTTCTAGAAGCACTTGCTGTACAAAGAGACACAAAACTCCGTCAAGTGATTCATTCCACACGAAAATGTAATATTGCAAGTTACAGTGAAGGGAAACCACATAGATGATATTTTAAGAGCAAGACTTTCATGGAGGACCAGTGGAAGGCACTGAATATTGACACTTCTGACTCACAGTGTTTGTGTATTTTAATAACACTCAAAGCACCCATTTTCCTTCCATGCTTAGAGAATCAGGAAAATGCCGCACCAGCCGATGGGAAGGAAGCTGTGTGAATGGGGAGGAGCAGCAGCAGTGTGGGGAGCACTCCACAGCAGCAGGCCCTCCTCGTGCTCAGCCCCCAGCATGCTGCTGGATGTAGGTTATACTGAGTGAGCTGTGATTTCATCTTGAAAATCCAATGCTTTAAACCATTCACACAGTATTTTTTCCAAGATCCATAGCTAAAACCCCAAGGATACAATATGTGGTCATGAGAAATGCATCTAGCCATACAATTTTTTCTATTGAAAACATAAAATCCTTAATTAGAAAGAAGTCAATTGTTTTGGCAGCAGAGTGTCACATACGAAGTACCTGGAGAATAGAGAAATACTCTGGATCCTACTGAAAATAATGGGGGCAAAGTAAAAGCAGAGTAACACAGATGAAAACTAAAACCTGAGGAAAAAAACCCCAATGTTATTCTTAAATTCTTGGTTAGTGAGAAACTAACCTACCTGTCTTTTTGCACTTTAAATAAGATATATGAAACAAAGATTTTGTTTCTTACAAATTAATATGTGGACTTGCTGTTATGAGATAGCTTAGAAAGCTGTGTTTTATGGAGTTGCAAAAAAACTTTGCTTATGAAGAAGCAGATAGGGCACATTCAGCAAGCATGTAATTGCTTAGCTTCCATGTATGAGACAATTTCTGCAGCTAAACAATATTAAATGTTTCAGTAAATCACTGCATCATTAAGGACCTAAAGGGCAAAGATGTGTCAAATTGAGTGTGCTGCTTTGTCTCAACTTTTCCTACGTCCAAGGTTACGGCAGGACAGTTCAGTGGCATATTCCCAAACACTGAGCCACTGCCAACATTTTCTTAATGGGATTAAATTGTGCCTTGTTACTGTACAAAGACACATTTTAAGTATGCTTGGCCATTTATCTGATGTATGATTCTCTTTGGCTGAATTATTAGCCGCAGATTGTGAATAGTAAAGTCTTTATTTCATTACTTGCTGTTGTTCTCCTAAAATTTATGCAATTAGTGATAGAGATATTAATAGAATGGAGAAGTAGGATAGATCATTTAGAAGTTTTTCCCTTCTGTCAGTATCTCTATCAATAATTGAATACATACTGGGAGAAGTACAGCATATTGATGTATGTACAACTAAAAAAAATTGAATTGATAAACAGCTGTCCAGAGGGACTGTCCTGAGATGACACCCTGCCTTGAGAATAGGAAGGAAGGGAATACATATGGCAGCAATACTAACCCACAGCTAAAACAATGCAGAGGCTGGTCAGGGACAGGACTCAGAGGCTGAGATGGAGATGGGCATGGAACTTCTGTCAAATTGGGCCTCTGCTACCTTTTTGCTCCGGGAAATAGAACAGGATCAACCCTACAAACAAAGACATCCTTGGACCATGACATACGTGGCAGCCACAATCACAGCAGATTAAACATGATGAAAATATTTTTGGTTGCTGCAAACTCTAAATTAAGATGTAAATAAAAGGCAGTTTTCTCTCCCTCAAAGCTGGCCAAGCAAACCTCTACAGTGGCCCAGGCTTACCAGGCTCTTTCCTCCCAGCTCAGCAGCAGTGCAGCCTCCGAGCCAGCGCAGCACAGCCTGGCTTCCCCTGCCCTGGACCCTCACAGCAGGGACTTCCACCAGGTTCAGCAAATCACGTGAGTGCTGCCTGTTGCAGAGGTGGGGAGGAAACTAGACTGTTGTAATTAGATGTGTTATGTGTAGGTGTCATCTCCAGGCAGGTGACACCCGTGCAGGACCCCAGCCAGCAGCGCTGGAGACTTCTGCATTCCCACAAGTGTGTGGCTCATCAGACAGCAGCCGCGTGCTGCGGTCTTACAGCGGCCACAGTCGGTATCCACTCAGACACAAACTCTTACTGCAGAGTTGTTAACATAATAAAATATGTTCTACAGTAATTTCTGAGAACTCCGCACTCACTATGAACACATCACAACTGAGACTCTACTCCTGCAATTGTCCTTTGCTTGCTAAATCATTGATTTATTAAAGACTTATCCCGATCTTATTTCACAGCTATATAATTCCACTGCTATAACGTTATCCCAAAAGACTTTAAAATACAATGCATAAATGTGAAGAAATTAGGAGGATTGCCAAATGGTACATGGGCAGAACATCCCTGGATTTGATCTTGATGCTGAAGACCATAAGCCTGATTCTCCCTTCTTGAAGACTGGTAGAAACCAGGGCATGTGTATGCTGCAATTGCAAGGGTAAATATGAGAGGTTAATTAAGAAAATGACTTCTATCACAGATCAATGTTGTCTTTCATTTGTTTATAGTCTAAAAACCTTTCAGTTTCTATGTATAATCACCAAGGATGAGTGTTGGTGACTAACTGTGCTTTATAATGAAGCACAGTTGTCCAGCTCCTCCCTGCAAAGGAACAAGTCAACATTACCAGAGTCTGCACTGCTAACAAGGACTGCACCACTTCCAGTGCAAAACCCACCATTGGTAGAATTGAAGCAAATTTATGGCAACATTTAAAACATTTATATTTTAACATCTCCAGACTTTATTAGGTGTTCTCTATACAGTCATCTGGTATGTTTAAAGAGTGAGCAATCATATAAAAGGAAATATGGTCATAACTGATTGAAGTAATAAAACCCTGAAACTAAATAACATCTCATAACTCATTACACAGCATATATTAGATTTCATTACATCAGTACATGACTTAGTAGTAAATTCTCCTGTTGGTCATAAACCTCTAAAGTGTTGTCATCCTGAAAAATGAAATTTAAAAAGGGAAGAAGACAATGCCAGGATGTTCTGGTGGTGCTTGTACTGTTACAGCACAGCCCCCCCTTGCGTCAGGATGCGCTGGCCTTGATGGGTGATGCTGGAGATGGGTGATGTGTTTCTCCCCACTGTTATCATTGTGTCCAAGACAAAGCCACGCCTCCACCTGGGGCACTGGCATTGCCAGGGGTTTGTTTTTGTGTAGCTGACCCGCTGCTGAGCTTGTCACCCTTGTGTGCTGATGAAGCCACCTGTATCTCTGGCACTGGGCAGCTCTTGCAAGGGTGGTGGCTGAGCCTGCACACACCCCTGTCTGCACTGGGGGTCAGGAACCCCGCCGAGCAGGTGGTGGGGAAGCAGCAACGCGCCGGTCCCAGAGGCCAGAGCCGAGGGCTGGGAGCCTGTGCTCCCTCTGCCGTGGCACTGGGCAGCGTTGGCTGCTGGCGCTGTTTGCTGCTCACCACCCCAGGCAGGGCATGTGGGGGTGGCTGCTGCCCATCCGATCTCCCCACCCTCTCCATGTTTTCACCTGTCCTTGTTCACAGCCTGATGTACTGCTGCAAGCTGGCAAATGTGGCTCTGTCACATGCCCTGGGCTGCGGGGAGCTGGATGGACACCCCAGCTACTCACCACTTGGAGAGATGGCATGGCTGGAGCCCAGGGGGACTGTGATCTGCAGCTCTCAGAAGGGACCGCCGAAGGCAGTTCACCAATTCATGTTACCCCATGGAAACACCAGCATAGGGGATTTCCAAAATCTCTTCTTTCTGAGGCTGAAGCATCTCCCAGCTGATTCCCAAAGGCTATTCAGGATGCTGGTGCCTTCCCACGTCCTTCAAAGGGCTGAGCAGAGGGTCACCGATGACCTGAGCATGCTCCATGAGCCCAGTGACCGGCCGGTGTGTTTAAGGGAGGTGGCAGTCACCCACAACGAGGAGAGGAGCCAGGGCTTATTCCTGGCATAAGCTCACCATGCCCACAGCTTCTTTGTGCTACGAACAACAAATGCTTCAGAGAAACTGCACAAAAACGAGCCTTTGAGCTGAGGACAGGCTCTGGTAAGTGTTTGAGCCACCCAGCTACAGCGTCAGGGACCTGCTCCCCATCTTCTTGCAGCTCCCAGAGTCTTGAACTCTTGTTGTGCTGCAGCACAGCACCAACACCTCATCTAGGGCTCCATCCTCCAGCTGCACAGGCCAGGTCTGAGCAGAGAACTGGCCCTGTGGCTGGGAAAGTTGTTTTCCCCCAGGGCCAGCAAGGTGGCAGTTTTTACCCAGGTTCCCTCTTTCCATCTGAGTATCAGGACTGGCATCTGCTGCCTCAGGATCAGACGGGCTTCTGCTAGTGAGGTGGGCAGCAGGTCCCTCATTCCAGGCTAGGAGATTCTGCTAAAATGATTTCTGAGCAGATTTGCTAGGATCAGTCCACAGCAAACCCCTTGCTGCAGGGCTCCCCTCTGTGCAGCATGCCACAGCTCAGGCCTAAGGATAGGCTCTGAGACATGTCCATGACACTGGTCTGGCGAAGCCAGGCGTAAGCAGAGACTGTTGTGGCTCTGGGTGTCAGCTGTGAACAGTGGATCTTCCTCTCTACAATTCCCCAAAAAGCTTTTATGATTTTTCCTCTGAGAACCAACCTCCCCTCCTCCATCTCACAGTTTATAATTACCCAGAGCAACCGATCGGCAACTAAACCATTTGCAACATCTGGGAGATCTTAAGGCAGATCCCAGTCCAAGCTGCACTGATGTAATTGTTTTGCTGGGTGAAGGATGATAACTCTCCCCGCTTATGATTATACTCCTTCAAAATAATCCAATGGTTTTTTTTGAGGCTCACTTATGTCAACACGTGCTTTATCGTGTCTTATATGTTTTTAAAGTGCTGGGTGGAAGCAGCTGGAGGAGAAGTCCCCTTTCAAAGCATACTCCCTTATGTTCTTTTTGAAGTAGCTTGCTGAATAAGGCTTTAATGGCTGTTTTGGACATGTCCAGACACACCACTGGGTTTGATATACTTATGAAAAGCTAAGGATGGAAATTCATGAAAGAGATCCCCCAGAGCTCCAGAGGTAAAGGTGACTACAGACCTCCTTTCCAGGAGAAAGAGCAAGAGTCTGCGACCAGATAAGAACAAAGCTGTGTGCTATCCAAGCTCTGTACCAAGATCCAGCTCTGGGGAATGGCTGCAAACCTAAAAGTCGCCCAGCAGAAGATGCTGCTTCCAGCAGTAGCCCTGAAGATCTGGGCAACAGAATGGGTGATAACAATGCTCTTTGAGGTAAACATGAACTGCTTTGTTGCAAACATTAAACTACAGCTCTAAATGACTGATCTGTCATAATTTCATCACCAGTCTTATACTGGGAATAGCAGCCTCTCTGAAAGACAGCTGTAATTCTGAAAGGAAATATGCTCTGTTGCTTTTGTAACTTTTTCCTGAGAATTTTTTTTTGCTGTTGTTGCTTTTTTAAAATATATAAATAAAGCATGTCTAGTTGCTGTCAGTGCAGCCCCATGTCCTGACTTTGCCCTGCCCTAGGAGCGTAAGCGCTCCTTGGCAGGGATGACTGCCTTGATAGAGCTCTGAAATGACGAGCTCACCCCTCCTCTGGTACCTTGGCTTTTACAGAGTACAGAGCAGAGCTGAGCCAAGCCTCACCTGGCAGCAGGATGCATCTTGCTTTTTATCAGAGCCACCTCTAGACTGCCACGACAGTCTGGTGAGCTCCAGCAGGCAGGCTGAGTGCCGAGCACTGCTGGGGGCCCGCTTGCACATGGATGGAGTTTTCATCCATCTTCTTCAGGATGAGAGGCTGCAGCCGAGAAACATGGAGAACTTGGAGAATTTTTAGTTAATTGAAGTAAACCAAACAGATCAAGCTGCTTTTATGACTATTTCATAATAGTATCTTTTTAAAGTAATACTCCACTGGGGAACACAACTTGCAGACAGAAAACCCTCTGAAGTGCCTTGAAGAGATCTGAGCTTTGGACTCTGAACTTTGCTGCTTATAAACAATCATTTCAATCTGCTAGGCCGCAGAGGGAGTATGAGGCTTCATAAAAGGGCTTAGGTGTTGTAATACTGAGTGCAGCAGTGCTTAACTCCGTGTCTCACTATCCAGCCTCCCCTTGCAATCCAGAAGATTTAGACACAAAGAACCAGATCCATGCAAGCCAGTGGGGAACCGCTTTAGGAAGGGCTGAGGAGAGCACAGCCCAGCTGTGCTGAGTTACCTCCTTCTGATCGGGTTTCAGGCTACAGATTCTTTCCCAGCACAGGAACCAAAGCAGCACACTCATAAAACAGCAACAGCAATTCCAGCACTTGCTTAGGCTTTGGAAGAGAAAGATCCAGTGCTCCTCTTTTGCTGCAGAGATGTGAGCACCCAAAACTCAGATCTATCCTGTAGCTGTGGGGGCACCTTGAAGATGTTCTGGTTTTTGTGAAAGAAACAGATGAGGTTGGGCCACAGGAGATGGATGCTTAGGCCATGTCCAGGCACCCTGGAGGCAGGGCAAGGACAGCTTGGATTCTAATTGCAATAAGGTTCAATGGATGATCTTTACATTTTCTTTAGGGAAAACTTAAGCCTCAATGAGTGCCATGAACTTGGCATTCCCAAAATTAGGACACACAGGTGTCACCCTCTGCAGTGGCCTGGAAAGCACCCTTGCCTTAGTCAAACCACCTCATACCTCTCTCCATATACTCATACTCCCAAAATGCATTAAACCATACGTTTGCACATAAATGCATCAACTCCACCTCATCCTCACCATGAACCCCCAAAGCAGGCAAAGGGGATTGAGGTCAATTTATTTTCCTTATATTTCCTTCAGATCCCTGCACCATCCCTGATGGTTTCCTAATCCTGGGTCTACCTCAACCCCTCACCCACTCTGCATCCCTCACTCAAGCCCTTGGCATATCTCCTTGATCCAGTACCAGGGCTCAGGTACTACAGGAGAGAGTAGGGCGGAAGCTGGTGGGCAGTAATTGCCCAAGCAGGCAAGTGTCTCTAGGCAGGTGGAAACAAGCATTGCCCAAATTTTAAAGCAGCTCATAAACCAGCCTAGACAACAGCTCTAACCAACCAATTTGAGTCCTACTGTCTCCTGGTACAGTTTATCAGATCTTTCATAGCAGAACAGAGTCAGCCAAAAGGACTAATAGTTCCACTTCCACTCCAGAAAACATGTAAAAATTATGTAAAAATATGTAAGCATTCACAGAGAAAGGAACTGTGAATCCACACCTTTTGTGAAGAAAAAGGAATTGAGCTGACAGGCTGCCAGCATAAGCTAGTATTAAATTGCCAGTGAGCAGAAAGCATTGAGGGCTCCTTCTCCAGACATGTCTTAACACCCACCTTGCCAGGAAGGCAGAGGTGCAGATGCTTTCTGGCACCTTGGGACATCAGACTTGCCTGTCACCTCATCCCAGCAACACCAGCAGAGGTTCTGAGTGAGCTGGGAACTACCTGACACTGAAGGAAGCTTACAGCTCCACATGGCCTGCAGTGGAGTTTGAGGAAACAGTTTTGGGATCAGGCCCCATTCAAGGGCACTTAGATGATAACACAAACTGTTTACAATGAAGTTCGTGGGCTACAATTTTTCAAGATGTTAGCCCTTTGGGCCACAGACCAGCTAAGAGAGGCTATGAGAAGTGAAATCACCCTGGTGTCACCCTGGAGGGGTTGCCTCTGCCTGTTCTGCTGCCCAGGAGCAGCCCGTGCCCTGGCCACAGCTTCAGTCCACGCAAACCAACCTCAAACACTGTGGAGAAATCCTGAAGGTCATCTTTGACCTTTGCTATCTAGAGAGAAAATGCCTCAAGTCAGAATGTGTTTACCATAATAATGCTAAAACACTTCCATTAAAATGACAAGCACGATGTTTCATCAAAATTGTTATGGGATTTTTATCTCCTGTAGCTCTCCTTCAGATGGAAGTTGGACGTAAAACAAGCATATGTTTCTTGTTACAGCGCTGAAAAAAATCCACTGTTTTGGGATTGACCAATTCAAAATTTAAAGAAATCAGTCTGACATAACAAGCATGATCTTCAGCAATCAAAACGTATTCCTATATTTCACTATGTATTTAATAAAAGAACTTCAAGTGAAGCACAGGTTTGCTCAAAAGTGATTAATTTATGCAAAAACTGTCATCAAACTGCAGGATTAGCAATGTCAGCTCAAGACTCTTAATTTTACATATATAATCTGGATGTAGTGAACTAAAACTACAAAAATACCTCAGTAATTTATGGAATCCCTATAAAGTTTATATCCAAAAAACTACATTAACCAAGGTGAAGGCTTCAAAATCAGAAATAAGGAAATGCAAGATTCGCTGCTGCATTGTACATGATATGATCTTAAATTGCAGGTTCACATTTTATCCAGTAGGCACTCTTCTCACTCAGGAATTCTTTTCAATCCTCTTCAGTGCATGACTCAACCTTGCTTCCCGAAAGTATCAGATACAGGCTACAAGTATGTAACTTTCTATATAAGTATGTTTGCACTTACCGCCGGAGAAAGAAGGATTGTGAGAATCCCTGTGAAATTTGCTCCTGGTACCACCACCAGTAGTAACCATTGTGTGTATGGATAAATACCAACACTTGCACCTAATATTTTCAGAATCGATGAACTGAACCTAGACATAAATGTGATTACTGTGCACTTCTGCAGATGTAGCTCCAAACACACAGACATCAAGCACTTAGCAAAATTCTTATGGAGCTTCTGTGAACCAAGTGTCTTGCTTACTATTACAGAAGAACCTTGTGACAGAAGAAAGAAAATCCAGTTCTCCAAAGCAGAATGCTCTTTCCTTCCTCATCAGACTTTTCTTTCTTTTCACTTCTAGCTATTTGACCCCCTTTACTGTTACTAAGCTTTTCCTTAAAATGAGGCAACTTCGCAGACATCAAGCTAATGGCTGCACAGGCTGGAATCATTCACAGAGGGGCACCCGGCCTGCACAAGGAATATGACCCATTTTTAGATACTCCCGAACATTTCAAATACACACCCATCTCTGCCAAAAAATGGCAAATAACAATTTCCTTACTAACAGCCTTCTAAGATACAACTAGACAATAGTCAGTAAATTTTTCAAAATACTTCAACAGAAGACTACTGCACATTATCAATCCAAGTCAGAAGCATCTGAAAACTCATCTAAATGAAGCTTCAGGGAACAGGCAAGCTCTTAACATGTCTTCCTTTTTCCTCTTCCCCTTGAGCTGCCATAAAGATCACTTGGAAAGACTCTTTTATGAACTTCTACTACTCACCTCTGAGTCTTTAAGATGTTACATCTGAGAGTAAGGGGGTCGGTGATTTCAGATGCTTTAGGCCGATTGAGGCATGGCTGCTTTGCACTTCACTCAAAGATCAGCTTATTTTTAAGTGCCTAATGCCAACAAAGCCCTTTTGTCTAAACCAAGTAATTTTTGAGAGACTTTTTTCTTAATTCAAACCTGTGTTCAAATAAGCAGACAGTCTTTCCACAGAACTCTAGCTTTTGTAGAAATTTGACCAGCTATGCTTTTCAAGTACTACCTTCACTATATAATTAAGTCTTCTAATATAATTCTAACAGGTAAGGAAATATTTCTAATTTAATTAGAAAACTATATTCTGATAATTCCATAAAGAGAACTGTGAAACTCCATGCACTATTTGTCTCTTGGAAGAAAATTGTACCATTCCCAAAAATACATCAAATTATGTATGATTCAATCATTAGATTTTACTATAGGAAAAAAAAGAAACCTCAAATTCTTAATATAATCTCCACACAGACTTTAAAGGAATATTGGCAGCGCAGGTATTTTTGCAGAATTTTGTTTTGCCACATCAGGCTGTCAAGTTTTGAGGTATTTCAGCCAGGGATCACTGTATCCATCCTACAGATGTAAGGGACTTTAGCAAGCAGGTCAAGGTTAGTAACAGAGTGATGAGCAAAGCTAAAAGCTTCTAATCCAGTATTTCATTTATCTAGTCATACCAATTCAAAACTGCAGAAGTGGTTTCCTCCTTTCTCTTTTGATAAACCAAGTGTTGCATTTGGCAGACAAGCATGCATAACAAAACGAAAAAAGCAAACCTTGAGGCCATCACCCAAGATTGTGTACTTCGTACAGAAGGTTATACGACAGGCTTTGAATTTCATGTCTAATACCAGTATCTGTCTCAAATTAACACTACCATTAAACTCTGGAAGACTAAACTCCAGGTCTTCAGCCAGTGAGAGCCAGTATTTTCTGGATACCAATCACTAGTAACTCAAGCATGCTTTAGGTGATGAAGAAAAACACATGAGAAGTTAACTATGTTAAGTGCTATGTTATTTAAAGCATATCAGAATATCACTTTTACTCTTTCAAAGAATAAAAAGTCTCAAAAAGCTGAAGTGAGACAGTCATTATGGCTCACATGAAAACAGTTTTTAAGGCTTAACAATGTATATGGTATAAAAAGTCAGTGAAACATTTCCTATTTTATGATTGAGGAATCATCTTTATTTTCCATTTTTATAATATGTATCTGCTTGGGGGAACAGAACATTACATTCTGCTGTCTCACAATACCATTGTAACATCAAACACTGTTTCAGAACTGTTGTCCACAGTGACAAGTGATGAATGAATACCAAATCCTTTTCAGTTAAAGAGAGCAACTAGCACCAACAGCCTTGAACGTTTCTTACCTAACTCTACTACTGCAGAAAACAGCTGTATGATGAAAAGAGTAAGAATCAAAAGCTGGAATGAAGACTGCATACCTCTAAGCTAATGTGTAATGTATATACTCACAGAAAAGATCCGAACATTAGCTTGTTAACATTTAGAAAGAACTCTTCCAAGATTCTTATAGTTTGACATGTTTATTTTAGTTGGATGATCAGACTCAATGAACAAGCTGAAACAGTATTCCTCAGCCTCACAAATAACTCCCTATGGACTTCTACAACCAAATGTTTAAAAATATCAGAAATATGTGGATATTTGCATGAAGTAGTTCAATAGTTACTTCTTGTTCCATGCTTCCCTTTCATGTCTTTCACGGATTACTTCTTTTAGGTATGGTTCAAGATAATGGTGATCCTGAAAAAGAGAATATACTTAAACTTACAGCGAGGTCCAGAAACATCTCAAGTCATTCCTATAGACTATTTGTTTCTCATTCCTCCCCAGGTTTGACTAAACACCAATCTATCGAGGAAAAAAAAAAAAAAAAAGAAATCCAGCCTTACTTATCCTGAAAAGGCGGACTTTGTATCTGCCAAGTCCGCAATGACAAGTTCTCTACTGCAGCAACCACTAATTCCTAATGCCTCATCAACATTAACAGGCGCTTCCAGCATTAACAGATGCTTCCAGCTATGCCTTTAGAAACAGTGATTTTTTCGGCAGATACCCAAACGTACAAGATTCACTTTAATTACTTAAAAGTCCAACTATAGTAATGTACAATAGCTACTCTGAGTAGTTCAAAGCCCTACAATAATACTCCAGATAACCTCTTTTTGAGCTTAACTTCTAACCAGCACTGTAAACTTGTATTTGATAGAACACCCTGTCCATGTTTAACATTTACAAACCAAACTGCTGCTTGAGGAAATAGGCAACCAGTTATTCAATGCGGCAGTCATATAAATATGACCGACGAGATCACAAGAAACAGCCTCTGCTTATTCAGAGATGCAGTAATACCTTTATACTCTCCTATGGTCAAAAGTTTAACAATAAAATTCCTCTCTGCCTGGTAATCTGGAGAAAGCTGAGGCGGACAGTGACGCAAAGTCTGTGAATCAATTCACTACCAAAAAAATAAAATTTAGTTACACCTGATAAGGAAAGTGCAATTTGTTTTTTAAATTACAAGATGACACTTATTTTAACGCAAGATTTCCCTTCAAATTATTCTTCTTTGGCACCTTCATGAATAAAAGCTTTGGCTCAAGATTTTCTGTAAGACTAAGAAATTAATCAGAAAAGCAGGAGACCTTTTGTAAGAATTCTAAAGCTATTTACACTGTATTTCTTTATCTGATAGCTTAGAAGAAATATTTTGCCTAAACACAGTGTGCTGTGATTCTGAGCTGCAGCTTAAGCTTCTGTCATCTTGAGAAAAATTCAGTAATTCCTACTGAAAAATAGATTTTAAACAGCAATCAGAAGTGCTTTCCAGAGGTATTCCATGAGATACTGACTCATGTACTCACTATAAAGAACATGTAAGCATGTGTCTCCTCAGAGACTGAAAATCCCAACCACCAACCACAGCAGTGCCATTTAAGACCTGCACCTTGGAAAAACTCCGTGCACGTACCTCTTCATACTTCACCCACTGGTCTTTTGGAAGGATCTGATGTTTCAAGCTTAAGTCCAGTGCTCGTTTGATGCGAAATACTCTTTCATTGTAAAGATGTTCTGGAAGTCTCTTCAATGCTTCTTTTACATCATCATCTTCATGCAGTGTATCATCTCGCATTAACCCTGTACCAAGAAGAATTTACAGTATCACTGAATGAATATTCTTTAGTAAGATTTAGGATTGACGCAAGTACCATGGGCGAAACAATTCCAATGCACAATTACGAAGAAAAACCAACCAGTCCAGGAGAGGCACTAATTGCTCCCAGAGAACAAGCAATCCTAAACACTGACTTTCACATACTCTATTTACCTTTTTTTACTCCTTTTGTTAAAGAGGAATAAGGAAAATGGGTATTTAATTCAATGTGTTTCATGAGAATATACATATACAGAACAAAAACTTCTCTGGATCTGAGGGGTGAATTAATGCGCATCTAATTTTGTATCTCCATTTAAGATGACTGTCCAAGCAAAGGGTTTTTGAGCGCTCTGAATTCATTAGAGTCGGTCAGCTACAGATGAGACTCCCCAACTACTGAAGAATTATTCTCTAAACTCCCTTGTTCATAATGACCAGATCTCTGCTGACTATATGAAGCTATGGAAATCTGAATTTCTATGTTGGTGCGTGAGTTCCAAATTACAAGTTAAATCAGGGAGAAGCACCCAGTCTTCTCAAAACCACGAACACTCCCACACCTCCTGTGGAACAAAGGATTCTTGAAACTCAACCAATCTTTCTGTAACATTCAATATTAACAAAATAGGACAAGATATTACTTTCGTAGCATTCCATTCCAAAATGATGCAGATTACTAAAGCATACCTACTGAATTGTGGTTAAAGGTTTTCATCTCGTGACTGATTTGTAGTGTCTCAATAAAACAAAAATTTCTTTTGAGTCACATATTCTGAAATTCAGTTTTGTAATTTATTTCAAAGGCGCAAGGAGCACTGCTGCTAGTTTAATCACTATATTAAATTTGGTGCTCTGTAATTTTTTACTCACATTTCCAGAAAAGCAACAGGAGTCTCAGCAGACAGGCGTTATCAAAGAGGAATTAAGCACTGCATCTTTGGAGTAAGGATCTAAGCTTACTCGTTTACAGCTTTCTTGTAATTTTTTTCTAACTTCCCCAGGGCAGGTATGTTAACTTCCTTTAAAAGATTTACTTGTATTGCGGTGAGCAATAAATTGCAGCAGCTGAATATTCAGATTCTTGTCATCCAAGAACTGTTCCGCCATCTAAATGGTTGAAACAAACTTGGTAACAACTCTAGATAAACTGAAGACAATACCATTAAGGCAACCTCTTCTCCTTAAGGAAGCCCTGTTTTGACACCTATTACACCACTGTGGAATAGGTGCACCACTGCGCAGGCCAGAGTGATGACAGCTGAAGCTATGGTGACACAAAGGGCAGAACTAACTATAAACTTTTTTGCACTTTGGATACTTTGCATAAGTACTGCAGATAGACTGACTACTATCAGCTTCAAGCGCAGTCTTTGGGTTAGAAGACACTGGCCAGTGAAAGTGACTTGATGAGGAAATGTGAATAATCGAGATTTCAGGACTGCTTTGTGAAAGTTTTTTCAACTATCCCAGCTTGACCTTAGCTGTTGTAAGTTAATTCAGTGGAACATGAGCAAACACAGAAATAACAGAAAAGGTATAAATCACAATAACTGCAGCTATCACCAACTTTTTTCCCTACAGAAATAGTAACTAATTTTGATCAAAAAGATACGTGCCAACCTGCATGTACATATGGCAGTTATGAACCATAACTAGTTCGAGAACTGTTACATTTGCAGTTTTTAAAACTCAATGAAACACTTACCAAGTTTGTTGAACCCAGCTACATTGTAATACCACTTGCGAAGCCTGTCTATCATGCGACCGCCTCCTGCAACTGAATGCAACCATCATCAGTTGCACAGCAAGGTAAAATTCAACATTTACACATTACTATGGCAGTATGCAAATATTTACTGGCCTCTTTCACATGCATTTACGTAACACTGCATCAAGTTTGAATTTGATCATATATGACTTGGCCTCTACTTCTCAGTATCCCATAACTGACACTGAACAGGTCAAAGGACGGCTCATTACATACAGGAGTTTGACCCACTTCACTAAATTTGAATACTGGGCTGCCTTAAGACTTGGAAAAATGTTACCAATTCCTCATCAAAGACAGCAACAAAACTTTTAGGCTCTGTAACACTTACATGAGCCAAACCCATAGCGTCTATATAAAACAAAACCATCAGGCTTTTCAAATAATTTATCTAAGCTCCCCGGCTTTTGCTATGGGTTAACGTGACTTCAAGGCCAGCAGTTAGTACACTGTTAACCTTCTGCTCTCCTCTCCACATACTTGAATGCTATTCCTTTTTCACGGAGCTGCCGAAGTCAACCACGAAATCAACACCAAAACCTCAAAAAAACCCCCAACCAAACAAAAAATCAAACCTCAACACCTCATACAGCATGTTCATCTTTCCTTAAATGTGGTTTGGGATGGCAGAGGTGCTTTTACACATAATCAAGTACCTCAACAAGGGGTCTAGAAGCCTACGAACGGCACAACATGGGCACTGCAGCGTGGGCAAGCTATTTCACGACTTTGAAGCCGTTTGTGTTACCAAGTCATCCCCCAAAGGCCCCAGTGCTCCGTGTGATACCAGTACGTCATTAGAGCACTACCTCGGCACGCTTAGTTACTCCTTTGTCCTTTAGGGCAAACAAGGAATAACCTTAGACCAACTGTGCCCGGAGTCGGTATCCGCGCAGGACAGCGATCCCCAAGGCCCCTCATGAGCAGGCCAAGAGTTCCTCCACTGCTCCCGAGCACTCTCTGCACCCAGAAAACTCAGGTATCGGAGCCTGCCTCCGCTGCCACGGGAGGGCCGGCGAGGAGACTTGCCCGGCGACTATGGCAGCGGCACTCGCTGTCCCCGTCAAGGGCACACGGTGCACACTGCCGCCCCGGCTCCCCCTCTCCCCGTCACGGCCCGCCTCGCTGCCTGGCGCGGGCAGGGGCGAGCTCAGCGCCGCAGGCAGGTTGGGGTCGGGGTCGGGCCCAGCCCCGCTGCGCACCCCCAGTGCCCCCGCCGCCTCACCAGATGCCCTCGCCGCCATCTTGACCTCGGCGCGGCGCGCGGCCTCCTACNCGCGGCCCCGCCCGCGGCCTCCGACGTGGGGGGGGGGGGGGGGGGGGCCCGCCAATGCTGCCCCGGCGCCGGCGCATGCGCCCTGGCGCGGGGGGGTGGTATAGGTGACCGCTAAAAATTATAAAACAATGAAGTTTAGCTTTGTAAAGCGTAATAAGCAAAGTACCAATCGGTCACGCCAATAAGCAGAAACCCATTTCTACTCAGGTATCGCAGCCGCCAGGTGGGCGGCTCTGCGCTCTGAGGTACAGACCGCTGCCTCTCCGCAGCCATTCCTTCAGGAAGGGACCAATGCGTTTTTAAAGAAAGAAAATGCGGAGGTGGAGGTAGCCCAGAAACACGGAGTAGGCAAGGCAGGGGGCAATTTCAGTCAGGAAAGCAAACAGCACAGCCCAGACTACAGCACAGGGCGCACGGTCGATGCAGTATTGCACCGAGCGAGCCTCAGGGAGTGAAGGCGCTCAGTCCCAGGCTGCTGTAGCCCTGGGCGAGAACAGGCCCCTCTAGTAACGGGAGGGGGGGGGGGAGGAGTTCTAGGCCAAACATTTATTCTAAACATTTTTTGTTTTCGTAAAAGCCACAAAGTTTTTGGCATGGTCCACAAAAACTTCTTCTTTCCCCTCTCCCCTTCCTTTTTAGCACTCCCATTAAATGTTTTGCTTCCATTCTTCATCGTGGTTCTGGGAAGCTATTTTGGCAGAAGCTTGTGCATTTAACATTTGAAAGAAACTGGTTTAGCTCTGGCAGCAATCATTTCTACATTTAAAAACATTAAAGGAATTTAAAGCTCAAAGTTTGAGATATTCAAAACATACACACTCTGTAATATAGTTTCTATTACAATGGTTTATTACATGGTAATACATAATAATAAGGCTAGTGGAGCAAATCTGCAAACGTTAACTCAAACATTATGAACCCACATACTTTCTATTAACATTTTTACAATAAATATAATTTTTTACAAGATTGTTTGAATATTAGTTTGTTATTAGTATTTAATACAATCAAAAATACAAGTAAGCATATTGGACTTGCATACTTTTATTTAACAGGAGGAAATGGGGGAAGGTGCTTAGCCATCATATTTCAGCCACCATGAAATTTGTTATGCATCTCCACCGAGAACAGTCTAGTTAACAGAGGATTTCAAGCAATTGTCCCAGGTCAATGGAATAGGAAACATGAGAAAAAAGACAAAAGAGAGCATCTCAGATATATATTGCGGACAATGAATGTGGTTTTTCAATGTGTTTCAAGCACTTCTTTTTCAAATTCTTGATTTGGATAAATAAGAGTTTATCCAAAGTCATAATCCAGAGATCACTACTATTATCATTCTTTAAATCTCTTTACCCTTACTTTATTTCCCACCTAGTAGTAGAATTTAACCTTTTGAATTTTATTCTTCTGTGTGCATAAAAATAGCTAATTTTAGCTTCAACAATGAAGTTATAAAACGTTGAGGCTTTTTCATTAAATAAGCTTAAATCCAAATCAAAACATCTGGATTTCAGATTCCTGAGCTGTTTTTAATGAAGGAATGGAACCTTCTAAACAATATCAGACAGTTTGCATGTGGATTTAGGCAGCTTTTTAATTTTTCCCAAATACACTGTGAAGCATTTGATATTTCCATATTAACATGCTTTGTTTAATGATAAAATTAAGTATTTTTAATAGTCCCATGATGCCCAATGTCAGCATTTACTTCAGCTTTTACAATGGATTCACTCTATCACCTTAATGTATGCTACAGCCTCTTTTCATATATTTACTTGTGTATTAAAGCCACACAAATCTCATTGGTTTGGGGGGAGAAAAAAATTGAACAAGGGGAAGAGAAAAGTAACTAAAAGTCCTTCTAGATTTCAGGGACACTAACAGTTTTATTTTCTTTCTATAATTTTGCCTAAATTCAGTTTGCTGGTTTTTTTTTTTCACATTGCTAACCAGCTTTTGGGATACTAATTTCAGCAGCCAGCTTCACAAGGGAACACCTTTGTAACCTATTGAAAGAATGCCTTTCTGTGTGAGGAGCTTCACACATAATGGCGTGATTCTTTCTACCATACAAGGAAAATAATATTATCTCAAGCAGGTGAACACAACGCTGCTTCACTATCTTGCTATCCTAACTTTTGGGGAAGGGGGTGAAAGAAGACAACAGAGGGCAAGACAGGGAATAAATCACTAACCAGTTTTCCAATCTCCCAAAACTCTGCCTTTATCAAAAGAAAAAAAGAAGAATCCATTTGAATTTACCTTTCAGTTAGTGTGCTGCATCATCCACTCTGAATTAAGCTAGTAATTAATTACAAGGCTTGCATTAATAGCAATCAACATACTCACTCAATCCTTCTGAAATATATTTTTAACTTGCTATAAATATTACTGTGAGCCTTTAAATCCTACACACTTCTTAAACCAGTAATTAAAAAGTGAAGAGACCTTAAAGGGAAGTAGTTTTATAAAGTATGTTTATTTCCCAACTTAATTCTATAATTAGTAACACATGTAAAAAATTAAAGTGTTTTTAAGAAATTTTCAAAGTCCTGCATAGAAGCTTTGGCAATCTCTGTACAAAACACCTCATCAGGCAAGGACACCAGCTGATCCAGAGAGATGTAGCTGGGTTGTGCTGGGTCATACTGGGCTCTTCCCAAGAATGCAAGAAACATATGCCTCTCTCTGATTCGTAATAGCTTTGAGTTGAAAACCTAAGAAAGAAAAAAGGGAAGAATTTTTTAGATTGTCTAAATTTCAGACTCTGAGGCATTGAAAATAAGAGCCTTTTTTAGACAAACTGAAGATCTAGGAAGAAAACAAATAAGACGCTTATTTTCCTTTAATTTATGTCAAACACCAGGTAGGTTACATTTATATATAAATTATCTAAACTCTGAATAAATATTTCAATACAGTATGCTGACATACACACTCAACAGAAAACAGGGAATGATACAAAAAACCTAGTGTGCTTGAGAGTTGTTTCTATATAACAACCATATTATTTTTATGTAATCGCAGCCAAGAAGGTGGAGAGAGATATTCAGAAACAGGGAGCATTTTCCCTGTAGCATCAGACAGATGCAAATGACCACTGTTACAAGGAAGAGGTGACCACATGGCATAATACAAACAAAAAATGGCACAGTGGCAAGGGCAAAGGTGAGTGGATGTGACTCCTGTCATTGTAACACAGCCAAAAGGCACAGTGTGGTGGTTCAAAACAACCACTTGTCTTCTGCTGCACAGCAATGCCTACCTTTGAAGATACCTGCCACAAAAAAAAAATCTCGACAGTCACAGATGAGAACAATGGTAGAGGAAACACAAAAGAAATCAGCAGAATCCCCCTCAGATCAGAGAGGGAAGTGCAGAAGATGAGATGCACAGTTAAGTCATAAAAGCAAAGATCTAAGTTCACTTCTGAGCAGTACAACTGAATAGAGAGAGATGCTATAGAGGAGATAATGGTGAAAATGTGAATGCTATAGCGAGCAGAGATTTTACTAAAACCAGACTACATTGATGAAAGAAGAATTCCATGAGGATGCAAACTAATTTGAAAAAGGAAGGAAAAACAAAACTCCTGTTCCTCCTCTGCCTTCTGCCTTCCTTGAATTTTAAGAGGGAGTCAGAAGACAGGAAAAAAAAAATAACCAAAACACTTAACCACCATTTATGGAGACAGCTGACAGAAAGAATGGTTACAAGAGCAGCTGTAGCATCAGAGAGAATTTGACCCAAAAAAATATCCTGTATACTTCTTATTTCCAGCATTACTGTCATTCAGGATAGAAGCAAGTGCATATGGAGACAAATATGCATTTGTGAATGCACAAGTTAAAGGCCTGGCCATGTACAGATGGACATGCACTACCTGTATCCTGGAACTCACAGTTTTTGAGGAGGAAAGGGAAGAACAAGAAAGAGAAGGAGTGACTGTGCCAAGAACAAGGAACAGAGGAAACTCTCCACTTACCCTTCCAAACAAAGGGAAGAAAAATAATGAGGTGAACCACCACAAAGCCAACAATAAGACAATCGAGAAGGAAGTGAGCAAAACTTGTGGTAATTCACAGATCAAGGAGGGCAAAGTGACACAGATGAGCATTAGAGCAAACATCCTTGTTAAGTAAAGATATATTAAATAACAAGATAATCAAAATCCTGAGTAGTAGTTTTATTCCCTCATATAATTTTGGCTTTCTAGCCACTTAGATTCTCTACTAGACTTGCTTTAGAAAGAAAATTACTGCTGTTCAGAAGCTGATTTGAGCTTTCATTTTTACCTTGTAAGAAGATAGTGCAACTGCATGCCAGCATTGAA
This sequence comes from Falcunculus frontatus, assembly GCA_013398115.1. NCBI lineage: Eukaryota > Metazoa > Chordata > Aves > Passeriformes > Falcunculus > Falcunculus frontatus. The sequence goes on along the minus strand of VZRV01010927.1, from coordinate 1,071,690 downwards.
TGAAGTGACTAACACTTTCAGCTTTTAATTTGTGAGAAAATAACAGTAATGAGGAGGTAGAAAAAAAAACCCCAAATAGTAATCAGGAAACGAATCTATTTTCAATCCTGTGGTATTTTAGCAATTGCTGCAGCAATAAAAAGACCAATGAAAATCTGATTGCCTAATGGATAGAACTTCTCTTACCGTTACACTGTATTTTCAGATCCTAAAATCTCTAAAGCTTATTTTTAAAGTAGACCAACCTGAAAGAAATGTTTGTATGTATATATATACACACACACATATATACACACACACATATATACATATACATATATATATATATATATAATGTTATCTGATGAACAGATCTTCTGCATTATCTGTCTTCTCTTGTGTCTTTTAGGTAAGATTTCAGGACCAGCAAATCCTTAAGCAGGCAGTAGTCTCTCTTGCATGAATACAGAAGAGATGAGCATGACTACCTCTTTTGAAAACCTAAAAATTCACAAGACTGGGGTAGTGATATCACATGTGCTAAGGGAAAAAAAAGCAGCACTTCCACACTGAAATTCTCTATGGTTTCTGGATTGCTAATAAAAGTTATCCCAATTAGAGTAAAAGCCACAGACTACTTGAAGAATTCACATATGTCCTGCATACCGCAAGGCTCCACCTTCAGCAAATTAGTGAAGTGGCTGTGACAAGAGCACCTACAATTTATTCCCAGATTAACAGCTCACCTGAGGAAAGCGAGTAAGCATGTGGTGGGGAATGCCCATTATATTGTGTAAGTAGTCAAATGTCTGTCTGAGTCTCTTTCTACTTGCAGTTAAAATCTTGGGAGTTTTATACACTATCTGTTGAATTTCATTACGTTGAAAACCAAGTTCAATTTGACAAACCTGAAAAAGAGCACAATTTTATCTTCACAAGTCAGCTACAGCAAACTTAGCTTATTTTAATGCACCACTGAAATAAACGAATGCAAAATTCTTCTACCCTTTGTCACACAGCAACAAGAATGCAAACCACAATAATATCTGCCACTCCAGTTCTTCTCAAGTCAAATAATGCAAATTATTTATCTTTCTGGATTAAAGTGTAATTTGTTCATAGACCATCCCCCCAAAAAAGATGACTTCTGTGAATGTTATATATTTTTCAGCTTGTCTGAGATATGAACAAAAAAGACCACTTGTCTCCATATGTATGGCAGTTACAAACAAAAATTCTCCCCCAAGAGTCCTTTATCATTTTCAATACCAAGCTGTCAAGAGACTTTCTTCTTGTGGAGCTGTTGAGCTTTGTAAAACACAGCAATCAGACAGTTACCGCCTACTTTTGCTAATGTATCCAAGTTACAGTTTTATAATAGGGAATATAATTTCTGTAGTCTTCAATTTAAGACTGCTGAACCTAAAAGAGACGTGTAGAATATGTGGTGTATTCAATTTATTCTACAGTTCTTTAATGTCTAAAGTAAGATGTCTTTTTCAGAGACTGCTTTGACTTCAATTATGATTTCCCAAAAGGAAAACAAAACACATTTTTTCAATAAAATCATGAGCACTCCTCCCAAAGTGCAGAATGGCAAGCAATTCATTGAGTTGTTGAGAAAGAATTCAGCATTCAAGAGTGAGTGTTAACTCAGTCATTTCTTCTATCCTCCAGTGACACTTACAAGCAGCTTGTTTTCAGTCATGAAGTGGGTGTGCTTGCCAGTTAACATAACCAGACTTTCATATCAAACTAAGGTACTTCAACTGGCAAGAAGTTTTTGTTTGCCTAGTTTGATGTGCCAAGGCTGCAGCTCTTTTCCAAAACTGCTTGTCAAATACAAAAGGGAAGGGCTTAGAATCTGGGTTTCAAATTTACCTTAGGACTTACAGATCCTTACAGGGAATTGTTTCTAGAGGCAACTATAATCAGGTCTTTCAACTCCTGGTTTTAACTTTTCTGCTTTATAAATATTTGTGCACCACACAAAATACCAATCAACTAAGACAGCATTTAAGTATGAAAATAAGTGTTTGCCCATGAGTGGTATCTTCCATGGACCTGAGCTGCTAACTTCCTGCATCAAGGTACACAACTGGAGTTAAGACCCCCATGTTAAATCACTGCAGATGTAAAGCTGGGCCCACAGTAGAGGTAATTGTGGCAAGAATCTTGAGCTTTTATCTTCTACTCTGTGACATGGAACAGCTCCCTCTTGACCTGATCGGTGAGCTCAGGTGTAAGTTGCTTTGACTGCACTCAGTTTGACAGCAAACATATTTAATATTCAATAACTCTCTAGGCCACACATGCTAATATCCTTACTGTGTAAGTCTCAGCAATACTCAACAAAGTATGTATTATTCCCACAATAGGCCGTGGTAATGCATGCTTTCAGGTTTTACCCTGTCAGTGAATCTCTAATTGTGCTGGATGAAACCCTCAAAGGATGGACTAAGCCATCCTTCAGCACATTTAGTCCATGACTGGTATCTTATGACAAGCATTATCAGCTACTGTACTTGTTTCTAAATAACAGTCCATTCAGAACGAGGGATACAATCTGCTAATTTCTGAACTGTTGGTATGTGATTTCACTTTCCAAGTACTGTCCTCCCACAACCAGTTTAGTACATACAGGTCTGAACACAGATTCAGAATCCAACCTCCCAAAAGTCTTGAGCTTTTAAGAAATAGTAGATTTCAACAGTGAAGACCTAAAAATCCTTCCTCTCTTTCCCTCTCTCAAACATTTTTAAAATAGAGGTGCTACATTGTGTATTTCTTGGCAGATAAACAAGATAGTCATATAGAACTGAGGATCTTAAAAACACATTCATTATAATAATGGATCCCTAGCCTGTGGAAACAATGTGTGTTAAAAAGAAAGCACTATTAATTAGAACAGTCTGCTACTTTCCAGTCTCCTCCCTTACCACACACACATTTCAGATTGCAAGATTTCTAGTGTTTAATAGTTCCAGAGCAGAGAGTCTGTCTGAAAATTATACATTTTGATTCATAGTTATTTGTTATAGGATAATGGAATTTCACAAACTGTTACACTACATCATGCTGTTTGGCCTCGATGGCTTCACAGCACAGTAATTAAACCAATACATGGTTACATTTTCAAAAGGGAAAGGAGTCCCCATGGGTTTGAAGTTATTTACCCAACAGTTGTTAATAATGACCATCTGCTATCAGACAATAGGTGTCAAATGCACATTTTGGCAGACTAGTTACCTGCCAGGAGAAAAATAATCAACTGCACATTTCTTGCTCCTAAATACTTACGGACAATCCAAGTTAGCTAAAAACCGCAATAATTAAGGGGGGGGAAAGACTGAGTATTTTTCTACTCATAAAAAAATGGGTAACAATTTATGTCATCATATAGCAACTTTTGGCAGGAAGGCACTACATCAGACTAGAAGACAATAAGATAACACGACATGTATTTGGTAAGCTTGCACGCTATAGAGGAAAATAAATTGTTTAACAAAATCCTCAGTTATTTTATATCACCACTAAAATTATTTCATTAAATTTTTTCTGTGCACGATCCACTCCAGGAATTTTATTGTCTGTCAACTCTTAAACTATGTGGATATCCAATACACTTTTAATATATATTCATGAGCTCACCTGAAGATTTTCTTTTACAGGCTCTAATTTGCCAGTCAGTAGCCTTGGAAGACGAATTACCAGATCCTTTGTCTACAACCAGAAAAAGCACATAAATGAAAGATTATTACTGAAAGCTTGTTTGTAAATTTATCTGTGAAAGAAAGATCCTATATAAACTTTTTTTTGCAGTTGGAAGAGGGATGTACTTTATTTTATCTCTACACCAAAGATGAATTTGCATGAAGCAGCAGTATATTAAGATGCAAAAGATTACTCAAATATGTTCTTCTGGAAAACAAAAAATAATACAATTGTTGTAAAGCAGACAGGAAGAGGGAGTAAAAGCATGCATCAAAAGGAGAAAGTATGCTCAAGTGCCCATTTTCTCTCAGCCCTCAAGTTGTTTCTTCCCATCTTTTTAAAAAAAGTAAACAACATACTACACAATAGAGGCTATAAAAGGATTTTCCAGTGGCAGTGGAGCTAACTTCAGGATCTGGTTAGACCATAGTTTAACAGCACTACAAGAAATTACTCCACATTCCCTAAGGTGTCTGATTCCTTGTAATCCACCCTGAGTACAAGGTAGTGACTAAACCCTTTTCTGAGGAGTTCTTCAACCTCAAACACAGAAAGGCCAGCAACAAGCATTGTAACAGCTACGATTGTTCAGCTAATAGAAGCAAATAGAAGAATCCCAGACTCCACTTGGAATTTGACCTTCATTGCAATCCCCACCTACTGCAGGACACAACTAACACTGCTCACTTACTCCAAGCAAGTCCAGCTACTACCTCCCCTGAAGATTCCAAAGCAAGGTGCTGAATACCCGCTAAGCACGTAATGCGGTATGCACTCATGAGCAAACCCAGAGGTCACTCTTGGTGAGCCGAGCATATGATTTGGCGTTTATCTTGATGTGATATTCACAGATCAGAGTATTTTTTAAACGATGAGTTAAGTATGTTACAGTATCTTAAAGAGATGAAGAGCACCAAATAATTTTCCAGAAGTTAAAAAAGCTGCTTGCTGTTTCAGTAATTAATTCAGTCCTCTGACCCACCTCAAATAATAAAACTGGACATACACATGCTTATTTTACAATAACCTGTAGCAGGTCTTTTTCAGAAACTGTACTTCAAGTCCTCTGAATGTTAGGTGTCCATATCACTTCCACACACAGTTAAAACCACATTACCCTCCTGTAACCCTCTAGTGACATTACTGATGATAAAACAGTGTTTGTTGATAACCTCCAAACACTTGGAGTATTCAAACTGCAAGACCTTACAACTGTCACTAATAAAATACCTAAAGACTTCAGTCTTTACCTTTTTTACACTGAGACCAAGTTCATTTTTGAAGAAACCCAGTCTGTTATCCAGTCTTTCCACTGAAAACAACAGCAAATATGGAGCTCTTGAGACCATCTGAGCAATTTCTGACTTATCAAATTTTTTTGATTTTAGGTAGGCCACTCTAGAAAGAGAACAAAAACAAAATAAAATCCTGTGATGAAAATTTTATTGCCTCCATTTATTCAGTACTTGCTTAAATTCCTCAGTGATATCTTATAAGTGGACAGATGTTCTAGCATTAACATGCAACCCTGCCAAAAATAATTAGAGTGAAATCTGCAGTTATCGTAAAAGCAAAATACCCTCCCTTCCAATTAATTAGAAGTAAAATAAACCTCAGAGCAGAATGTCAATACTGAAGACAGATTTTAATTCCTTCCAGCTGTACTTAAGCAGATAACTGTGTTAACCTACATTTAACTACCAGCCTGTCTCCTAGATTGCAAACACATTAATAGATCATCATAGGATATGGACAAGAAACTATATACAGCCTTTTGCTATTTTAATGAATTCCATTTCTACTGCTGACAGAATGGAGTACTGTACCTCATACATCCCTGTTTTGCCAATAGCATTGGAGTAGAAATATCGTACAGTGATGCTATGTGTAGAGATACTGTTGAAAAATACATTTCTACATCAGCTGAAGTTACATTTGCCGTAATAGGTCCATACTTTCAGTCACTGGTCTAACGAGTGAGTAACAAACATCTGGTCGTCAGAAAGCAAAAGGAGTTGACTGAAGTTTTGGTGTTTAACAGAACTTGCTTTCTTTCTTTCCAAGTCAAAACTTTTTCCAAACTTTGTTGAATTCGGTGAAAGTGAAATCCTATTTCAAATACTACTTGCAGTAGATGATTACCATAGCTCCCAGAAAAAAAGGAATGAAGAGGGGAAATACAGCACACAAAGTAAAGAGACATGATTAATCCACGTACCACCACATAAACAACTAAACTACAATTTGGAGAGGTTTCATCTGGTTATATTATGAGAGAAATTGCAATATGAGAGGTATTTGCAGTCAGACCAACTTAGAGCATACAAGAATTGGTTTTATCTGGTAGTAATTAAGATACTAAATGGATTGCAGAATATTCTGCAGAAGCAGATATTCAGCAAAAAATGGCTCTCTGTTAAACCATGTCTTGTGAAGAAAAAAAAAAAAAAAAATTTCCTTCCACTCACTACAACTTCCCTCTTTCCGCAACTTAATTTTTGAGGATTTATCACAAGCCAAAAACTTCCCGGCAGAAGATATAAGAACAAGTTCTAGAGGACCAATTCCTAACTGAGCAGGCACCCCAACACAGAAGGTAGCAGCCTAGGCTCCAGACAATGACAATGGAACTGGCACAGCCTCCAAGCATCCCAGAAACAGCTAAATGAGCAGATTAAAAATAAAATATTTTGTCTGTCCTGACTCCACTTGTTTTCTGTTAACAAGTCATTAAAATTCACACCTGAAGCATTTCTTCCTGAAAAGGCAAGAAATTTAAAAGAGGGATGGCAAGATTGTAATAACCTGACTCTAGAAACTAGTATATTAAAGGAACACAACTATCCAACCTGGCCAAAGTCTGAGATACATGTGTGAGCACTGGCACCAAGGTTAGCCCTCGTTCTACTACAGGATCAGCAGTTCGATGTAGCATGTTAACAGTTTTAAGTCATCATTAACACCAGTGTAAAACAAAGCATCTGGTGCAGCTGCAGTATGAACACTGATTTGCAACTGTCAAAATTGTTAGGAATTATGGAATGTTTTGACTTTTACAGTGTTTATCTGAAGTCAAATGCCAAACCTATTGAAATTTGTGTTTTGTTTCCTGGCAACATGGAATCCATAGCAATAAAACATTCCAGAGTGATGTAACCAATACCACGTCCATCTACACCAAATTGTTTATGCAAAGGTGATACTCAGCTTTCAAAAGACAGCTATTTGAGACACACTCACTTCACAGCCTTTACAGCACGCTTACTTTAAAGCTTGCAGGAAAGCATTCACCAGTGTCAAACTTACTGAAGAATCATACTGCGGAAAATTAGGAAGAAATCAGATTGCTCTGTTTAGCCTGTATTTCACTAACCAGACAGTGCCACAGGACTGTCACTGAAAATGAAATATGACTTCAAGGAAGAGTTAGGATATTTATCAAACAAAAAACCCCACAAAATTAACCTCTCTTCAGAAGAGCATAAGCAATATGCTCTGATATCTAGGCTCAAAACTACTGCTGGAAAATGACACAGGTTTTTTTGGGGGGTTTTTTTGGGTATTGTTTCCAAAAGGCCACTTACTGAACAGGAGGTTAGAAGAACAGAGGGGAAAGAAGCCAGGTCTACATTATACAAGAGTCTACTCATGTGCCTGTTTCTAAACATCTGTACTTTCAGATTTCTCTTTCAGACAGAAATGCTACTACCTGCAAGAGCCAAGACAACAGATTTTCTTCTCTGGAATGTTTGAATACTGGGAAGTTTTGAGTTTATTAAAAAAGACATCTACATATACATATGAGCTGTTCTGAAAAAAATCATTGAATTAGGAGTAATATTATAAATAAAAGTTCATTTTAAGGACTGAAGAACAGTTTAGGGCCATACAAGTGTGAATGAACACACATACACACAAATTAGTTCATTGTAGTGTTGTGTTCAGTTTCAGCTGGCAACAGGAAAAAAATATCACCAAAACCTCCTGCTGCTATTAGATGTCAACACAGAAGAGAAGTGGGTCTGCTTCTTTTATTGCAGAATTCATGAGGTTTCAAATTGTGACTGAAGAGTTTAACACTGCTCTCCAAATTTATGTAAAGCCTCAGGAATGTCATTTTGGAATGAAAGCTGACACAAGTAAAGCAAGTGGCCTAAGATGGCAAGCTGCTTCCCCTGTGGCAGAGAGACAAGGATGGGCAGTAAAATTTGTTAATACGCAGTTTTCAGGTGGATGAAGGTACTGACTTATGGTACCACCACATGTTAGTGCCAACAGATGGGGAGGCACAAGAACACAGAGCCAGGGATTGAGTAAGAACAGAGGCAGAGGCAATACAGGTTCCTTCAGACAAGGTTAAGCCAACTGGGAAACCAGATCTTCAAGCCAAGGGGCTTAACACCCTGCTGCTACTTGAAAGGCTTACCTGGTTTCTAAAGCTTCCAGATCTTCAGCAAGTATGTATGGATTTTTGGTCAGGAATGGTCCCAGCTGATTGTCTTCCACACCCACATCCTTAAGAAACAGAAGGATTTTTTTTACATCTTTTTCAAAGTCCAAGGTCAGTAAGAGCTGACCTGCCTTTTGACGTTTCTCCACTTGGGATAAGTCAACTCCTACAACAAACAAAATTAGAAATTGTTTTAATTAAACACAGACCCTCCTTTCTGTAAATGTTTCACAAAGGCATGTTGGAATTTCTAGGACTACTCAATTTTTTGCACTGATTTTGCATACTTTAATTGCTCAACACAGCAAGGCCACAACACCTTGTATATTGTGGAAAGACTCCAGATAAAACAAGCAGTCATTCTAGAAGCTTTTGCTGAGTTTGTTTTTTGAAGGAAGACATTTGCAGTGAATCTTGCATGTGCCACATTTAGAGACCTACTCTTGTTGCACAGAAGTATGTGTGCACGAAATTTCCAAATCCATTATAAAATGGGATAATTTTGCAGTGAAGTGACTTTGTATACTGACTCACACATGGCAATGTGTTACTACCTGGGGACAGATTCCCCCTCTCAAATAACAATTTCTCCAAACTCTTTCTAGTCTTCCTCACATGTTTGGGCAACAAGGTGGTCAGAAACCTTGAACTCGGGTATCTCTGTAGTCCAAGTGGTTTTTGATGAGAAGTAAGGCTCTCTTCAATCCCTTCCCTCTTGCCTCTCCAGTGTGCTGTGCCTAAGATCCTAAGATTATGCATAGCAATCATTCTCCTTCCTTCCTTCCAAGGATGGAGAGCTACAAATTCTTTTGCAGCAAATTAAAGCATCCTTAACCAGCCCAAAAGAAGAAAGACCAATTAAGTTACACAGTGCTCCCCACTGTGCTCCTGAAGCTGTGGGAGATGCCTCCTTCTATCACCCACAGCACAAAGGGACTAACACCAGCCAGCTTTGTTTCCCAGTCGTATGGCATTGCTAGTGACACAGTCCCCTCTCTTTGTCCATTTACCCTGGATAACCTTCTGTTGCTTTTTGCCATTGGTCACTGTTCCCATTTTCAAGTTTACAAGGTAACCAGTAAGAGCAAAGCACAAATTACAGGACTTCCAAAGCTCCTGTCATAAGCAGACCACACAAACAAAATCACACATACCTAGGTGGACAAGTTTCTCAAGGGTTTCTGAGTGATCAACGTAATCTCGGAGCGTGGAAGACTGAATGGGGAGAAGAGGTTCTGCAATGATCTGTACAGCTTCTTCCTCGGAAATCACTTCCAAAGCAGATGAAGGTGGGATGTCATCCCAGTCTGAGAGACAAATATAGAAGACCCAAATATATTTTGTGAAAGACAAAGCTGCTCCCACTAAATGCTATACAGATCTCTTAAAATCCTTTTCAGAATGCAGGAACACTGTGCATGTGATAAACAGCCAACCTATTATTTGAAAACATAAAAACATAGACTCTACTCTCATTTTTGTCTCTGTTCCATCTCCTGGTCACTACCCACCAACTTTTACTCCATTTGCCTTCACTGTGCTGCCTAGACCACTGCAGACAACAGATCACACCACCTTCTGGAAAAGGATTGTCTTTCACGTCTTCACAAATGCTTTCTTGCGTGATCATAGCCAGATAAAAGGCAACTGCAAAGATCATTTTTCATAACCTGACAAGCCCACTACTTTGTGGCTCTCCTGAATCTAATGCCTGAAATGCAGCTGCTTTTACTTTCATAGCCAACTCCATGCAAGATATCGTGTCTTATCCATTACAAAAAGGCAGCTGACTGACACTGTCTCCAAAAGCAAAAGGAATAATTTCCTACTCACTAAGGTTTAAAAGAGAACATCATTATGCTTGTTTCCCCTTAAGCATTCCAAGTCACAGAACGCAGTGTCTTTAAAAAAAAATTTCTCTAAACAGATCTATTTTTCCATTGATGGGAGCTCACAGCAGCAAGATTAAAATCACCATTTGCAGGCTGGCTGCTAGCATCCACCTCAATCATCAGTGTGATTACTGACCAGATGCCCTGATTATAAACTCCTCAGGAAGGGGATTTTCTGTGCCCTATGCCTTTGTATAATGGCTTCCTAGACACCAGGGTAACACTCTTCCAGGTTAAGAAAACAAAGGCACACCAGAACTCTACTAAGGCATGTTCCAAAGTAATTAGGATGTGCCTAATGTTCCAGGAAGAGTTACACAGACTAGCTCGATAGCTGTTGAAGGTCTTGTCACTTCTTTTTCTCACAGCCTCAGAAACGAAAGCACAGTAAAACATTTTCAGCAATGTTTACAAATTAAACAGGAACTCTCTAGGAATCTATAGGAATATCAACTGTTTTCTTTCAGCTTGTTGAGGACTGAACCAATATACAATAAAGTCCATTCCAGATGCATGCATGTCTTTTACTGCCACTTTAAGGTATTTAGACTTCCTATTGGGACTCATACTTCAAGTTAACCAAAACCCCCAAAAGTTATCAATTATGTTTATTCCAGTATATAGACTGTCATCTGGGCAAAATGCTACACATACACATTCTCCAGTCAGTCTGCTGGCAGATAAAAATCTGGCATGTGGATAAACTGCATCACAGGTACAGCTACACGGGAGCTGGCTGACCCATTATTCTGGAGCAGCACTGTTTCAGAACCAGCTACATACACAGAGCTCCTTTGCAGCTCTGAAACACCCCAAAAATAAGCTCTGTGCAATCCAAGTTGGCTGGGCTCAAAGCAGAATCTGAACATACAAGGCTGCTTAGTAATTCAGAACAAGTTTCCTCAGCATATCCGAAGGAATTTGAAAGGATGGAAGTGTTATAATCCTCATTTAGATATAAAACCAGGGAAAAAAACGAGTAAATTTCCTCAGGGCAACAACACCAAGGCGATGTTGTATTTATCTCCTTTCCTCAGAAGACAGTTGGACGAGCATTTCTCATCAGGGCAGTGCTTAAGGAGGCTTCACACTGCTGCCTCCTGTTGTTCATCCTTGATCACTCAAACGGCCGTGTTGTGAGAGCTGCTTCAGGCATTGAATCTCCCAGGCTCGCTCAGAAAAACCCAACAAAAAGCAACACAACACTAAAACCAAGCACCAAAAAAACCCCGAATAAAAACCCTTTAGTTTGCACCAGCACATCTGGAGGGAAAGGCAAATAATGAGCTGATGCAAGCAGGGTTATGAAAAGTCCTTCAAACGGTAGCTCCAGGCCTATATTTCTACCCAAAACATTATACCTTTATCTCACTTTAAAGGTATTCTTTGTACGCTACATTGGCCATAAATACCTGAATTAACTACGGAGCTAATAAGAAGTGAAAGTCAGGAACTCCAGATACGTATTTTAGGCAAGCAGGCCAAAAATGGAGAATCCAGCTGGGGTTAAACTGCAGCATACTAAAAACATAATTTGAAGATTCGGGAGAAATGGTATCCCTTAAAGCCTCCTACCTTCGTCCAGTATCTTTGCATTCAGATCAGGTAATGTTTCTGCTTTTGCTTGTTCCTGTTGTACTGAAGGCAAGTTACTTTCGGGAGAAGAGAAGGATCCATCCTTGGCGCTGTCGGGCGGGGAACAGCTCCCTACAGACACATGCCTGCATGCCTGCAGTCTCCACAGAACAGCCTCCTTTCCAGGGGGCAGCACAACCAGAGGGGCAAACTCACGGCAGGCCTGTGCGGTGCAGCCGCGACTCCTCAGCCTCCGAGTAAACTCAACAGCACGGGACGTGTTCAGCAGGCAACGCCAGCGGGAGACCTGCCGAGCCCACACAGCCATCATCCACCTCAGCACAGCATCCTGCCGGGAGAAAAAGGGTGCGGAGTGACACAGGCGCTGCCTACCTCGCCGTACAGCCGGGAGCGTGAATCCCCTGGGCGTTACAGCAGTTCCTCACTACAAAGCACCAGTAGCTGCCTCAAGGGTTTAAAAGCGTGACAAACGGAGGAGCCGGCTCTGAAGGCCACCGCCCGCCGCCCTGTACAACAGCCGTTCCCTTGGGAGCACGGGGGAAACCCAGCCAGGACCTAAACCCTCCCGGGGAAACGGGACCCTCTGCGTAAAGCCGTCATCGCACACTCGCCACAGGGCGGGGAGGCTGGGTTGGGCCGCGCTCGCCGCCTTCCCCTCGCAGGGTTCCCCACGCCGGCCTGCGGGAGAAGGGGCAGCGCCGCCCGGCCCGGGAGCAGCGGGACCGGGACCCGCCACCGCCTCACCTGCGCCGCCCGGCCCGGGAGCAGCGGGACCGGGACCCGCCACCGCCTCACCTGCGCCGCCCGGCCCGGGAGCAGCGGGACCGGGACCCGCCACCGCCTCACCTGCGCCGCCCGGCCCGGGAGCAGCGGGACCGGGACCCGCCACCGCCTCACCTGCGCCGCCCGGCCCGGGAGCAGCGGGACCGGGACCCGCCACCGCCTCACCTGCGCCGCCCGGCCCGGGAGCAGCGGGACCGGGACCCGCCACCGCCTCANCGGCCGGGCTGGTTCGGACCGCGCCGCGCCGCCCCGCGCAACCAGAGCTGCGCTGTGACGGGGGAGAGAGGGGGCGAGATGGCGTCGTGCGTGGGGAGCCGGACCCTGAGCAAGGACGACGTAAACTACCGCCTGCACTTCCGCATGATCAACGAGCAGCAGGTGGAGGACATCACGCTGGAGTTCTTCTACCGTCCGCACACCATCACCCTCCTCAGCTTCACCATCCTCAGCCTCATGGCCTTCGCCTTCACCAGGTGCGCGGCCGCCGCGGGGAGCCGCAGCCCCGCCCCTGGGTGCCGGCAGCCCTGGGGCACAGGGGATTCCCGGGCAGGGAATGGGGAGGGTCGGTGCCCTGCCCCGGGGCGAGCAGGGACAGCGCGGCTCCTGCCGGGCCGGGCCGTGCCGGGCCGTGCCGTGCCTGTGGAGCGCTCCCCGGGCGGGTGCTGCACCGCCGGGCGCCCCGCGCACCCTGCTCGGTAGGCCCGTGTTGGAGAGCGGGCATCCTCCCCTCTTTTCCAGAGCGGTTCATCCCCGCTCCTGGGAACTTGGTAATCGTTTGAGGACCTCTGTTGAAGTCTCTACTAAAACGTGTGTTTCAAGGAATTGCCAAAAATGGGCTTTATTAGGCTATCGAGCAGCCCCGCAGTGACATCACTCATGTAGATGATTTACCAGGTGTGCAGTGGACGGGATTGACTGTTCTATGGCATCACTTCTGTACCCCACAGTGTCTGTGGCCAGTCTCAGGTTGGCTCAGGCGCTGCCACGATGGGCTTAGCCACATCCTTTGCGCACCACAGGAAAGGCACTGTGGGCATCACCCTGCAGTCAGTCATGGCGATACTGCTAGGAATAGACAGGTTTTTCGGGAGCCTTACTTGAAAGCAAAGGGTATAGCAGTGCAGTCTGATAGCTATCTTGGGTGTTTTTGAAGTTGTGCATACTTTTTATTGCCTCCTATTGGATGTGAAGATGATTGCATAATCCTCCTTTAGACTAAATTGTGTAGTCTGTAGGCAGTGATTTCTGAGAGTTTTTGGCTAGGTAGTGCAGTGTGTTTAAGCCTCAATTAAACTTTTGTGGCATTGTGTGTGCGCAATCACGGATTTCAATGGTCTTGCGGCTTAAACTCTTATGGTGGTGAATCCCCCCCCTTAAAAGTGACCTTAAAACGTTCGTTCATGACAACTCTCCATTTGATGTAAGAAAATCATTATTTGTCACTAAGCCTGATACACAGTTCAGTGTGTAATCTTATATTTTATTCTGACAATTCAAATGTATCGTTTTCATCAGCTGTGAAACAGTGGCCAAGCCTGGCTTGAGTGGAGACAGGAGCATAAGGAAAAATGAAATAGTGTAACTGCAAATAGTCTGAGGTATTCCCTTTCTTGTTTCAACATGTGTATGGCCCCAAGGAAGATACTTTTGATGAGCACATCCCTTGTTCTGCTTGGATCCCTTCTTAACTCCAAAATCAGAGACAAGTTTCTGTGCTCTGCTACAATGTTTAATTACAGGCCTTTGCTACAAGTGCTCCTTATGCCCTCATTCCCTTGCCTGATCACTTTTCTCCCTGAAGGGCTAATTTAGGTCAAACTTGTGAGTCACTAAGAGATTCTCATCACGATGTCATTCTGAAGGATTAATGAAACTGGTTGCTCACCTTTGGGGAAAGAATTTTGCCATTCATTCTTTCAAGCAGAGGATGAGCCAAGAAGCAGTTTTAGCACTATTGAGTCTTCTAGGCCCAAATAAAATTGCTTCACTTCTGGGATGTTTGTTTGGATTTTTCCAAGAAGATTACTGGTTTGTCTTTCCATTTGTTTTGCTGTCTTTCTAACTGACTTCTTCAGCTTCATTTTCTTCCCTCTATTTCTGCCTCACTTCCTGTGTTTAAATACCAGTTGACTTCTCTTTAACTCTTCTCTGTATCTCCTCAGGTTGTGGAAGGTACTCTGATTTTACTTTCTCCCCTCTCCTCCTTCTGCTATTTTCAACTATTGTAGGAGTTTCATGAATCTCCTGAATGATATCAGAGTGCTGCCTCTGTGCCTTATTTGGGACACTATCCAAACCATATACACTCTTTGAGAAACTGGGAAAGAGGAGATAGTTCCCCACATGCTTTTACAGTCTATGCTCCCAGATCTGGTCTTTCTGTTTCCATCAGCTTATTGCATTGAGTCTACACTGCTCATTTTTCCACTTCCTGAGCACAAGGCACTGTAGACTTCCCAGTAAGGTGTCACAAGTGATTCTTTGCTTCCCCTGTGCTGCCAGTTGTTCCGTAGCTCTCATGGTCAGTTTGTTGAGTGGGGGATTTTCTATTTAGAGTCATGCTGATGTAGTGAAGTAATTTTTTTTTTTCAGGAACTTCACCATAGACAGAGGAAATTCTGTGTTCCTTAAAGTCTTTCTTGTCTTTTCTATAATTGTTTTGTGTCAGAAGTATGTGGAGGGTTCTGAGAAACTTAGAAAATGCTTTTCCCTTGTATGTAGCAAGCCATACATAACATGAAGTCCTCCTTAGGATCACTGAGTGCAGCTGATACTGTCTTTGAGCTGACAGATAAGAGTGAAACTGAACTTCAGATAGCAGTAATCTTCAGGTATGATGATAATAATAATAATAATAATCTAGAACAAGAAATGTGTGTTTAATTTTTCTGTGTTAAAGTGGGGAATAGAGGGTATTCTGTTGTTTAAAACACATCCTTCCAGTGCTCCTGACAATGGCTGCAGCTTTCTGGGTTTCCTGCTGAATGAGCCAGACACAGGCTCCTCTGCTTCCATCCTGCGCCTTGGGGCAGAGGTGTGGAGTGGCTCTAGATTTCCCTGTCCTCTTCTACCCTAGATAGAGGTGTGTGGCCTTCTCTGAGCCCAGAGGCAAGTAGCAGGAGTGAGTGCTGGAGGGGATATTTTGTGGGACACAACAATAGGACTGAGGAAGGTGACAGACTAGCAGCTTCTGTTGTGAAGTTGCAGGGGTTTGTGGAAGCAGGAGTAAGACCTGTGAGGATGTAGGGCTTTTGTCTTCCATGTCCCTTGATTAATGGACTTGTTTAAACTGGATTATTGTGTATTTAGTTTTGGTTGAGTTTATGGAAGATTTTTTTTCTCCCTCTCCCACATTCCAAATTTAGTGTCCTAGCTATTTTCCCCTCGATTGAGTATCCTTTTTTTTTTTTGTTTGTGTGTGATGTAATAACTCACTAGATGGTGTTTTTGTAATCTAGTGCTCTGGAGAACAGAAGAGGGATAAAGATTATGCAGTCATTATGCACTTTGTTTTTTATTATTTCTTCTCTAAAAAGCCACAGAATTGAAAAATGCCTTCATAAAGTGGGTTAAAATTGAGCAAATTTTTATCTGTCCTCCCACGTAAGCATTAGAAACCTTGGTTTTGCTGCCTGAATGCTTGTATTTCAAAATCAGAGTCAACCTTTCTGGGGCTAAGTGAGGAGATGATTTAGCACATTTTCCTGACTGCAGCTTGTTGTGATTGCATCTTTCCCTTTGGCATTCCCCAAAATAGTTCTTCCAGGTAAACACTGTAATTCGTACACTGGCTAGTGCACAGTAGCAAGTTTCTTGCTCCCACCTGTTCTTACCTGCTTCTGGCAAGAAGATTTCTTGTGAAATGTATCTGCAAGCCAAAATGGAATGCCTTGCCACTCACTTGGAATGAAATGCAGTTTAACACTGCAAACATTTTTGTTGATTTTGGGGGGAAGTGGTGCCAACATGACTAGGACAGCTTTCCTGAAGCTGAATAGTACTCAGAATCCTGATATGCAAAGGTGAGGACCTTTCATGGCACCTGGCACAGCAATTAAGTGATGTGATCACGATGTCTTTCACTTCTTTCTTGGCTGTGATGAATTGTTGTGATGCAATGGTAGTTATTTGTTCTATCTAAAAGAAAAACAAAAAACCCATCCTCTTTGTGGCAGCTATGACAGCACGTTCCCGTGTGTTATTTACATGTGTTAAAAGAGGGATATGGTTTTGCTGTCTGAGCCATCAGAGCAGGAGGCTGTGGCTAGGAAGCGCACTGGATGGCGTAAGGCTCTTGGGATTGCCAAGGGAGCCAGAGTTAAGCTCTGGGACTTGGGGTTTATAGCTGGTATAAAGTGTCAGCTTGTGCAGCATGGCTGCTGGAAAATGACCAGTAAAGCTGGACTCAGCTGGTTTTAAGAAAATGCTGTGGAGCATCCCTAAGGCCTGCAGAGAAACCATTTGTGTTTAATGCACTTTTTCCTTCCATACATTTAAACTAACACAGTGCTTAAATGCCTCACAGCGATGAAAGCCTGCTGTGGAGGCTTAAGATTCAGTTTTGAAGAAAAGAGAAATAATTTGGCTAAGTGAGAAATATTTTGTAACTGCAGCAAGTGTCTAATGTGGAGAGCATTTATGCTGTCATGGATTCTTTACTAAACCATCCAGAAATGTGCAAGATGCTCTGCCAGGAAAAGCTTTATACCTTTAAAGTTTGCTGGGAATTTTTTTATCGTGTTGTGAATAAATAAAGAAATATACTTAAATGGATAAACTGATCCTAAGTACATGAAAACTACCCAGACAGTAAAACTTTGACTTCAGTTGTAGTGGGTGATACATTATGAAATATTGGCTCTTTATACTATGATAGTCTGAAGTTTGTTTCTGTTTGTATTACTGAAGTATCCAGAAGCTGTCTGCTGGTTAGAAGAGTTGGGTGAGGGTTATTTTGTTAATCTTGCTACCATATTCTACTTGCCTGAAAAGAAGGAGCTCCGTCAAGTTTGCGTTGGCACAAATAATACGTGATACTATATTCAGGGTTTTGGTTTAATAGATCTAAAAGCAGATTGAAATTTTTCCTTGGGTCTTTTAAGTTGTGCTGTGTCTCTGTCACAGATTCTAAGCTGTATATTCATCATTTCTAAAGACTGATTGTAATCATTATTTCTTTATCTCAGGCATTTGGCATTGGGGATAGGCAAAGGGAAGTGAAGGATATTGCAAGTAGCGCCAAAACAGCAGAGGGAAACCTAGGAATTGCATCCAGGCTTCCAGAGGTTTTAGTTTAGGGGTGTTTGCTATGTAAAAGTAATGTTTCTATAAACGTTAAAGCAGGAAGACTTTTTTTTCACCTTACATTGAATTTGGTCGTTGCTTCTACACTGACTTCTAACAGTGCTAATGACTTGCATGTGTTTATTAAATATTTAACCCGCTTGTAAGAAAGGGACACCCAGAAGTGTAGCGTGAAAATGATTCAGTGTAATTACTATCTTAACTTGTTATATAATGAGCATGCATATTTCTTATATTTAATTTTCATGTATTCTTTATTTAAATAATGTATCTTGAGAGCCTTTGACTTCATCCTTATACTGTACTTTAACACTGTGTTGTCTGTCTCTTTAGGGATGATTCTGTACCAGAGGATAATATTTGGAGGGGTATCCTCTCTGTGATTTTCTTCTTTCTAATCATCAGTGTTCTAGCTTTTCCTAATGGTGAGTAAGGTTTATACAGCTTTTACTTCATGTTTTTAAAATGTCAATTTCTCTTTATTGCCACTATATTTACTTTGACTTTTATTTAAATACCAATTTTCAGTGTATTTTTTCTTTACTCTTTTGCATTCCTTTATATTAAGGAACAGTCTAAAAATGGGTTGTAGTCATACTGAGCAGAGATAAGTGTTATTTATAGCTTATTATTTATAGTCCGTATTTAACAAGGAAGTCAAGTTCTGAAAATCAGTGTCCTATTTGCAGATGTGCAGTTGCAGCTCAGATTGCTAAGTAATGACGCTAACAGACCCTTAAATAATGTTTGGGAGGACTTTGCCTCAGTGGGTTTTAACAGAAGTGTAATTCTAAAAATTCTCAGACACAACACCCTACATAAAGTACCTTACCAGAAGATAGTGATAGAAATGGTTTAAGTTGCATTACAATGTAAAATCACAGTTGTAGTTGTGTGAGGAGCAGAAAAGTGCAAAAATGTTAGAATGTTTGTGTCACTTAATTCAGTGGAAGAAATGCTTCTACCTGGTTCATCTGTTTTGGTTTTTTAATTTTTTACTTATTACTGTCAGCAAAATCCTGATTCTTTGGTCAAGTCTAAACTGTCTCACAACTGGCAGTGTTCAGGAAGAAACAGTAATTGTGTTCAGAGCAGCTTTGTACTTCAGAGTTGGGATGTGTTTTTCCTATATGTTAAGAATCCTATATGCACGCTTCTCACAAAGTGCTGCCTGAAAAACTGGATGCCAGAGATAAACAAGCTTTATGCATACAGTGGTGAAAGAGTGGTCTGCAGTGCGTGCTGAAAATATTTGTTGAGCCATTTCTTGCTACCTAAATGTACGATTCATCTTTAGATGTTTTGCAGTTTCACCAGACTTACCTTCTCTGCTCTTCACATTAGCTGAGAGGTTTTTAATCTAATAAATCAGTTTCATCACTGCCTCTAAAGTAAATAAAATATGACACTGGTAAACAGCATAGGTGTCTTCCTTCTTGTCAGCTATATATGATATTCAGTTTGGAAATTTCAG
Source organism: Falcunculus frontatus (assembly GCA_013398115.1). Classification (NCBI taxonomy): domain Eukaryota; kingdom Metazoa; phylum Chordata; class Aves; order Passeriformes; genus Falcunculus; species Falcunculus frontatus. The sequence continues at coordinate 1,052,498 of VZRV01010927.1, read as the reverse complement.
GAGGCCTGTTTGGTAACAGTTCTTGTTGGTCTGAAGGCTAAGCACCATCTTTCTTTGTTAACACAGACAAGTTTGTATGGGATGTCTTAACTGGGAGCAAGATGCAGTCTAAAAAAACCAGGACATCTTCAGGTGACACCTGAGATGTGGTGTCTGCTGAACAAACAGCATGCTACTGTTCTGGAACTGACTCCATAAAAACAGTGAAAAAGTGTCTTCATGTTACCAATTGGCAGTCTCCTTTTTCCACTCTGAAATCTGCTGTTACTTTTTTTTTTAACAATATAGAGCTCCAGCTTTCAGGTGTATTACATAGTTTGATGAAGAACTGATTCATACGCATGCCAAGTACTCATATGAGATATGCTCAGAAATAAATTTTGTGGTTCTTACTAACTGTCTTCTTTTTGTTTACTGTCTATAGGACCCTTTACACGTCCCCACCCTGCTATATGGAGGATGGTTTTTGGTAAGTTTGTGTTTCTGACTTTTGCGCTGGTTTTGCAGGACCTGCATTTTTAACTTTCTGATGAATGGAATTGTCATGAAACATAATTGTGCATCAAACTTGTGTGAATGTCACTTCCCTCCCACTTCTGAGCAGTTGCTTATAATCTATTCTTAGTTATGTTTGGGAATATTGTTGTAGTTCCTCTGTGTCAGGATGGTGTAAATGAAATCACCAAAAAGGGATCATTCAGTCTGATACTCTGTTTTAATCCTGTTTTGTGCTTCCTAATCTCCTTCCTCCACACCTTTCCTACTGTCATCTCTTCCAAACGCAGCTACTGCATATACTATCTGACTTCTAAATCCAGTTGCATAGGCGGTTTCTTTTCATTATTGGCAAAATATGCTATTACTTTATATGTTTATTAAATTGTATCATTGCCTAGCTTAACATTTATTAATATTCTTATTTCATTAAAAGTACTTGTAAACATCAGTTGCATTCATGGTTTGAAAAAATTCTGTTAGCTACCAAACTAACAAAGTGAAATCCTGCTCCTTAAACACCTGAATTGCACAGCAAAAACATGAGGAATTTTATTTTCAAATAATTCAGGGTTCACAGAGTAGATGCTAGACTGCACATTTGATTATTTTTAGGCAGACTGAATGTTTCTCTCTCCTGCCACCTTATATCTAAAAATAAGTAGCTTCCCAAAGTAGCTGATTACTCATCTGTTGACAGTGAGAGGATACTGCTGATTAGACAGTACTTGTTAAACAAACCTGCTTCTTGGTTTGTTTAACACAGGTCCTTACTGCTCACTTCAAGTTTCAGCACATGTAAAGTAAAAGGTCATTCTCAACATTGATACTGTCAGAGCTTGACCCCTGTACTTTTGGGAAAAGTCTGCGTGCAAAATCAGGAGCAATATTTTTCCGTGTGTAATTCTGCTTCTTCTGGCATGGTTCATTTAGCCGTGCTTCAGTTCTCAGACCCCTTTGGTAGATGAAGGGCAGGACTGGTGTGTCCTCAACATTTCCAGATGCACCCTGGCCTGCAGACTGTGCTTCCTTTAGCAGGGTGACATCTGTTCCCCTTGTGTTTCTGGGAGGGACTGCAGAGGACCGTATAGATACTTCCTTCTGAACAAAAGTTGCTTTCTAGCATACACTGGGGACTATCAACGTGTGAGTTGTGGTTATAGTTCAAAATGCCTTTTTAGGATTGCTGTAGTTTATCTTGGATGGCAGATCCTAAGTTTATTCACGTTAATCTTTCTGCCTTCCATGACATTGCTGCAGGACACAAGTAAGTTTGAGGCTATGGAAATAGTGGTTATACACCTCCTCCAGATGTGGTCTTGGAGATCTGTGGACTTGTGAATAATGAATGTAAAGATATGCTCCCAACAACAGCTTCAGCTACCCACTGGTCTGCACCTAGGACTCAATTTATTACAAGTTTTTATTTTTTTTAAAAAATCCTTATTCAGACACAGAGGAGAGAACTGGTACTCCCCAGATGCAATAGTGTTTTGTGATTTATAGTGGTGTGAAAATAAATAATAATCATGTTTATCTTTAAGAGGTTCAAGCAGCAAATTTTCTAGCTCACAAAAGTAACTCAGATATGCATTAGTTTATAATTATTCTTTATTGCCAGAGCAGCTCAGAATTTCCAGGTGGCATTATTAAATTGATCTTTATGTTGAAATCTGCCTCAAGGCTTGGGGACTTGCATTAGTGAGACCAAGAATACTTAAAGCAAAAGGACAGAGCTAATGCAATCCATGACTCTAATGTATGTCTTACTAAGGAGCTTCCTGATCACAGCCTTGTACTACACATGTCTAAACTGATTAGACTGATTTTGTTTTGATTGGGTTCATGCAGTTGAGCATGTATTGTATGACTTCTCAGAGGAGGGGATATGAAAGGCTGAGTGCTCAGGCATTGCCATCTGACTGATGTCTCTTCAGCTTTTCTGCATGTAGGTGCTGCATATAGAAATTCATTTGTAGAAAAACTGTTCAAAAGCAGCTTTTTGGACTCTGTGTTCCAGGCAGTTTTGTGAGTGAACATGATTTTAAAACTTAGTCTTTTTGCAGGTCTCAGTGTGCTCTATTTTCTGTTCCTGGTGTTCGTGCTCTTCCTTAACTTTGAGCAGGTAAAAGCAGTGATGTACTGGCTGGACCCTAATCTTCGATATGCCACAAGGGAAGCAGATATTATGGTACGTATCCATGCACTTTATTGTACATGCTTCAGCCGTGTTTTATGTGAGTGGGAAGGGATAAATCTGAATTTGCTGGCATGAGCAGTGCAAGTTTGTTCCTATGCTTAACATAGTCCTTCATGTCAACTGCAATTTATTTACATTGAAATCAGCTGGTGTGAAAAACAGTCTTCTCAGTATTTTTTTTTCTAATGTAGATGTTTGGATGAGTGTGCAGTTGGGAATATGATATATGTTTGCAGTGGGGTGGCTTTGGATTCCTTTTAGTAATATATATGAGCATGGATACTGAAAACAGACTTAGCAAGGTAGTATCTAAATGAAGCTGGTATGATGTGTGTCCAGATCAGGTTTTTTGATGCCACGATGCTGCACTCAAAGAACTTTGGTCTAGCCTTGTTGCTCTGAGCTTAGTACATTACTGTAATGCTGTGAAGCTTGTGGAACGTGTATGTATGGCAACTGCAGGACTCTGCTCCCTTCCACTCAGTCAGCTGAGCACTGATGCTGTTACCATTGGGAAATTATTTCCATAGACCATAATCTGGAATGGCACAGAAAGCCAGGCTTGTTCTTCTGCTTAATGAGCAGCTTGCAAAGCGTTTTCCATACAGAGAACATTCCCATTCAGGTGGGGACATGAACACAGAGAGCTGAGGTTGTAAAAGGAGGCCTGGGAGAAGGGTGTGAGTTATGTAGGGAGGCAAACAGAACACAGTGTGAGCAGCTGGGCACCAAGCAGAAGAGGGTTACTGCATGGGGAGGCAAGAGTTGCCAGTCTTGCCCTCCTTACTATTGCATCAAATTACTCCTCACCACCTGACCAACATGCTTCCTTGACCTTGGGTTTGTGCACCTTTCCACCATGGTCACCTGTTGTATAGTGCCCTTATAGGGCTCATTCCTCATGAGTAGGGAAATTCAGTGGTTGTCTTTCACACATGGCAATTTACTGCTAATGCAAACCAGTGCACAGCACCTCATCAGCAGTGGCTGCAAACTCCTGCCCTGTAGCACATGGGGGAATGGAAATCTTTACAGTGCAGTAAGCTTACATTAGTTGAGTGACAGTGAGGGCTGTGTGCAGCCTCCATGCCTGGAAGACTGGATGCTTCAGGTATTGCGCCTCAGCCTGTCAGCAGTATGTGGTGTGCAACTCCAGCATGAGGAGTAGGGCTGTGACTTTGGGTTCTGCAGGAACCACCTGTGGTAGTGGAGAGGTGTGGGCAGCCTGCCCTTAGGATGGGGGGAGGACATGAGGCTAAATGGAGCCCCAGCACTGGCATCAGTGGTATTGCTGAGCAACAAAAGGGAGCTGAGACAAGGAATCTGTTGGTTTGTCAAATTCACCTGGCTCTCCTGTCATTTAAGTTAGAAATGGATTCTAAGTAGGGGAGGACTAGTTTTACTACTGGTACTGAGCCACAGTACAGCAGATTCCCTGGCTGTAGCAGTCAGTGGAAACTTGCCCTGGTCTGCTTTGCAATCCTGTCATTGTCATTTAAAGTTCGAGTAAATTTTTAAAGTTCAGCTGTAATGAATGCCACAGCTTGGTTGCTTGCACAGGACTGGCAAAGTTGCTTGGGTATAAAAAAAAGTTCAATACATTTCACTGTATGGCTGGCAGAACTGCATCTGGAAAGATGAGACAGAGGGAAAAGCCCCAGTAAAAATAAAAAAGCAAGAGCTCTGGAAAAAACCTTGCTTTTGGAGTAGCCTCATGTTCACTCATCATAGGTGTTGTGGTGTAGCAAGGAGCCTGCACCTTCTGTGGTGCATTCTGTGCTTCTCATGCTGGCAAACGAGCCAGTTTCAGTTCTCTTGGTACACTAAAGCTGCAGGTTTGCCATCCTTAGAACAGGTGGTGCACTGTTCTCTGACCAGCAGCACAGGCATGCACAAGAAAGCACCAGTAGTAAGGGTAACTTATAGTAACTTATACAACCCCTAACTATCATCCCATAGTGGGACTTAGCTGCCTGCTGATAGAAGGATTTGTGGGAAATTGTGCGTTCTTCTCTTCATGGTGGCCGGGATTTAAATCTTTCTCTGCTGTCTCCTTTTCAGCTTGATCAGTGTTCATTTGTGCAGGATTAGCAATAGTTCTGGTCTGAAAGAGAATTCTTGGCTCAGCAGCACTGAGCAGTGCTGTGTTGTCACCTGAAGGTGGTATGTGTATTTTAGGAGGATTGAAGAGCAGAGATTTTTTAAAATGTGTGTTTCCTGTTAGGAATAGTCCCGTTTGTGCCCAGTGACAAGACAGAACCCCACAGTTGCAGCTTCCTGATGGCATACAAATTCTTTTTCTTGTTGGGCAGTGATTTCTAGCACTTGCTGTGCAACATGTTAAGACAACCCAGTTCCTTTGTCATTGGTGACTAGAATATTAATTAATATTCTTAAGGAATCTGCTGCTCATCTGTGACAAAAAAGTTGCAAGTTGCCTTTGATTTTTTCCTAAATTTTTTTTTTCAATCCAGGCCTGTGACTGAACATCCTCAATATGAATGGGTTCTGGGAAATTGTTTTCATGAGAAAAATAAGGCACAAAATATACTCAAGTAAACATTGACATGAGTAACTTTAGATCAGAAACTGGGGAGGATTAGCCACTGATGAGCCACATCTGAATACTGGTTGGCATGAATATGGGGAAAGGTAGTTATTTCAAATCAAGGCTCCAAAGAAAGGCAAATAATTGTTTTCTGAAATATTGTATGCTGGTTTTATTGTTACTGATTTTATTGTTTTTGTTGCTTCTCTCTCACTTAGGAAATACATGCTTCCTCGGGCACCAAGGTCTATTCTATTTCCCTTTAAATTAGAGCAGTACCGTGATGGCACTGAATCTTAATACTGGAAGTTTTCTGCCAGGGTTTAGAAGACTAAGAAATAATGCTAATTTTAATACGCTTATAATTCCAGGCTTGTTGCACTGAACGGAAAGATGTTTCTCCTTTCTGAAGTTGTGTGTTGATGTAGTAATTTTGTTGTGGGTTTTTTCTTTTCATAACAGGAGTATGCAGTGAACTGTCATGTTATCACCTGGGAGAGAATCCTCAGCCACTTTGATATATTTGCTTTTGGACATTTCTGGGGCTGGGCTATGAAGGCTTTGCTGATCCGCAGCTATGGGCTGTGCTGGACTATTAGCATCACCTGGGAGCTCACTGAGGTAGGCCACTCTTTTATCTTAATTATCGGCAGAGGTGTGAGATGTGAATTGTTCTTGGGGGAAGTGTGAATGTTACTAGAAGGATGACTCTCTAGTTCTCAGTATAGATTTACATTTTAAGTCTTATAAACCAGATGCTGAGTAATTGATGCAGTTGAATTAGCAGACAACAGCAAGCTGGGTTTTAGGTAAGTGATTTATTGTTGCTTGAATAGAAAAGAAGTCTAGGCCAGCCTATTTGTGCCATTCATAATTTATTTTTCTGCTGTTATGGGGATCATGCTACTTTTTCTAGTTCACATATTTCCTGATTCAGAGCAACTGAATCCTTTTTAAGTTCTCCTTTTTTCTTGTTCTCTTTTTTCACATTGCAATATCTGTGATCTACTGTCATGGTCCCTTTACCTCACATAATATCACACATGTATAGTCATGCATAATGTACAAGTGAAATGGAGTTGAGGGATCTTTTTGATGTAAACACCTGAACTTAGTCTTTAAAATCAGTTTTCTGTAAAGCTTGCTGTCTTGAGAATGCTTGACTTATCTGACAAAACATTTATAATTCAGAAACATAGATCAGGATTTATTTGTCTAAAATTAAAATTTTGGCTTTGAAAATCCTGGTGCCATGACTTCCTCTTCAAAACATGTTTTTGTTCTGTGGCAGTGAAGGATACTGTGTTGCTTGAGATTGCTTAAGATAGGGATTTCACAAGTACCCATTCACAAAAAACACCTTAGCTAGTTATTGTACTCATTTTTTCCCTCTGCAAAAAAATATGTTTGGATTTGTTTCACTCATACTCTTATTGTTCATCTCACAGCCCTCATCTTCAATTTGACACAGTGTCAGGTGTCTAGTATTCCCCTTGCTGAAAGGCAGATTATTGGAACAGACAATGTGTTGGACAAGGTTCGACATACAGATATGTTATCACCACTCAAATGGATTTTTGATGAATTAGATAATTCAGGAGAGTGATTAGAAACCTCCAGAAGTTAGCAGGGCAGTTACATAGGGATTTAGCTGAGCATCTCCTATTAGCATTAATGGATTTCAGCCACCTCCATGTTCTGAAATGGGAAATGCTCCATACTCTTGGATTAAAGTTGGGATGCAGGCAGACCTTGGTCTCTCATTCTGAGAAAGCAGCTAGAGAACCTTAGAGACTGTCAGGCAAACACCTGTGCTCTGGGTTTTGCTGCCTTTTTGTCTGTAACTTCTGGTGTCTTTGCCTGGATCTGACTGACATTTGTAGGCTATTGTCCCACTCAGGTTAAATTAACTAAAAAGATGAAAGGGAAACTTTAGCAGGGTAATGAACAACACTGTATCACTTGGGTCTTGAAGAGAAATTCAGATTTTCTTTTTTGAAAAGGTTGAAATTCACATAGCTTTGTCAAAGAAAAACAAGTGGGTTTGATACACTTTTTCAACTTTTCAAAGGAATTGTCATTGCCAGCATTAGTCACTGTAATGAACTGTAAATGGGCGAGCATTCATTCTTGTCATATTCAGAAAACATTCTTCTTGTTCCTTTTCTCAAATCTGATTTTTTCAATACTTCATGCTTATGTCTCTTAATAAAAGATACTTTATTACAAAATCATACCAATAATCTTCCACAGCCATAGTGTATGTACATTAACTGACAAGAATTGTACTGGTTTTGTAGAGATACTTTTTTTTTTATTTTGCTATGTGTTTTGTTAATTATCTCCTTGAATATTGTAGAGGGACTGCTTAACACATGGCTATCTTGATTTCCTGTCCATAGGTAACTTTTGCAGTCTACTTTTTGAATTGCAGTGCTTTTTCTCATTTAAAAAGAAAATAAATTATTTTTTCTTAAAGGAGAGAGAGAGGCACTGAATCCATTTCTAGCTCTGGGTAAAATATGTTTACATCTTGCCTTAGCTCCAGCCAGTTGTTCCCCTCACTCCATCAGTGGAGTAGAATGTCCTTTTAAATTCTTGAGCCATTCTGTATCAAGTATAGCAGCAAAGCTTGCTGAAATGTTGTCTGAAATGTTGTTGAACTCTTAATCTTTTTACAGTCACTGAAAATAATAAATGAAAGAGTTTTGAAATAGAAAGTCTTAAGTCCTGAGCATCACCATGCTTTAGGACTGAGAGCTGTTACAAATGCATCCATTTTACTTGTTGCATCTTGTTGCTACTACTTAAAACTATTTAGCAAAAATGAAACAAAGATTCTCTTCATTTTATTTTTTTAAAGCACAAACCACCTTATTTCCTCCAAGAAATGCAGTAGATCTGCTTGTTTCATACACTTCTATTAATGTATTGTGTATCATCTTTGAGAGGCCAACAGCTGATGATATCCTTATATACAGCATAGCCTCAACCAGAAACAGTGAGAAGGAAACTTCTGATGTCTTGTGTGGTTCTGTCCAAGGCCTTCTGAAGTTAATGGGAGGATGTCCATCAAATTTCAGTGGCTGTGGATCATGTCCTTGAAGTATGCTGTGTACTGAAAAGCTGATTTTTGAATGTGTACTTAAAAAGTGAATTTATATGAATTCTGTGCTGTTCCTCACCCAGAATCTTTTTGCTGTATTCTATAGCTCTTCTTCATGCACCTTCTGCCTAATTTTGCTGAATGCTGGTGGGATCAAGTAATTTTGGACATCCTGCTTTGTAACGGGGGTGGCATCTGGTTGGGCATGGTAGTTTGTCGCTTCTTGGAGATGAGGACCTATCACTGGGCAAGCTTCAAGTAGGTCTAAATTAAAGCTTGATAAACATTGTTTTGCATGTATAAAAATAGCATGGAATCTGCCTGTGCTAACAGTGCTGTAATTTTATTCTAGATGTTAAATATCAATCTCATAGTAATGTTCCTGTACAGCATACATTTGTAAATATGACTGTATATATGGTTTTCTTTTGCAGTTTTAAGTTACAAGCATTGATGCCAATGGACAATACAAAATAGTAAAGCTATTTGCATTTTCAGTTTATTCTGTATACAGAAAATTTTGAGGAAGTCAGGGAGCAAAGCAAATTGGGATGGTTTTCTCATCATACATTTTTAAACTAGATTTGGGCTCACCTTGGTGATGCATTGGTGTGGCAATCTGTCAGCACTAGTTGTAATTGCAGGAGGGGCATGGGGCTGATTGTACCCGCTGTGAATTGCCTTACCTCATTGCTGACCCTCTAAAATAAGTAGAGTACTTGTAAAATAAAGAGGCATTTGTTGTGTAAAAGGGCAACAGCTTATGACCTAGTAAGTGTCAGTTCCTAGCTGTCCAAGTGTGGTTTCTTCCATAGCTCTTTGCCCCTCTCCTGCCTTCTTCCTTGCTCGTTGATAGCAAGCGTGGTTATCTGCCCATTACCAATGGTATAGATGACATAGGATCAAGTGCAGTGAATTGCCACGAGAGATAGAAAAGGAACTCAGATCTTGATTTCCAAATTTGTACCTTATGTGAATTTCTGCACTGCTTGCTTTTTCTACTCACAAATTTGTTATCTACTCGAAGAAACATCCAGCCTTTAGTCTGAATTCAGATTTCCTGCATTTCTATCAGAGTTGATGGTCCTTCTGTTTTTAGAGAATTCACTGAGAGTTGAAGAAGCAGACTGTCTATGGCACTAGTCTTTACTGTCTTTGTGGAATAATTTTCCTCATGTTCTTTTAAATGCATGAGTAGATTTTTCTGACCTTCAACAGGAAGGTGCTGCAAAAATGAGAAGCTTTTGCTTGTGCCCTTTTAATTTCTTTTTCTTTTTTTTTCATTTAATAGCTAGAGATCTTAAAGTTTAGAAGATTCTCCCTAACCTCTCTCCAGCCTAGAAGAACAAAAATACTGGAAATATCAAATCTGAGTCTTTTTTTGTCCAGAAGGGCCAGAGAAATAACAGGGTGAAAACTGACTTCTAGTCCTGCTAGTCTTCCTTCAGAAAAGGAAGCCCTGAGTTTTTCTTAGACTCCCTGTCTTTTGGATGCTGTTGCTCATCTGAATTAATATTATCAAAAGCAAGAATCAGTAATACATGTCAGATGACCCTCCATTAAAATTCCCTCTCAAAATGGAATTTAAATCCTTTCTAGCTTTTAACAGTGCTATCACACCTCTTCAGGAGGTCCACATGCATCTAATATCAGAACAGCAGGGGTTATGTGTGCTGGAAGTATAGTATTATTAAACTTGTGGAGCCAGCCCTTTATACAATTAATGAGTAATGAATCTGACAGATTCTTGAAGGATTGATGTCAAAGAGCTCTAGAACAAGGAGTTTTTGGGGCGAGAGCAGTGGCAACATAGACTAGGAAGAAGTTACTTCTAGATTTTCCAAGGAGTTTGCAGAATTGCTGCCCTTGTTTCTTTGTGACGAGAATGATAAATGTGTTTTGTAGTTAGTTACTGAGTTACTGACTGAGGATAGAGAAGGGTGGACTTTTATAGCAGAATATGCACCTTGAGTGAAATGCTTAATAGATTATTTTTCTGAATTCCCCCTTGCCTGGTATATATTGTGTCTGTGAAGATCTCTGCTATTGATCAAAAAAAGTGATTGTTCAGAAACATCAGTAACAGGGCTGTTGCCTTTTTGGTTTTTCCTTCTGGCATATTCATTGTATTTACTCCAGCTGTTATTTTTTTCCAGGGACATTCACACAACCACAGGGAAAATCAAAAGAGCTGTATTACAGTTCACCCCAGCCAGCTGGACCTATGTCCGCTGGTTTGACCCAAAGTCTTCATTTCAGAGAGTGGCTGGAGTCTACCTTTTCATGATCATTTGGCAGGTAAGAAATAAAATCTGTGAAATCGAAGCTGCCATCAGCTCAGTTACTTATTGGCTATGTTAGACTGAAAAATATCCTAATGCAATGTATGTGCTATCGAAATACTCGGTTAAATGAATTGATAATACAGAATTGGTCAGGGCACTTTCAGGGGAGTTATGTGGTAGTTCAGGAGTGTAATTACAGAATCTCTGGAAAAAGCCAAATGTTACAGATTGCTATATTGACTTTTTGCAAGTGACACAGATTTAAAAACTGCTAGACAGTGGGGGTTTAGGATGGTGAAATTTTAATTTATTTTGATTTTGTTGTGTTGATGGCGGGGGGGTTGTTTGGTTGGTTTGTGTGGGGGCTGGTTTTTTGTTTGTTTGGTCTTGGTTTTTTTGGATTTTTTTTTTCCTTTCCCACTGACTGTTGAATGGCTCAATGATACTCAGAATACTGTCATTGATCCAGCAAGACTATAATATGTCACAAATGCTTTGATAACCTGAAACTAAAACTTTTGTGAATTTTTTAAAAATTTCTTAATTTAGTTTTTTTAAAGGAAAACCATAAATATTTGATATAGTTTATGGAGGTTTTTATTTTTAATATATGATGTCTTCTGCTTCTCTCCCAAAATTGCCTTGGTCCTTCATACCTGATTTAGGATATGCAAGTTATCAGAAGACCTCTACAGTGTGAATTAGTGTCTGGTCCCTTAATGAGTTTCTGGAAAGAGAGCAAATGCTTTCATAGAGGTGTCTAGGGAAGAATTCTTTGTTTTACTAGTATATTACTTGCTTGTCCTAGAGCAGGAATTACTCTTTCAATTAAGAGTAATTCCTAACCAGCAGGACTATAGTAGAACATAAATAGATTTCTTTCAGTATTTTAGTTTCCATATTAATCTTTGCACATTTTCTGTACTGACTCATTAGGAGTTATATAAGTTGAATACTATTAACTAGCTTTTTTTTTTTCAATCTAGCTAACTGAGTTGAACACATTCTTTTTGAAACATATCTTTGTGTTCCAAGCCAGCCACCCTTTAAGCTGGGGGAGAATTCTCTTCATAGGCATCATTACAGCACCCACTGTAAGGTAATTTTTTGCTTTGGTGGTTTTTTTCCAGTTTGAAGTAACTTAACTTCTAGACATCCAAGAACTACATATGGTTTGTGAATAAGTATGGCACATTTCACGAAATGTATGCTTTTGCCACCGTGAAATGCAAAGCAATCATCTCTTTTCAATAAAATGTATTTCCTGACAAATAAACTGATGAGGTAAAATGTGCATAAACAACTGTGTTGCCATAGGGATGCAGAACCAGTCTGCTCCTTCTCCTGTTTGTGTAGCATCTCCCTGTTTTGTGAGTTAGCTGCATATGTTGTCCTCGAGGACTGCATATGAAAGTATTCAAATTAATGAGTCAGGTGCTCCCAAAAATGTAGATGAGGAAAAATAGGACTATTGGTTTTTCTAGCAGCTCCTTATTCTGTTTGTCTACAGGAAATATTAGCATGTTGTAAGAAAAGATCAAGCAGTAGCTTATTGGGGGAACAGAACAGTATATATGCAGCATTAACAGCTGTATAGGAACATGAATCTGGTTTTGGTCATGCGTGTGATTTTATCTTGTTAGCAAAGTCCCCTAATTTTCTTTTTTTTCCCATTACATAGTTGGAGGTAGACAGAATGCACACAGATCTGAAGTTAGAAGCAGAGAATTCCCCATTACTGTAAAAAGTGATGTTACCTTGGACAGTTAAATGGCAGCCATGAATTGGTTTATTCCTCAAATACTGTTGTTAGTGTCTTAAATTTTGTGCAGTGATTTCACACTATTAATTAAATCACACTAAACACCTTGTGAGCTCTTGTACAGGTTGACTTCTAAGGTTTTTTTTCTTTGTAGCACTTGCACACCTGTCGAAGTCTTTATTTTTAGCCATCCTTGTATTGTTGGAGTAATAACACTTGTCTTCCCCATCTGTCAGTGGAAATCAGAAACTGAGAACGAGAACTTTGATTCCACTTCTTTGGAATTCCCCTCTCTAAATTCTTGAATGTCTGGGGCATAGAGAACAGAGCAGAATGGTCTCCATACTGTTTTCAAAATAGTGAAAAATGCTGCTGTTCTTGAGAGAAAAGTATGTCAGTGGTTAGAGCATTCAAACAGGATAAGGAATTGCCATATTCTTTCAAGATTCAAACCCACATTTCTCAAGAAAATGCAGTTGTTAATAAATAAAAGACAAAGTGTACAAAAAATATTCAGGGATTCTCTTAATTCTTTTGACGCTGTTGCAGTTTGCCTGTAAGAATTGGAGACTCAGTGGAGAGGCAGGAGACAAATGTTGCTAGCCTTCTGGTTTGGGTACTTTCCCCGTCCTTGCTCTCAGGATTGTTTTCTGTGTTGTCTCAAGCTATTTGATATATGTGATAATCTGCCCTACTGGAATTGAAGCCATCTGGTAGACATCCAGAATGATTGCATGTGAATTTAACCATCAGCACTTCATTTTCACTGTAGATAAATCTGTAACACAAAGTTGTTTTCTAAATGTAAATATTCTGGGGACTTTCAACTTCACTGAATAATTTTCTTGCTTCCCTTCTCAGGCAATACTATGCTTACCTCACAGACACACAGTGCAAGAGGGTGGGAACTCAGTGCTGGGTGTTCGGGTAAGTGTTCCTGCTGCATTTCTGAAGCACTTGGACAAGTGTTAAGTTTGGGTCCAGCACAGGAACAGGCAGTTCCCATGAAGCCAGTCTTTGTCTTATTTTGGTTTTGCAAGCTCAGAGGAAAGGAAAATGCTGAATTTGGAGGTAGAACATGGGAAGTGGTGGAATGAGTAAGGACAACAGAAGGAAGAACTAGGAACTGCTGGATAAAGCTAGGCTCCTTCAAAGTAGCATTGGCCTTTCTGCCCATATTCTCAGTCAGATGAGAAGGACAAAGCTTTTGCCTCTACAGCTTGCCTTTGCTTGATTGTTGTGAGAATAGTGTTTCCCTGGCTGCCAAGGTGGGCATTGCTGCTGTTAGCAGCATCATAGCAGAAGACAATGAAACAAACCACACTTATCCACTATTTCTCTGAGTGTACTATGAGCCACGGTGACCTTGGCTGCAGTCTCTTTGTCTCTTAGCGGACACCTTTAAATGAAGACTTGGCATGGTTGCTTCTGAAAAATTGTTAAGGATTACAGAACCCATCATCCTTGGTTCAAAGCTCTCACTGAACATGTTAATGTCATGTGTGTCAATAAATAGATACCCAAATATGTCTCTGTGATTGCATAACAAGAACTGCAATAGAACATCCACCCACAGTCTGATCTAACAGAGGGAAGTGTGTGGGGAATAAGTGTTCTCCTTCCTACTGCTCACTTCTGTAATCTGCTAGAAAAAACAGAGCATCACTAGGAGTTCCTGTTGATTGCTGAAAAAGAGGAAATTTTCCAGTAGTTTAACTATCTAGAATATAATTTCTGAAGCAATTAAAAGAAGTATATAGAATATTCATATCTATGGTAACCAAGACAGTTCTAAAGGCACAAATGGAATTTTTAACAGCCTAACTATAGGTATAATAAAAATTAGTGCCTTTCATTTGTATGAAACTGTTTCTTTTCAACTTGACATATACTATTGCATCACTCTTGATAGATGTACAGTAAGTGATGTAAGGCATGAACAAGGCCAATGCAACAGCCCTGATGAAATTGCACTGTCTTCATTAAGATGAAGCCTTTCGAAAAGGAATATGTTAGGATGTTAAAAGACCATTTTGACTGAATGAAAACTTAGCGTATTTAGTTCTATGGAGTACTCTCATCACCCTTCAGTAGGACACTAACACCTTTCACTGTTAAAGAAAGTATCCTTCTTTCTCTTGATTTACCACTTCATAAACTGTAATAGCTGTATTATTGTAAAATGCACTTAACCCAAGTATTCTTGACAGGAATAACAGAAAGAATGTATAAATGCAGGGCAAACAGCTGTATTTTTTTTGAGTCCATATTGAAAATAGTCTTGTTTTGTTTATACCTTTGAGTATATCATAACCGTATGATATGTTTGTTACCTGATGGTGGTCTTTCTCTTCCCACTCCTGTAGTTTGGTTTAATTATTTTTTACTCTGCAGCTGGATCAGTAAGAATAATATAAAACCAAGAAAGAAAAATAATTGGTGACCCAAGAGTGATGCCTTAGGTTTTAACTTTTCTATTTTCAAATTCTGTACTGCTCAGAGTGTAACTCTGAAGTTCCTTGTAGCCTGTAATTCCTGCTCTCTCGTACTGGGTAGACATAACAAAGCCTCTCCGGGCTTTGCCTTCAAGGACAGCCAGGCTGTTTTTAGGCCCAAAATGTGTAAACTAAAGATTCTAAGGGGGGCAAGCTGAGGGGCGTTACATCGCTAAAACTGGGGCTTTAATTGGAGAATTAACCCTGATATGCAAATGGTCCAAACCTATAAAAGTGTGAAGAACTCGTGACCTGTCGTCCATCTTGGGGTCCAATTTTTGGAAGCAGCCTTTGGCTCCCCCAGGGTGTACCTTGAAGGCCCTTCAAATAAATACCTGTCTTTATTCCCTTACTCTTGTCTAGTCTCTGTTTCTAGGTGGCTGGAGGAGGCATCAAGAGAGTAATACTGCTCTCAGTTTTTGCTAATATGCATCTCATTAATTTGTATATTGGTCAATTGGGTGTTACTTCCACAGTTTTAAGTTTTGGCCCCACTCATCATGCTGCAAGTCACATTAAATAGTACAGGGAAAGCTGTAATTTATTACTTGCACCAGGACCATATCTGCAATACCAGTGGTTTAGTCAAGCACACATCTTTCCTCCCTCTTTCATGGGGGAAACTGAGTCTTCTCTGAAAGGTAGTAGTGCCATTTTTGTGAACTGGTTATGGAGAGTGCTGCTAGGGAACGTGTCCTGCAGTGCCAAGCTTGGGGGACTGGAACACTTGACCTGATGTTAAGTGTGTCTGCATGTAGGTGAGGAGGAGTTTTCATGCATTGTTCAGATGTACAACCTTAAAGTCTCTATTGAACAAGCAGAAAGTATTACACTTTAAATTTAATAGTGTTTTTCTTGATTTGCTTCAGATTGAGATGAGTCAGTTTTCTACACTTTTACTGCATGTTTTTAGTGTCACGTTTCTACATTTGTATTGTTAAACATACAGAATTTTCTCTTCAGGACCTATACAAACTAAATTTATTTCCGTGGCAGACGATAGAAACTTTGGATTCATAAACAAGTGGTGGACAAGCCTTCATAGCTTTGAACGTGAAAAGATATAAACACCTGGTAGCAGGGAGAGAGATGGAGATACTTTTTTTGATTCTTTTAATGTTAGAGATGAAAGTAAAAACTGCATTTTTTCCTCTCACATTTCTCCCCAAATCCTCTGAGTTTACAGATAAACCAGAGCAAATACAGGGATTCTTGGAGAATTTGAAATGTTGTTTCATATGAATTTTCTCATACGTGAAAATATGGGAAATACATGTGAAGCAAACAAAGTAGACAATTTAGAATTGTAGTAAATTTACATCTAGTAGAGAGATCTAACAAAGCACACTTCTAGTTTATCCTGCAAGAGAGTCTGTTGGATGTTCAGCATGGAAAAGAAATTTATATCTGAGGAGAGCTGAAGCACAGTGGTAGGCACAAACAAACATTCTCTGCTATTGGCACATACTCTTCCTTGTTCCCTGGAGTCCCATGGAACAGTGAACTGCCAGTCAATCACTTTTTGTGTGCTGTTCATGCTGAAAAAATATAGAAAGAAAAAGGCATTTTTCAAAGAATTTCAGTTACTGATGGTGTCAGGGAGGTGTGTGCTCACTAGAGGGTGGTGCTTGTTTAGAGTTGACAGTCTGGGGTCTGAATTGTGAACATGTGAGTTAAATCCTTAGTGCTTTTAGTCACTCTCTCCCTGCTTTCATTTACCCACAGGGTAATTGCCTTCCTCGAAGCTATTGTGTGCATAAAGTTTGGACAAGATCTTTTTTCCAAAACACAAATACTGTATGTTGTGTTTTGGCTTCTCTGTGTGGTAAGTGAGATTTCTCATGTGAAACATAAAGCATGACAAAAGCACTGAAAGCATCTAAATAGCTTCCTCTGTGGAACATTGGCAGCAGGGGATCATTGTGGGGGAACGCTGGTAAAGAGCTCTGTTCACATCCTAGGAAAAGCAAATGCTAGATTGCTTAGAACTCACTTTAAAGGGTCTAGAATAACTTTTTTTCTCAGTTCTTGACATAGCAGATTACTGGTGCTTAACAATGAAACAAATACTAGTTACAGGGTGCTTTATCTTTATGAGAGATGATGTCAGTTCAATGGAGCCTAACTTTGCTGGAGCTTGCTGAAGTGCCTGCTGGAAATGAACAGGAATTAATGGATAGTGTTAATAAGCAAGGCGTGTTGTGCCACACCAAAGTCTTACAGCTACATAAACAACCCTCATTTATCAAGCAAATCATTCTCACTAAGCCTGTAACTTTCTGTACTTCAGTGTGATTACTGCAAATGCAGCATGAAATGCCCATTTTATAACAGTAAATGGACGTTTCTCTTGCCAGACTTGTACCTCTGGTGCCAAGCACATTTTTCATGGTCAGTGAAAAATAAGGCATTTATAATGGGTTGACAGATAAATACTTTTCCCTTCTAATTGGGAACACAGTTTGAACAGGTGATGGGGAGTCAGAATTTATTGTTCTCTTGTTTAGCATGATGATTTTATTCCTGAAACTTCAGAGGAGAAAAGTATTGAATTGCTTCTCAGATCAGAGCACCACAAAACCAAGTATGTAATGTAGCCTGAAGCATGGGGCAGGGAGAAAGAGAATTCGACTTTCTCCCAGACTGGTTGTTCCTGATAATATACCTGCAAGTGCCTACCAACTGCCTTTGTATGATGACTGGGCAGAGTGTGGACAGAAATCCTGCTGGTAGTGTTTCCTGTGGGTGATCTGGATGTATTTTCCTGCTCCCATTGGGAATTGTTCTGCACACCCCATGGTGGCAGGATCTGTGTGTAGCTTAAAGTTGATGCACGAGTATTACTCATCCTGACAAAAGATGCAGGGAGAAATGGAGCATGAAAGTCTACATGCAGTATCTCCAGTGACTCTGAGACCTTGAATCAGCAAGGAATTTGGAAAAAGTTTTACAGATATTTATTTGTTGTTGTTCTTTTCCTTCTTCTTCCTTTTTTAGGCCTTTACAACTTTCCTGTGTTTATATGGTATGGTTTGGTACGCAGAGTACTACGGCTACCGAGAAAAGGTACTTATATAAAAGAAGCCAGGTTTTGTTTTATTCCAGAATTAAAACTCCAAAGCTCCTAGATATTGGAATTCTTTACCAGAGCTAGCATAAATGGGGATAAGGGGGGATGGTCTAGAGTGTAACTGAAGTCAATAGAAAGAGCTCTGAATTCAGCAGGCTTTGGACAGATCCCAAATTACACTGCGGTTTCTAAAGAATGCTGTCCTCTTAGTTACTCAAAATGAGGCTGTAATTTTAGCAAAGCATTCAAGGATGAATGGTTAGCTAATGTTCCCATTGTACAGGTGGAATGCTAGGGGAATATTAAGAATACTTGGTTACACAACAAATCACATGGCAAGTGGTGAGTTCTTTTTGTATCATCTATGTGGTGCCTTCTAACTAGGAAGGGAAAAGTCCCAAGTACTGTCTGAATGTTTTATGAGGTCTTCTGCTACAGTTTATAAGTCCAGTTGCAAATGGGAGGAGTATTGATAACAAGAACCACCAACGTCCCAATGACATGTGTCCTTGTTTTTGCAGACCTTATCAGAAAGTGAAGACAGTCCATACAGTCCAGATGCTTCCTGGCTTCATTCTAAATTCAGCAGAGGTATTGGTACTTCTGTAGTTATATTCCTGAAATGGTATCATTAAGGCTCAGCACTAGAAAATGACTCTTGAGAAACTTACCTAGTTTCAGCTGGACTTGTTTTTACATCCTTGCAGGACCAGTGCAGATAAATCATCTGCAAAGCTATTTTGCTTTACTGCCTTTTTAAAATTCTGATTCTTGGAAATGTATTTATTTTTTAACGTGTCAACTGATTTTTTTCTCCTGTTCCTCCAGGCTGTTATTGTAGGTGTAGGTGCATTTCCTAACTGTTGTGGACAGGTTATTTCTCTGAACATCATATATGTGATTTGAAACACATGAATGTGAACTGTACTTTTATTTCTTCTTGTTAAGAAATAGTCAGCAACATGCCCTGGAGCTTGTGTTCTTACTGACAGTTACCTTGTCAGTGCAGTGCTATGGTCATAAGCAGCTTTCTCTGCACTAAACAAAGGCAGCTTCTTTCTGACTTCTTTTCCTTACACTAGAGGTCAGTTATCTGCCTCCTCCGTTGGCTTTTTGGTGTGGTCTTGCTTATTGAACAAATATCAAAAATTCACACGTGGAAGTTATCTGTCAGAGTTTATGTTCCAGGTGTTTGTATATAGTTAAAAAAATTTCCTATTTATCATATACTTGAAAAGCATCTATAGCAGATCTTCTTTATATTTCATACATGATTTTTCTGGATGTTTATTCTCAGTTTAGCAAATTTGTGGGCTTTTATATTTTAGGGAAAAATCATTTGCACTCAGAATGTTTTTCCTATTTATGCATGCTGGAGAAATCTGACCAAAAAACTTTTTCTATGTAACTTCCTGTTACGTCATTAATTACAGGCTTCAGCTTCGTTCGCATTTTGTTCTTGATTTCTTTTTCTGGTCCCCACTGTCTGTCTATTTTTCTCGGAATTGAGCTTGTGTTCTATCATATGAAAGACTGAAATCTAGAAGTGTACTGTTGAAAGATCCTTAAAAGACCTTGCTTACATAGTTCTTAATTTCTGATAGTAGTACCTGCCACTAAGAAAAATGTGGAGGTTTAATTATTGATATGATTTAAAATGGAAGATGTTTCACCACTATACTCTGCTGTAGCAAACTTCTGATTTTTTTGGGGGGAGGGGATTTTACGGGAGAATTGCTTTAAAAAAAAAATAGGCCACTAGATGGAGTATGAGTATCAACTAGTTTGTATTAGCCTGAAATAATCCATACTGTAAACACTGTAGCTCTAAAAAGCCTTGCTGTCTTTCAGATAGGAGCTTGACAATGTCAACTAGATAAATATATATATGTATTAAATAAACATTTCTTTTTCAGCAGGTGCCGACAATAGTCCACCAAAACATTCAGTCAATAGTGAAAACCATTCATCTAGAAGGAGGAATCGACACTCCAAATCAAAAGTATCAAATGGAATTGGCAAGAAATAAGAATGGTATCTAAAGACATCCTACAGTGTGACCAGAGGTGACAAAGAAGATCAGACCTGGCTCTGAACTACCAAATGGAAGATCAAATTTTAAATTAAAGTTTAAAAAAAGAGGTGTTGAAGAAAAGGATGATCACAATGAAGCCACCAGTGTAGTGCAGGTCGTTGCCTGATGACACTTGCCATTCACTGATGTAAATCTAGTTTCTTCAGCATGCGGCACCAAAAGTTCATGAAGGGTGTACTGGAAAAAAATGATGTTTTGTCATAGCAGGTACTCCTTGTTTTGTGTTCAGGTGTTGCAGGTTCATTTTTAATATCTTAGTTGAGGACTTAAACCCAAAGGTTAGTAAACTGATAGTCAGTTGACGTGGTTGATTGAGTTTTTTTTGGTTTGGTTTACTGTGTTAATTGTTTTCTAGAAGAGTATGCAACCATTTGACTAAAAGCAACTCTGCTCTTCTTTCTCAGTCTCACAACAAAACTTTTCCATACAACTGTTAGTAAGTATTTAAAAATTTCATATTGCTTGCTTTTCTTTAAAGGGTCTTTAGGCCTTGTGTCAGGGTTTTGCCAGGAAGGAAATGGGTCCAGGTTTCTTGTAAAGGATGTGAAATTGATCTTCAAATACTGGTTGTTTTTTTTTTTTTTTGTTCTACATTGTCCTCCTGCTTGATTCATGCACATTCAATTTTTAAAAATTTTTAAAATACATATATAAAAATCTGCTTCATAGTAGAGGGCTGTGCCTCCTGTCCTCAGAGACAAAGGTCATGTTTTTTCATTGTTTTGCCTCCTCTATTGTAGTATGTTTTGCATTTTCAAATGTAAATATGCCATTTTTCATCCGTGTCACATTGTGTACAATGTTTCTTCCTACTTCTATTTGCTTCCATCCCAGCCGGACCCAGAGATCCTATTGTCTTCAGATTGATGCCAGAAACTGCTTTGAAGGCTCAGATGCCCTACTGAGCTTGGTGATAAGGCAGTTTTTTGCTGAAGCTGAGTTGCTTACTATCTCCATAAACATAATTATTTGTGAAGATGCTGTAGTCTTTGGTGTCTGAGAGGCAGCATGATGTCACTGTGATATACCCTATTGCTTTGGTGTTTCCTATCATGCATCAGATACTCTGCAGCAAAGTCTCTCTTTCTTGCAGGTTGGTTATTTTTTTTTTTGAGAGGGGTGATTTACTTTTTGTCTGGGTGTTCTTTTGAGGTTTTTTTATGTATTAACTGTGACATCTAGCAAAGTGGATAATTCTCCAGCAGTGAATGTAATGATTAAGTCAAGATGTAAGCAATCATGAGCAATCAGTTTCTGTATTAAGTTATCAAAATGTTTTCGTGCCAATTAAATTCTGGGATTCAAGGCGTTCAGAGGGGTAGATAGCTTAAGCAAGGATAAGTAATACCCACTAGTTACTTAGTCTTTATGAGAAAATGGGATTTCCTTTTCCTTTTGACTAATGGTACTGTGATTTGCCACAGGCTAAGTACTAAAGAAAAAATGCAGCAGAGACTTTATACAAGTGTATGATACTGTAAATAGAAGAAAGTATCCTGTGTAATCCATCAATTCCTATGTGCCACAGATGATCAATGTTTTCAATGCACTTAAACGTTGCTGCTGAGCTCCTCAGAGGCCTTTAATTTCCTACCCTGCTTTTCAATCAAACATGGAGTGTACAACTTGGAAAGTAATGTAGTAGAAGCTGCTATATCATCATTGCTGCAGTAACATTTAATGTTAGTTGAAAAAATATGTTAGGAAGACTTTCAGGCTCTCCTAGAACTACTTGGTTTTCATTCATACTATAGCAATTCCATATACTGCCTTCGTATTTGTAATGTACTACATATTGATGAATGTATTTGTAGATTTCTTTGGATACTGAAACTTGTTACTTTTTTTATTTCCTTGGTTAAAAACTCAGTCTGTGTAAGACTGAAGAATGGCATTGTAAATTTTCTATTGATTCAATACCAAAGCAAGAGATTTGAAGTCTAACGGTTTAGGTATTTTAAGTACTGTGGTTTTCAAAGGTGAGAACCTATTTTGTACTTGCAAGGGGTATACACACCAAGTATGCATACAAAGCTTACTTGTGTAAACAGATGCTGAAGTACAACATCTACCGGCCTGTGGGGACAAGCACACATTTTGTAAATGCAGACCTGGTGCTCACATTGCTGAACTGCACCCTAAAAATAATGGAAAGAGAAATATTGAAATGTCATCTTGTTGAAAGCTGACTTCTGTATACTATTACAACAGCTTGGCCTTGAAAAAATGTTGTTTCACAACATCTTTAAATTATTTCCAATTAAGTCTTTTTACTTTAATTTTTTGTGTTTTGTTGCGTTTTTTTGGTTGTTGTGTGGTGTTTGGTTTGGCGGGGGTTGAGAGGGTGTTGGTTTGGGATTTTTTTGTTGTTTGTTTCGGGGGTTTGTTTTCTTGGGGTTTTTTTTGGGTTTGTTGGGGTTTTTTCTTTTCTTGCTTTAAGAGAGAGGTGGCTAGGAAGAAGGGAAACTTAAATAAACTATTCATGGGCTGCTTGGAAAATGGCACTTTGTTTCCTCTATCAGCAGTTCTGGCTGGAATTCACATGTGTTCTCATAAGTCCTCCACTGACTGACAACTGTATTTTCAGCCCATCACTTTGGATGTGAGCTTTGCACTGGAAGGCATTGGAAAGGTGCTTTTGATCACTGCTGTAAAATTAGTGATCTCAATTTTGTCAATTACTGTTGCTGAATTCTGTATGTGTGTAACACCAATAATGACAAATCACTGAGCTGTTAAGCAACAAGCACCCACGTGTGAGTTCTGCTGCTTGAACAGTGTTTTTTAGCAGTTGTGGATGCGCTGTCCTGTTTTTAACTACTTGTTCTGTCACAGCCTCTCATTCCTACTTCCCTGCTTCTGATGTTCTTTCCTTTCTCTGTCCTCTAGTGATCTCCCATGCTGCTATGGAGAGATTGGAATTGGCCCTCCAGAGGCTGTCCATCAATGTCAGTCATTGAAGGGAGGCTAATTCGAGGCAGTGTGGTATAAGCAGAGGGTAGTGGCAAGAACTGTAGGTGGTAGATTAAATAAAAATGGAGCATTTTAAAGTACAGGTATACAATGAACCAGAGTTCGTGTTGAGTACTGAATTCCGGTATTAATGTTGCTGCCTAAATCATACACCACATCTAATTAAATATTTGGAGCATGGTTTTGACCAGTTCTTTGTTACTCCTCTGTGAAGATCATCACTTGATGTTCCAGCTGTTAAAACTTTAATTTTTTTTACTTTGTTATCACAAGAGGACACAGGTTTTACCACGTATTTAATAATTTTTGAATAGAATTGCTCTGTATTGATTGCAAAGTATTGTATTTTGCAATAATTGAGTAAATCAACCCATGTCACCAGTCTGTGTGTTTGTCTGTACCTGTAAGGCAAAGGAAATGATGACATACTGCCTTTAGAAGCTGTTATGTTTTATTCTAAGTAAATGAATTTTGACAAATGCAGTGGTTCCTGAGCAGCCTACAGTGCACTCTAAGGTTTTGCTGTAATTTATTATTTTGGAGCAGCAGATCTGATAACATGAACAGTTGCATTATCCCTTCTGAAGTTTTTCTAGTGTGCAGGATAAGTTCTTGTCTTAACTATTCTTTTTGGATTTTATTTACTATTGGATGAGAGAGCTGAGTTGCAAGATGGTCTCATGACAGACCTTCAAAGAAGAAATGAGGCCTTCTGTACAAGGACTTTAGGACAGGCTGTTGTCAGGTAAACAGCCAGTATAAAGGTACCACTGAGTGTCTAGAAACTCTTTGCTTTGGCTTCCACTGCTGACAGTTCCCACAACAGCAGTTTCCAGTTTTGTTATACCTAAAACCTCTTGTGAGATGTTGATTGCTCTTCAGAGCCAGATGTATAGTTTGTAAAGCAGCATGGCTTTCCTTTTCTTCCTCAGTTCCTTCTCTGTACAGACATTGAATACCGGGACTTTCTGATTTCCTGGGAAGGGCTTTTCTTCAACATGACTTATCTTTTTGAATACTGCTTTACAGAGAGGCCATAAATTCTGAGGTTGTAGAAAAGTTAGGAATAGCCTAACTTAAGGACTTAAGCTTGTTCATGGTCTGGGAAGAACAGGTAAAAGTCAAGTGTTCAGTTTGTAAACCTCTTCTGAAGGGTGGTAAAATACCTAATTAAAAAATTTATAAGAGCGACCTCTCTCAGAACACTGCTAACTACATTGGGGAGGGGGGAGTGTTTATCTTTTCATTCTTCATTAAAACATTAAAAATACTGGAAAAAAAATGGCACAGTGGAAGAAGCTTTGTTTAAGAAGCAACACTTCAAAAATGTGCTCCTTCAGAAGCATGGAGCTCTACTACATTTGAAGGATCAATCTTTGTTTTGTGTCTTCGTAGTTCTTGAGGGTGTAGCTTAATCAGCAGTGTCAGATGGGCCTAGTAGTTTCATTTGTGCTCAGTCACCTTGTGGCACAACTTGCATACTATTAAGATCATATGATTTGGCACAGACTAGAAGCTGGAGCCAAAATGAAATAGGTGTTGGTGTGCCTGCTTTGGTGTCTGAGTGCTCACATTCAGCTACATCTTGTTTACATAGGCATGGGCCTAAGCACTACTCTCCTGAGCCCCCTGTTCCCTCTGGATTATGCTGGAGCACTCTAAGGAACACACAGTTAGATTTAACCAGAGGTTTCTGAGCTGATTTTAGTTCTTGTATGCTCAAAATACCTCCTGCAGTCCTCTGGCTCCCTCTGTCTGCAGGTGTGATCTTCCTTCTTATCCACACCACGGTTTTGTCCTCTGGAGCCGTGGCAGGCCTTGATCCTAATGTCTCCTGTCCTAATTCAGCAATTTAAGGTAGTTCCCTAAAGGTGCAGTTTCCCAGTTGAGTGGAAATGTGTTTTGGACAAACACCCTGCCCACATGACTCACTTTGCTTTAGCTTTAGTGTGGCTGGTCAGGACCTGGGCACGTACGTATTACTCAAAGAAAGTAGGACTAGAAAACCATAAGCTCTTCATACAGTGGGCTAAAAAGTACAAGGACAACCAGACTCCTGGCTTATGGCCAGCAGGGTACATGATCTGTTGTCTTTATGCCTGCTCACTCATCTGTCAGTGCTGCGGCTGCAGGTGCATCTCAGGTGCCTTCCCCTGTGCTGGTTTCATTTGTATGAGCCCCCCCCTGAAGCCAGCTGAGTCAGGCTTTGCTACTTCCAGCTTTTTTTGGACTAAGTGATACACCTTTCAGACTCGTCAGCACAGCTTACCACTGACAGTGTGAAGATAGTAGGCTTTCAGGCTTGCTCACTTTTTACATTGTACCAATGAAGCCAGTAACCTCCCTGTGTGTGCGAGCTGTATGCGTAAAGCATGAGGTTGGCTCTAGGAATCCAGTTTGGGTCTGGAGAAAGTATGTTCGTTTGGTTGGTTGGTTTGTTTGTTTCTGGAGGATTCTAGATCTGTTGTTGCTTTTGGCAACATGCTATCCATCTGAAGAACATCACAAAGAGTAGATCCTGCACAAGTCTTCTCTTGTATGTTTGTCACTTCTCTGTTCACTTTGGACAGCTGCTCAGCAAAATTTATCAAGTTCCTTCATACTCTGAATCCAAGTCATGATTATCTCAAAGGGCTTTGGAAATTTGGGGTATTAATTTTTATTTCCAGCTCCTTTCTGTGTCTTTATTTTGGACTGTATCTTCTTCTGTTTCCATCATTTCTCAGTGGAAGACAAGAATTGGTCTTTCATGCTTGGGTTTTGTTTCTCTCACAAAGGAGCAGTCTTGCCCTCAACAGTCTAAATTATATTATGGTAAGACCAAGTGAGTTTTTACTTCAATGCAGAAAAAAAAAGCAAGTGTGGGAAAGAATGTAAATGATAAACATTGAATTCCTATAATCAGCAACAATGTAAGTGCCAGACTATACTAAGGATACACATGGGTTCAATTTTCATCATTTTTGAGGATCTCAGTTTTCAGATGATCATGAAATAGCTGGATGGCTTATTTAATGTTTTTAGAGTAGGGGAATTTACAGCAGCAACATTCCTATGGCTGTGATCCAAAGTATGTTCTACAACTGCTGTGCCCTCCAGTTCAGTATTTTAGTAGTTCTTGCTCAAAAAACAATACATAAAATACTTGTGTGTGTTCGTATATGTACATATAAATCTACCAGATGAACTTTCTCATCAAAATGCTCAGAGCCTGGTTCAGTACAGTCTCTGTGACAATGACTACAGTATGCCTGAACATTTGGAAGCATCCAAGTCTGTCTGTACCCCTGGAAGGTCCAGGAGGAGTAGGCATTAATCTCATTTGCAGCCTCTGGGTGATGCTGTAACACAAACAGAGAACGTGACCTGGATTTTCAAATGTTGCTTCTAAGTTTGGGCTACTGGCTTTAGCCACCCTGGCTCAGTTTTAAAGATTTCATAACTCCCGTTGACTTTAATTACAAGTGCCATGCGCACAGTCCTGCAAAGTGCCAGTGCTGTCAAACTTGCTACAGAACAACCAAAGCAAAATAAAATCAAATGAGTAGTTTTCAGAAGACTTTTAATTAAAGTGCTAAATGATAGCTTTAGTCTTTGGGAGAGCAAGAGCAATAGACTTCTATTCTGGTTTCCACCATACACAGACTACCAATTTCTTGTCTGAATACCTTCCCGATTTGTAGGGAGCACTGCTTTCTCCAGAGAATCTTTGGGATGAAGCTCTGGGCAGGGTTCTTCTGGCTTTCCTCCTATTCCCACTGGCCTCTGTGTAGGGCACTGGCTGGGATAGGATGACTGCTGTTTGAAAAGGAGGTTTGGTTTTTGCTCCCAGGAACTCGGCTGAACCCAGGGCATGATCTCCAGTGCTGCCCATTCCCTTGAGTTTGTGTCTGTAGCCGTGAAGTTGTGAGTTTATCTCCTTGCTCAGATGAGCCCATCCCTCATCCCCATCAATCTCTTTGGGACAGGGAAGTCACTGGGTGCAGATTGGTATTGCTTCATGTGTTTATGTGGCTCAGAATTTTGGATGGCTCAAAGTATATATCAGCAAGCATTCAGAACTTCATACCATCTGCAAAGAATTCCCGTTTTTCCATTAAGTGCCATTTTTTCTAAAGATTTAGAAAATCCTTCTGGTCACAAACCTCAACAAGGCACCCAACTTGTACCAATTACTGCAACTTCTATCTGTTAACGTTAAGATGGCTGGGGGGGGGGGGGGGGGGGAAGAATTTACTTNCGGGGGGGGGGGGGGGAGGGGGAATCATTTAACTTTTATATGGTCAGCTGGAAGGAGAAATTGCAGCCCTCATTCCTTGCAGCAGGAAACTGTCCTTGCTCTTCTCAGTCTGGTTCTGCATAGGGTAACCACTAATATAAGTAAGCCTGTATTAGTTTTGTTGTAGCCCTACTTCATTACAAAATAGGAAAAAGAATACAGTGACAAATATCGCTAAGAGATATGTATTTCCATTAATCAAATAAATAACCTGGAAGAAAACCAAGACCTTTTATTACATTAGCTGAGACATGTAGCATTGCGTTTTTTCTTATTTATGTGCTGTAAGGGTTTATAGGTGATGCAAAATGATGCTTATAACTTTTTAAATATTATTATTTCTTCCCTTTTGCTGACTTTGCCATACTTGGCTCCCAAATCCACATCTATGCATTCCATTTGCCCACACTTAAAATGCATCTGGAATAGCAGGACAGAGGTTGGGGTGGAGAGACCAGATAGAGCTGAATTGCAATTTCCTGGTGACATGTTCTCTAAACATCCCAAAATATCTCTCAGGGTGAAATGTTCCACTTGGTGACTTTGGGTTTCAGCAGCACACACTGTTCATTCAGTCCCAGTGCTTCTCACGGGGATGGTAACATGATTACCAGTAATGATCTTTCATGCTGTAGAGTTTTGTTCTCGTATCACTTCCATGTTGAAGAAATTTCTTTGAAACAATGCATAGGACATTACAAACTTGATGGGGGGAGTGGCCAGTAAGTTCACGTTAAAGAACAGAAATGGGGACAAAAGGTAAGTCACTTGTCTGCATTTCCTCAGGAAGCTGAAGACAAAGAGAAGAGTAAAATCCCAGACCTTTAGGTTCCATGCTGTGACCTGAAAATTACCATGGGACTTCTTAAAAAAAGGGCTTCTGTAGTAAATCCAAGAATGTTATCCATGTCTCTTAGTCCTTAAAAATGAAAATATAATGCAAGATGGAACAGGAGCGAGGTGATACCCCCCTCCATTTTTGTGTTCTGATATTAATTTCATTTTGTTTCACTGGCTTACTTCGATTTCCCTACCTTTTCCAGTGAGCTTTCATGACCAAGATCTTGACTGTTGATGTAAAATTAGGGTTTGCTAAAGGTGGATCAACACACACAGGGCAAAGTAGAAGATCTTGCATACAGACTGGGAGAACTCATTGAGAGCAGCCCTGTGGAGGAGGACTTGGGGGTTCTGGTGGATTAAAAACTGGACATGACCCAGCAATGTGTGCTTGCAGCCCAGAAAGCCAAATGTGTCCTGGACTGTATCAAAAGCAGCATGGCCAGCAGGGCAAGGGAGGGGATTCTGCCCCTCTGCTCTGGTGAAACCCCACCTGGAGTGCTGTGTACAGTTCTTGGATGGACAACTCCAGAGAAACCTGTTAGCTGTGGGGTTTTTTGCCCAGGCAAGCAATGCCTCCCTGCATGAAGAAACTGTAACTTGTAAAAGTGGATGATTTGGTAAAGCCCTGCCACTAACACCAGGACCTCAAAGCCCTCTTGGTTTTGATCTTGCATTTATTGTAATTGTTGAGTGAGCTGATCTTCTTTGCATCAGGGTGTTTTCCTTGTTTTGTTATAGAAGGAATTGAAGAGATGATGACCCAAGTGTCTTTCTACCAGGTTAAAAAGTTTCAATTTCTGCTTTTTAAATACTATTCTTGAACCTATCCAGACCCTGATGTTTGTTTCCATCAGCCATGCTCTTCTGCCTTGACACATCAGAGATCTTTCATTAAGGACTAATTACTTTTTGAACTTGGGAAGAGGATAACAGCCATTTAAAGTGAAAAGAAAAAGGAACTAAAATAAAGCCTTTGTTTCTGAGCTGGGTTCCTGGCTCATCTCTGTCCTTCCACCTAATATGGTCCCACAAGTCTTCTGCTTTCAGTGGGTGACAGATGTGTCCTGGTGACAGTCTGGATCAGCCTCTGTTCTGCTCCCCCAACAATTACTTTTCACTCCTCTCCCTCAGCAGCCATGTCACTTTCCATCATGCAGCAGTCAGCCTATCCCAGCAGCAGGACGGGATGCTTGGATTCATCTCCACTTACAGCAATTGACAAAAGAGCCTTAATTAGGTGCAGAGTCCCCATAGCTTTCCTTGCCAATCATGAATATTCCATAGGCACCTTCGAAGAGCAAGGGAGGTTTAGATGGTTTAATCATCCTCTGGAGTTTCAGGTGACCTCTGAAGGAGCCTCCACTGCTGACAGCAGCTGTGTAGCTACACCAGCCTTCACACTGCATCACCTCCTGCAAGCACCCAAATTACAAGAGATGAGTCCAGGCACATACTCCCGTTGCTCCATTGATTTGAGGTATCCATCTCTTTTCCCCATTGGTCCTTACAATATGATGCTGTTTTCCAAATGCAGGAATACTGTACTTCAGCAATGGATAATTCCACCTGATGGAATGGGAATTACATGTCACCCCTCTTCCTGATAGTGTGCATTTAGGATGCTGCTGATACTCTGAGCCCATTACAGCACAAAAAAGGAAACTAAGGGTTCCATGCTGGAATGACATTCACCTGCTTTCTTACAGGACCTGCTAAATTTGAAGCTGTACTCCTACTAGTGTGATAAGTAATAGTCAGCATGGCAAAAGATAAGAAACAAACCTTTCTTTCTGCTTTCAACTCTCCCAAGCTGTAACTCATCTTCTCCAGCTTCCTTCAGCTGTTAGAAGAGGGTTAAACAACCTCACTAGGAAGCAGAGAACTTTATCATAGCTAAAGAGGATTAACGCATACATAATCCCCTTACAAAGCCACTTGCCTTCCAACTCCAGTGTGTAAAAATAAAAAAGGATTGGATCAATGTTATTTTTCTTATATCTAATTCCAGAACAATAGAGCACATTAAGTAATTAAAATGTTCACCTGTAAGGTGCTTAAAAGCAAGGCTGCTGGCAGATATATAATTAGCTCCAGTTAGCTGCTTGCTTGTTTACTACCGTTAATTTACCCAGAGTGGGGTTTTTGGGCTTGGAGCTTTATTTAGAAAACTAAAATATTTATTTAGAAAAATATTTATTATTGCATGAAGTAGTGCAGTGGATAGGCAGGGACCAAAGACAGAAAACCAGAAATTAGATAATTTACTGAGCCAACATACATACTAATATAGGATATTTCAGGTCCTCCTTGTTATGCCATCTTCAGTTACTAGCAATTTATCTTTTGTCAGAACTACAGTTCTTAATAGGTCGAGTAAAATCACCCCAGATGTTACTAATTTACTCGTGTTGTCTTTCTTCTGCAGAGGACCCAGTCTTTTCTGTCTGTCTCTGCACATGACATACAAAACAGTGGGCTTTCAACTTTCTTTAAAGGAAGGATGGCTTAGAAAGGTGCAGAGCTGTGCATTCCCAGACCATGAAAGCATTCTGAAAACAAGGGAAATATTAGGGCTACTATCTGTACCATTTTCGTGGATGCATGTGAAGGGGTGAAGAGCAGGATTTTTGCCTGGTTTCCCATGCCACCTCTGCAAGACCCCTGACTGCCCAAAAGCCGGGGGCTGTGGGTTGACAGATGACAGCAGGACAGACAGACAGAGACCTGAGTGGATGGAAAGGGAGAGGAGAGAATGGCAGGCTGCAGTTAACAGCTCCCTTGTCATGAGCTACAGGCACCACTGCCCATGGGTCAGGACGAGTCACTTCGCATGGTTTTTATAGTGCTTGAAAAAATCTGGCAGCACCAGGAAAACAAACCTTGGGAATGATTTGCAGTTATTTATCATTTGTCTGTATGAAGGGGTGACTCTGCAGAAGAACCCACAAGGAGTTAGCATTCGTGATCTGAGTAAGACATATGGGAAGCTGGAAGATAATGACTGACACTGGTGAGGAGGGGGAAATATTATACTGATGTTGTGTGAGCACTGTAGAGGAAGTGAGTCTTTAAAGTGTGAAACCTCCAGCACTGGAAAAGATAAGCAGTGCCTGCAGAAATCAGCTTGTGGGATCTGTTTCTCTTGCTAAGCTGCCTTTGAAGACTGGGGGCCTGTTTTGCTTTCAGTACTCCCAGGGAAGTTTTCCCTCCTTTCTAGTCTTGCCATTGATCTGAGCTACACTCCCAGATCTGTAGGTGTCTGTACTCCTGTGGCAGGCTATGATAAAGCCAGTGGTTTTTTGAACAATAGAAATGATTGTACCTCACCTCCCTGTAGGTCTTGAGTTCAACGGCCAGCGGAGACTGAGCCTGTCAGCAAACGAGCCCCTCATAGCTTCTGCTTTCTTAGTGAAGTGCTGGTTTCATGGCTCCTGACAAATACATCTCAATATAAAAATCATGTGTGCAAGTTGACTGTTTCCCCGCCCCTTTTCTTGTGGAAAACTTTTCTTTGCTTTCCTGTATTTCCTCTCTTGCTCAGGGATCAAGGACTAAATCAGTGCCTGCCAGCTCCCCTGCTGAGTCCAGGGCTCCACCTTCCCCCTAGGGACTGCGTGTACTTTAAGAAACTGGTTGATGTTCAAGTGGCCTTGGACAGACAAAAAATCTGGAGAAGCTCCTCCGTCACAGAATCATAGAATATTCTGAGTTGGAAGTGACCCACAAGGATCATCAGGTCCAACTCTTAGGTGAATCACAGCCTTTCCAGCTGTCAGCAAGCTTGAACCAGATGTGGACAGCTGCTGATCTAAGACAAGGCCACCAAGGCTGGGGGAGTTGTACCAAAGGTGGATCCATCCATCCATCCATCCATCCATCCATCCATCCAAGTGCATTCTAAGGCCAAGTTACTGAGGTTACCTATTTACACGCACAGTTTACTAGCTTTGATTCAAAAGATGAACTAGAAGATGTACTATCCTGAAGACGTTCTCTTTTAAACCTGTTTCTCCCTGAGGGGTGATGGGGGAAATTGCTTAATGCAAGGTTGTCATCTGGTGCCTGTGGCACTTGACTGATATCACAGCTCAATATCTCCAGCAATATCAGACCTACCAGCTCCACAGGGATGACTACACTGGCTCCCCCAGCCTACAGCCACACAAGCACCTTTCCTTGAAGAGCAACTGCTGCCTTCCTGAGCAGGCCCAGCCAGAGCAAAAGAGACAGCCACACCTGGAAGGCTTCGGACCTCTTGTCCTGCACTGCTCTGGAGCTTGCAAACCTCCAGCACCGCAGGATGTCACAGCCCAGCTGCTGCTCCTGCTCTCACCTGGCAGCCAGGCTCATGTACAAAGCCTTGAAACTCAACTCAGGCAACATGCACAGGGGTGGAAAGAGGAAAAATCCCAGATTTATTGTTTTCCCCTTCTTTTCTATCCCTGAATCTTTCTTCTGGCAGCCTGTGTTTGACTGATAGTGAGTCCACATCAGCTAATCACAATGTGTCCTGAGTATCTCCAGCTGTTCCTCAAAAAATGGTGAAGAAAGTGGTGGAGCTTGAACCTCACCACAGAGACCCCGTGGTCTCCCCTGGACTTCCTCGTGGCACACTCAGCCACTGTCACATGCAGACATCCTCTCTCCAGCCTGGCACACACAGCTCCACATCACCAGTGGGGAGTCCTACCAGGGAGCCCCAAACCAGGCTTGGGTTATTCTCCAGACCTGATGGGAGGCTACAGGAGTGAAACAGTCTCCTGTTGACCAAGCAACAGAGCCAGCTACATCAGGGGTGGGTAGAGGTGCTGTGAGTGCTAGACCAGGCCAAGGAACCAGCCAGCTCCATCAGAAATGCCTATGGGAACAGCTGGGTCAGAGCACGAACTTGAAGCCACATCTCCAGATGAGAAACTATAGACCCTGAGAGATTGACTCAGAAATGGGACAAAAGGTAGCAATTGTGTTTGTTTGCCTCACCCTCTGACTTCACCCTTCCTGTTTCAGATGGGTCACCCTGACCTCATTTTCAGACAACATTTTCAGATTTCATGGAACCATGATGAAGTCTGGATGAGTAAGAGCACTGAGGGCTTTCCTGGTAGGTTTGCAAATGCATTTGGGCTTGGATTCAATGGGGTGGAAAAAATCTTCAACTGTATTTCTTTCCCCTGGTCCTGCAGTATGGTATTTCATTTACGAATCTTTCAGACTGCTGGCAGGTTGCAGTGGTATGACCAAAAGGGCCAGTACAGGAGTGCATGGGGCTGTGGCTGGAGAAATCTGATGTGGGGTTTTCCATTTGAGCTAAATCTCTTCCTCCCCAGCAGGGTTAAAGTTAACTCAGCTGTGCAAACTCATTTATATTCAGCCACACGTGGCTATAAATGGTACTTTTTGTTCCTGACAAATATGAATATAGTATTTGCTCTGAAAATTCACCATTTCTCATGAAAAATATTTCCCCCTTGCCATTTGTCTCTGAGATGTTGAATTTTACTTGGCAGATGGACAGTGCAGGAGGGTGGCCAGGCTGCGTGGGAAAGAGTGAGCGCCTGGGATATGGGGCATCCTCTTTCCTTCTGAGCTCTCGTGCAAGTTTTACTCATTTAATATGGTGAAATGCAAATGGCAAAAAAAGCGCATTCTTACAAACTGTTGAGGACAAAGGGAAGTCATCCTCCAGTGAGAGGATGGGCAGAATAGTGGGTGATACAGCCCCTGACAGAAAACTTGTTTCATCTTATTTTCCAGCTTGGATTTAAATAAGGGAGCTGTCAGGACTCAAAGCTGTTATTCAAAGGCGTAGTGTATTTTTTCAGCTGCCCTTTCTGTACTGCTGGGTCTTTACTCTGGATGTAATGGCCTGGCACACAGACTTTCCTAACTAACTGGAAGAAAGCACCCACATTCACTCAACTGGTGGTTGTTACCAAAGAACATCGATCATGACCAGTGTGTCACAGGACTCATTATATAATTTTTGATAGTGTTAAGAGAGTTGTATCAAACACATGTATCAATTACTCAGGCAGTTTTGCCACTGCAAAACAGAGCTAGTTGGAACAGGTCTGTCTCAGTCTGGAAGTTACTCAATGAAGAGTTTTTCAAGGATTTGAAATTTTAATTTTTAAAAGCTTTCCACTCTCAAAATCAGCAGGCTCTGGCATTTCTTTTTCTTTTTTTTCTGGAATTATCATCCATATCCCTTAAAAACTATAACATTATCTACATAATGTAAGTCAGACAAACCCATCTAAGAAATTTCTGCTTGAGCTTGGGAAACAATGGGAAAACTCTCCTCATGAATATTTCATGTTGTAATGTCAGAAAATACATACATACAGGTGTGTGTGTGTGTGTATATATGTGAACAATTGCATATCATTTCCCTTGCTCTGTGAGCTGAGAAGATAATGAAGAAAGATTATTAGATAATATTGTGCTGTTGGTCACAGAGCTGTTGTTCTCGGCACAGAAGGGCTGACTTTACATTCTGCCTGTTCACAAACCCGTCACGTTAACCACAGGCACAGAACTGAGGAGCACAGGAGAAATGGAAAAGCTATTCAAGAAGCTGGCAGTTGACACCAGGATCTTGAAAAATTATTTCCTTGGATTCAACTAAATTTCTTCTTCCCCCTTTCCAGACAGGGCTCTGCTAGGAGACAGTTTGGTTCACTGTGGTTGAACCAGCTGTTGAAATCCCAGCCAGCTCCTGAGTGAGCGAAAAACTAATCAGAAGCTGCCTTCAGCAAGCTTTGCTTTCCTGAGCCCCATTGTCTCCTCATTCAGGCAGTGTGCTGCTCATCACCAAATCAACAGGCATCTTATTCCTGCTTGGCTCTCGAGCAGGTGCCTCTGCCTCCTGGCCCCCTGCTATGCCCTGGCTACCAGTCCCCCCGCCACTCCCTGCCCCCACATTCAGTCCCCTTGAGCCATCTACAGCAGTGAAAAGTTTCTTATGCTCTGGTGTCTTAGACACTAGACTTCTGCCAGCAAAACACTGTTGATCCGGGGGTACTTGCAGCCTTGACAGACAGGACATCTTTGAGCAAGAAACCAAGGGGCTAGGAGACAGAGTCGACTGCTCCAGGCTTTGGTTTGATGATGGGCCATGTATGGTCTGGGCAAGGAGGTGGCAGTGCTCAGGGAAGAAATTGAAGGCAGTTTCTGATTAGTTTATAGCTCATTCAGGAGTTGGCTGGGATTTCAACGATAGGTTACAAATCCTATTCGAAGACCTCAATTCCGTCTGCTCCTTCACCTTAGTGTTAAGTGCATCTGTGCACCTTGAAGACCGGAGCCAGCCCTGGATTAAAAGGCTGAGGAAGAATTCAAGCTCTGGAAGTACAGGCTCTCACTCCCATTATCATTTTTTAGCATTCCCATGTCCTCACTTTTAACCAAATAGAGGATACTCCAAGGCAGCAGTACAACACTGCATGTCCCCTCTCCATGCCATTGCTTGCAGGACCAATCTGGATTAAAAGGGGCTGGTGTTTCCCTGCTTGGCTGCCCACCCTCACTCACTGTGTGGGCGTCCCCACCACGGCTGAACGGGGCACTGCAAAGTCACCCCACCTCTTCCAGCTGCACAGAGCCAAGCTCGAGCTTGCCCTGCCATATGGTTCTGCTGCTAATTGTGTGGAAACTGCAGAGATGCTAAGGCTGGACACATGGTTTTAGCAGTTTAAACATAAGCCTATCTAGGGCTTGCACTGAAGTCCTGGCCCTGATGTAGCACCAGGCACGAGGACACCTGTGGCTGGTGTACCTGGGGTCCTCCTGCTGCAGAGGTGGCCCCAGATGGAGCCCTCCTGTGGTCCTTCTCACTCAGATGTGCTGCAAACTCTCTTCCAACAATTAGATAAGAGGAATTGCCCATTGACTTTCATTTCAGTTGTGCGTGACTGGATCAAAGGATGTATGCTCTCTCTGCTTCAATTACGCATTTTGGGCTAATGTAGTCCAGATGGCTACTTCATCTCAGCCTTTATATTTATTCATGGCCTTTCTATTTAACTTTCCTAAAACAAATACTCACTTGTAGGCGTATATTAATTCAGGGAAAAGAACTGCCTCAATCAATATGTTGAGGTTAAGTTTCTATACCACAATAGGTCCTATGTACATAATTCCTATTTTTATTACACCACTTCTAGCCTCTGATATATGAGCAATTTCTTTGAAGTGTTTACTTTGGCTTCTTTACAAATTTACACAAATTACATCTTCTGTGATTATTAGATTTACAATATGCAGATATTCTTTCATTGACCTTTTAGTTAAACTCCTCTGCAAACTTTGGCTGAATATTAATAAATTTACAAAAATACCAAGGAGCCCAAATGTTTGCCAACATGATATTGCACCATCTCTGACCGCAGCGTGCCTGTCCAGCAGAGGATAAAATTTGTTGTTGAATTTATGTGCAATCTTGCGACCAACGTGTGAACACGAGTGGAAAAGCTCGAGAGACCAATGAGACAAAAAGTTTTCAGTTTGCATTTACATCATCTTTTAAACTGGATCTGCAGGTTGGGTGTTGTGAGTTGGCTCAGAGGCTGCTGGCGGAGAGCCGAAGGCAGTGCCTGGCAGGAGGTGTCCGAGGAGGGGCAGTGCCTGGCTCTGGGCTCAGTAGGAGGGAGGGGACATGGGAAGCCACAGTTTAATTTGTCTGGTATTTGATTTGGGCTTTTGGTCCTTGTCTGGATAACAGGATTGCAATTCCTCTTGGTGCACTTACAATAAGAACATCTGAAACTCAGCTGCAGCCAGGCAAAATTTTCATTTTGGGTAATCTGATTTCAGCTATGGTGATTAGCTGCTCCATTGTCAATGGCCAAATCTAATTGTCATTGTAGTTTCTCTTCTGGAGCCAACAAGTGTTAACGTCTTACAAGCTGCGTTTTACTTCACACCTTCTCTTCTTAAGCAACCTCTCCCAAAGCATTTGCAAACAGAGGAGGTGATTTCAGACCCAAGCATGAGGAAACTGGTAGCAATCACTTGTCAATTTTTCTGTTGCATGAAATGGACACAATGGGCCACCTTTTAACATTCTGCTATTAATATTGGCCTGGAAATCTTATCTATATTTTTATATTTAGCATTTGTAATATGAACATACTTTTCAAAACATAGGTTCGATGAAGTTTTCCAGAACCAGATCCCCTTCAGCATTTTACACCCATATTTTTATGTGCGACTGCTCCAGAAATCAGTGTGAAACTGGGACAAGACAGCTCTCCAAGTTTCATTAAAGATTTTTTTTGTTTGTTTGTAAAACAGTTTCCTCCAGAGTTTGTTTGATTTAGAGTAAAAAAAAGGATGGTGAAACAATTTATGACAGCTCTTCCCTTCCCTGCAAACCCTGTTAAATCAAAAAGACAGTTAGAAATGTAGAGTTAACCTAAGTACAAATCCTTAGCCTGAGAAGAAAAGGAGGCAGCAATGATAGCATGAAGACAAGTTTTTTGTAATGCCACTTTCCTTTTGGTTGGACTTCTGCACCAAATGAAGCTACAGTTTAGATCCATAACCTGGCTGCTCTTGGAGAAAATATTTCAATCTCCTCTAAGGCTAAAAGCAGAAATAAAATGCTGTGATGGCTTGGAAAGGCAGATGAAAGACAGCTTGCTCTGCTGTGTGTGAAGGGACAGCATTGCTAACACCACACATATATAAAACAGCATCCACACAGTGATGCTCAGCACCTTCAGACTCTCCACCCATGGAGCTCCCTGGGGGAACCCTCAAAAGCCAGTTAAAAGTCCCTCCCAGTCTATGCTTCAGAGAAAACCCTGAAAACCCCCGTGTGAGAAACCAAGTGCGTTCCAATGAAATGACCTCAGACTAATTGGAAAAGCAGGAAGAGTATGCAATTGCCCTCAATGCAGTGATATTTAGAGTTTGCCTGCACAAATTAAAGTCCACCCATGTGTCAATATTTCTCCAATTTCTAGGCCACTGGCATGCTTGCTTGTCCCCAGCTCTGAGCAGCTCCAGCTGCTGTGGATGAGCACACCCTGTCTGTGGCTGCTGGGATGGATGGAGGCAGGACCTGCTTGGCTGGGTGCCATCCACACCAGCCTGTGGAAGTTCCCAGGTACCTAACCTGCTCCTGCCCCACTGCTAGCCAGCCTGAATGAGGCATCTTGTTTGTATCCAATAGCATGGGTAAGATTAGGGCTGGCCTCAGGTGCTTGACCCTGGGCAATATTTTTCCCTTCAGTTGGGGCCTGGACTTCTCACTGTCATCGGTTCCCCATGAGGAGTAGCTGCCACTGGCAAGGAATCATAAGTCTTGGTGGCAGCACGTGCAGAGATGGTGTGCGAACAACAGGGAAAAGATGAGAGGATATGGGATATTCAGGGCTTAAGAGACAGTCCTTCCAATGAAGGATGGGGAGATTGTTTCACTCCAAAGCCCCCACTGGCAAAGGTCTCAGTGAAGAGCCTTGGCTAGAAATTCAAACTTCAGCTTGGTTTCAGAGTCACTGTGCATACTCTGGGCAGTGCAAATACCTTCAGTTACTGTGGATACAGGAAGAATTGTTAATTAGTCAGTTTTCTGGGTAAGCAATAAATACAAGTATTACGATAAAATCTGGCCACAAATTTGCTAGTTTGAATTTCTGTGTCTCAAATAACATCTTTGTGAATATGTTTTCTAGATCCTTTCCCAGACTTCCCCATGCCAAACTACCCAGTACTTTGGAGTGTAGGCTTGCACAGGGCCAGCAACATGGGAAGTCAGCACAGCATTTCGGGTTATTCTCAGCAGTGCCTGCATTAACAGCTGAAATCTTCTGCAAGAATTTGGATTGTAAGTATTTGATGCTTCCTGTGCACACACACACACACCCCTGTAATGATCACACAGAATTTTCATAACCGTTTATGGTGTTGAAAAGAGGAGCCAGGTTTCTTGCTGTTTACTGTTATGCATATTATCTCAGATTCACTTTCCTTTACTGCTGTAGTTTTGTTTCCTCTGTTTTAACCCATCCCCACAGGCCATCTTTAGCCAGATTACTGACAACTGATTTTATCGGTGTTACAGGGATGAACTCTGAGAAGGTCTTACAGCACGGCATGAGCTGCCTGGAGCTGGCAACCAGTTGTAACATACCCCAAGTAACCATCCTTTCCTATTTATTTTTGTAGTTTTGAGTGATGATGCTCTTCTTCGTAAATGGATTGGTTTTGGACAACAGGATGCTACACTATTTTGAGAGTTTGTTATTGTTTTAAATAAACACTACCACTGTAGTACCAGGCAGGAATTTAACTTATGGATGGAAATCAAGAGGCCACCAGTCCTATACCCAGCTTGGACAGGCTGAGTCAAATCTTCTCTGGGGTACCTCTTTATGGGGTAAGACAGTGTGGGTGCTGTGCTATGGGGCTGGAAACAAAGCAGATCATTAGGAACCTTGGGTAGGGTGCTGGGGAATGGACTCTGCACGGGTCAGCTTGCACCTGAGGGCAGGTTTGACTTCTTCTGGCAAGGTGCTGGCTGGGTGGAGTGATGTATGCGGGTGGGTCTGAGTCAGTGGTGTTACCAGGTCTTCTGGCATGAGATCACTATTCAGGAAGCATTAATTTTAGCAACAGAACGTGACTTTGTGTTGAGGGGAAGTACACAGAGAGCTTTGAGTAAAAAGCACATGACTACAAAGGAGTGTGATTACTTCCGAATTGTGAAATAAATGAAAGTGGCTTGTGTATTGTCTTTCTGTGGTGCTGCTTACAGACAACAGTTGTACAGCAGCACTTGAGTTTCCTTTCTGGAAATATGCTGCAGACCACAGGAAATTGCTAAGTCTAAATAAATGGGTTTATTAACTAAATAGGAAAGCTACGAGGTCCGGACCCCTTGTGATCACATTTCCCATTACATTCTGGTAACTATTTGAAACTCAGGCAAAAATCCTGAAACTCCAAATAGTAGAAGCCACATGGACTGTCCCTGGCTTCAGCAGAACTGCATGAGGATGTGAAGAGGGACTGAAGCACGGAGTGATGCAGCCTTAGATATCTTGTCCAATCTTCACAGCATGGGATCTCAGATGGCTCTGACTACACAAAATTTTGGATTGCAGCTCTCCTGTTTCCTTGCCATTTTCTCATTTCCGTTACCTTGAGTGGAGACTAACTTTGCATTAAAGAGATAATTGCTTCTGGCAAGTTGGAATGGGGTACTTGCCATGTGCCAGAAATTGTGGCAGCCAATCATGCCTGCTTCTGAGATCCCGCCAAAATTACCTGACTCACCTTGGAAACATTGCAGGTAATGGCAGGATTGCATAAACTTAATACTGCCATGAGGGGAAAAATGAATCCCACAGAGGCAGGTACAAGAGGCTGCTGACCCCAAGACGTAATGGAAAACTATCATGCTGAAAAAAAGTTGGTTTAAGGCCATTTGATTCATTGGTTTCCTCTTTGAAAATGTAAAAGAAGTGGAGAAAACTACCTTAGAAATAGAAGAGAATTCGACAATACCCATAATGAGGAATAAGGAGGAGCCTTTTGCTGCCATAGTGTGGGCAATGATTGACTAAATGCCATCATCAAAGGTTAGTATCTGAAAACAGTAGTGGCCAGCATTTCTGTGACTCTGTACAACACTCCATGAGACAGCTGTTTGATGCTGCCAGTCATCCTCTGGGAACACAGCTGGTACCATACAGATAGAAAAACACAGAGCCTATAGCTTCCTAGGAACTTGGATCTCCCAGGTTGCTAAGGAATGGCCCAGCAACTCATTGAAGTCCTTTACAAAAAGGATCAAGCTCCATCCTAAAACTCATCAGCTTACTTTGTCCCTACTGCCCAACTAGGAAGCTGCCCCACGACCTCCATGTCTTTGGATGGTCAGGTAAGAATTTACAGAGAGCAGCTGCCAAGGTCTCACTTTGTTAAGCTGAGGGAGTCAGCCCCATGCATTCCTGTCTATTAAGAGGAGACTGGGACAGCCAGAAAGCCAGAGGGGTGGAAAAGCTCTTCAGGAAGCTTTTGAGGTGTTATTCCTTTCATTACTGAGGTCAAGGAGCTGTCTAGCTGTGCTGCTTCTGTCCTGACCAGCTGTGCTGGTGACATGCTGGCTCTGTGTCATCCCACGAGCACATGGCCATGGAGGGCAGAGCCGAGCCCTGTGTCACTGAACAAGAGGAAGTGTCTGACTCTGCCAGCGAGGAAACGAGTTCAGGCCTTAAAGACAGGAGCAGCAGGTCACTCTTCCTCTGTGGAAGGAGCTTTGATGTGCAGTTATGATGTCCAGTTATCTCTCTGCCCAATTAAGAAGCAAGGCTAGCGAGGGCTGTCCTGTGAAAGGCTGCTGGCCATTGCCTGAGCCACTGCACTGACCAGAGGCACAACTCTGGGAACGAACCTGAGGGGACTTGGCTGATGGACACCCAAAAACCCTGCAAACCCCTCCTGAGCCAGCCTCTCCAGCAACTTTTTAAAGAGCTGAATTGCAACATAAATTTCAAAGCGGGGTTTGAGTTACTTGTAATTTTGTATTACAGCTCCATCATGCTTGAAGGCCCAAGTGTCCATGAGGATTGTTCAAATGCTATTTTTGCTTCTGCAAACAAAGGAACCCTCGATACCAAAGGAGTGACTATATCCCTCAAGTATGCTGTCCTGTCTAAATATGGAGATATTAGTAAGCATTTGTTTTCATTATCCGAAAAAGGAGGAATTGCTATTTCAATTTTTTTCCTGAATTTTAATAGAGAGAAGAAAAAAAACTTCTGGATGAGGACAGTTTTTTATTTTCCCAAGAAAAAATACTTCTGTGTGTGCGATACTGGCCTTGCTTCTGCAACAAAAATATTCTTTCAGGATATTTTGATGATGTCCCCTGGGGGGACATCATCTTCAGCTGTTTTCCAGATGTTTTAGTCTTTCTTAATCATACTCTTCCACTAGCCACGAGATCTGATTCAAAGCTGAAGAACGTCATTCCATCCGGCACAGCTCCTGTGAGTCCCCAGGAAGTATTTGGGTTTTGCAGCTTACAGACATGAATTTAATTAAAAGATAAACTGAAATAAATCCATTTACAGTGTAGTTATGCATACGACACACCATTGGCAGTCTAGAGCTACCAGCATTGCCACTGGGCGATGCATGTTTGGTTTATACCTCGTGTGTTTTATGCACCAGATTGAACTTTATAACCCTGGCCTGGGAAATGCAGTCTGCCTTGCTATCCTGAACACTTACTATCATCTG
The DNA here is from genome assembly GCA_013398115.1 of Falcunculus frontatus. NCBI lineage: Eukaryota > Metazoa > Chordata > Aves > Passeriformes > Falcunculus > Falcunculus frontatus. The sequence goes on along the minus strand of VZRV01010927.1, from coordinate 1,010,094 downwards.
GAAATGCTCACATCTTGCTGCCCACCTCTCTGCGTAGGTCATTTGTGAGTTTATTGATCAGCAGGTCCCAGCACAAATTGCTAAAGTCTTTCGGTGACCTTCCTCCATTGTAAAATGTTGTGGTTTGTTTCCTTTCTTGTAACCAAGCCTGCAGTTGCCTGAGGGCTCTGGTGAGGAGAATTGCCAGAAGCCTTTGGTCAAGAAGCAAGGTGGTCTCATTCTTTGCATCTACCAAGAGTCAGTGCACAGTGGTTTCTCCACCAGCTCTGCGATGCAGGGGTCTGCCTTTACCCTAAACACCAAACTTTGGCTTTTAGACTGAAGATCTCCATCAAAAAGACTGTTTTCCCCATTGCTCTACTCTGTATAGTCATTTATTCCTGCATGTAATAGAGGTAAAGTGCTCCTTAATCAAAACCGTACCCTCCGCATCCATTTCCTATTGTATAATAATAATAATAATGACTTGCTGTATATTTCTGCTCTTAAAAGTAAATTGCCTGTGCATGTCTCAGAGAGTTTATGCAGGGCCTAGTTTGGGGGGGTCCAAGCTGTGAATGAGGCCCCTGGGTTCTCCCTGGAAGCCTAACATGGAGATGACAGCCCTCTGTGCGACAGGAATAAAGTCTGCTACACACATGGCCGTCCCGATATATTCCTTGCTCCATCAGGGGATGTAGTCTCCAACTAGCAAAACAAAATATAGGAGAATTTTCAAAAAATTAGGTTCTCACTATTTTTTGAAAAGAAGCTTGGGAATTTTTTTTAAAAGTAGTTCTTTCAAAGCTTGGAGATTTTTTGAAAAGTAGTTTTTCCATAATTTCTGTAAAATTTTAAATACTTTCTTTTCATTGTTCTTACATTGTTTCTCCAGGAATCTTTGTTTTAAGCCATGTTGAATTCAATTATTTCTCTTGTTTTCATACATAAAGAACCAAGTCCTCCAAACACCAGAACAGAGCAGAGCTTTGTGGGAAGTTGACATATCCAGCTTTATATGCACTCTTGCTCTTGTTAGCTTCCTAGAAACATATCAGCCAGTATTTTTTTCTTTCAGAAGGGAGGGGAAAAGAAAGATCCTGTTTATGTGAATGATGAAAATAAATATTTTTTTAAAGGATGCCAAATGTTAGGCTAACAACCTTGAGAGCTTGATCATACCTCCTAAAAATGCAGAAAAAGGCAAAACTCTCTAAAAAGTTTTTTCATGTTTTACCCTGGATTTTCCCAGTTATCAGACTCCTGGGATTTGCATTTTTGGGAGGAATGATGTGGTGTGGCCCCTTGGCTTGACGGAGGCTGAGAGTGCATGAGGTGTCCTTTTGCCAGACTGAAGACAAGACTTACCAGCTCCTTCCCACTTCTCTGTCCCCTGTGCTGGCTAGAGCACATCAGAGTGATCACAAGTCACATTGAGGTCACAATGCCACCAGCATCCTAGGATAAGCCCAAGGCTCATTACTAGCCTGTTCTGAGCACACACATTGTCAAGGTTTCATCCTCCCCAGCCATGTCATTGTTTTTCCAAATACATGTTGCCAGCCAACTGGGAGAGCAGGTCTTATTTTTGTGTCCATGGCTCAGCATTTTGCTTCTGCACTGGGACTGTGACCCCATCCATCCTTAACCTGCCCATGACAGATTCAGACAGGAGGACAGAGTCCAAACATCAAAATTCTCAAAAATTCAAGGTAGAATAAATTTTCTGCCATTTATTTTTGTCTTCTGTCTACCACTGCTGTGGGAGAAGTCCACAAAAGTGAACAGCAGAGTAGGTGGATTATGCAAGCCCATGGGCAGTTCCTGTTACCACTGACCCATCTCCAGGGACTGCAGAGTCCCACAGAGTCAGAAAGGGAAGTTTTCCTGATGCAGGAATGCTTGAAATTGTTTAGGCACCTGCTCACATACTTCCACAAGTCTCAGACAGAGGAAGAACCAACTTGGATGAAAACATATACAATGGAAAGTAAGAATTGGTGGGGTCTTTTCTTTATTTTTTGCTTTTGTAAAGGAAGAGGGCAAGTAAGTAAAGAAAGGAACGTGGATTCTATTTTCTTGGTATTTGATTATTTGAGGGAATAAGAGGTAAAAATCCAACAAAAATCCAACCCGCAGTTTGGCAGAGTACAATACCATTATCCCATAGGAAGTAAAGATCATTTATTTCAGTGCTCTCTCTTCCTGATTTATAACTCCCATGCAAACTTTATGCAGACTTCACAGAGCAGGGCCGTGGCAGGTTCAAGGAGTAAGGTCTTTCCTGTACAGTTACATTAAAACAAACTTCATATTTGCCAGAGGCAGCCTCCAGTTTGTTTTCATAAAGAGGAAGTGCAGTGAACTTCTTCATGGAGACTTCACTTATGATCTCCCTCATTTTACTTCCCCTTCATATTAAAATAGACCTTTCAGGCTGAAAGTTGATGGTTCCACTTTGTACATGCAAAGCATAACAGAATGGTGTGAGATGAAATGTAGAAGCTAGTCCAGAATGACACAAGGAAGAAAACAGCTTCGGCTGCAAATGCTGAACCAGTCAGGATGTGAAAATTATTTCTCTCCTTCAAGGTGAAACAAAAATGTTGCAAAAAATATAATGTCTGGGTGGCATGAGCAAAAGTCTTGGGATCAGGACAAAAAAAAGGAAATTGTTTAAGTACATGAAGTTTGTCTTAGGAGCTGTTGGAGGGCAGAGAGGAAGGAATAATTTGCTAATTGTGCCATATATTTTAGAGGTTCTCCTTATTTATTCTAGTCACATATATATGCACTCTTTTACTACGGAGAACTATTTAGCCTGCAGAGAACCACATTTCAATGTGCATGCATTGTAAAACCACTATAGGAAGAGTGTTTAGTGAGCAGCTAATGACTTCCTTAAAAGGATAATACAGTTAACAGTTGAGAGGATGTACAGCTAAATATGGCCCTTGTAAAACTTAGCAGATTCCATTAAAAAACAGACGTACAGGAAGTGTCTAGTTCCTATTAGAACTGATTGTACACAGTTGCATGGGAAGAAATAAATTTAGTGTACAGAATTTTACATCACATCCTTTGAAAGCATTGAAATTCTCTGGGGTCTGCAAATCTGTGCATCTGGTCCACATACACACACATACACACACAAACAATTAACTGGTGTGCAATTACTTTAAAGGAAAACATGCATCTAAAACTCAGAGTCTGCACATCCAGAAGTGAAGGGCAACATCCTACTGACTGCAGCAGGCCTGGGTTTGGTTACACCTGAACCTGTAAGTTAGGCTCTTCCCTTATGGCTACTGCACTCACCCAGAGGGACTCCAGGTCCGTGTAAAGGAGGGGGAAATCCATCTCTGTAATTTCTGTGTTAGAAAAGCAATTCCATTTTCTTACTTGATATAATTTTCTATTTTGAAAATTAAAACAGAGCTAATGCTAAAATTTCCTTCATTGGATTAGTCATTTATTATGAACAGCAATTATGCATTCAGTCTTACCCAGGTTAAATGATTTTATGAGACTCTGTGTTTATTTTCAAGGTATTTTCAAGGAAAAGATTTGGAGCCAGAATCATTTAGCATTGAAAGGTTGCTGGTCACAGGAACCTGAAAAACCTTTCTCAACTGTATTTGAAATGATTTTTTAATTCATTTGCAAGGACATCAGAGAATCAATTTACCCTCTAGTCCTGACGCCAGCGGGTAAAGCCAAGGAAATGACCCAGAGAGCATCAAGATAAATCCCTGATGAAATCCAAGGCAAAATTGCCTACTGGAAACCTAATGAACTGGACTCGGAGGATGTTCATGGACCCAAACAAAAGCTTTTTCTTGCCCCAGAAAGACTCAATTTCCATTGACACAGTGAAGCTTCAAGCTTGTAGTGTGAGGATGCCCCAGCTGAGTTCAGGACCTTAGGAAGGAGTGAAGTTTCAGGCATTTGAGTAGCAAGGGCTCTCACTGGTTCCTTATGCTGCTCTGCAGACCATGGTGGGGAAAAGACTCATGTGGGGCTTCCTTGCTCCATGGTGCCCTGTGGTCTGGCAGGTGAGGATTGATCAAGGACAGAAATATTTAAAACAAGTAATTACAGAATTGTTTATGTTGGAAAAGACCTCTAAGATCCTAAAGTCCAACCATTAACTCGGCACTGCCAAGTGCACCATTAAACTAAATGCCACATCTACATGTCTTTTAAATACCTCTACGGATAGTGACTCCACTACTTCCCTGAGCACCCTGTTCCAATGCCTGACAACCCTTTTAGTGAAGAAGTTTTTCCTAATATCCAATCTAAACCTCCCCTGACACAATTTGAAGCCATTTCCTCTTGTCGTATAGATCATTACTTGGAAGAGGAGACTGACCCTCTCCTCACTACAAACTCCTTTCAGGCAGTTGTAGAGAGTGAATAAGTCACATCTGAGCCTCATTTTATGCAGACTAAACAACCCCAGCTCCCTCAGCTGCTCCTCATAGGACCTGTGCTCCAGATCCTTCACCAGCTCTGTTACCCTTTTCTGGACACCAGCCTTTTGTGTAGTGAGGGGCCCAAAACTGAACACTGAACTGAATTCAAGCTGTAGCCTCGCCAGTGCCCAGTACAGGGGGACAATCACTGCCCTGGTCCTGCTGGCCACACTGTTTCTGATACAGACCAGGGTGCCATTGGCCTTCTTGGTCACCTGGGCACATGCGGGCTCACATCCAGCCACTGTCAACCAGCACACCCAGGTCTTTTCCAATGGGTCACTTTCCAGCCACTCTGTCCCCCATCTGCAGCACTGCCTGCAGCACTTGGTGTGACACAAGTGCAGGACTCATCACTTCATCTTGTGGAACCCCACACAACTGGCCTTGGCCCAGCCTTGGCCTTCCTACCCTCCAGCAGATCAACACTCCTACAGCCAAACATCTTACTCTGCAGCACCCCAAAATAATTCCCTTCCTCTGGTACCCAGCCTATCATAAACAGAGAAGTTAAAAACTCAGATTGATAGAAGAAAGCAGCAGCTGTCGTACTATGGAAGGAGTCCTTCTTTGGCAGGTTAAAAACAATGTATCCCTGGTAGCAAATATTTTTCATATTCCACAGAGAAAATTAAAACAGTGTGGCAGACACATCTGGGCTCTCAGTACCAGTAAGCAAGAGGGAAGTGAAGAGTATCACTGTTGCAAAGAAGAAGGTTTAAAAAATGAAGAGGACTTTTCATTGTAAGGCCTGGGTTTTATGTTGTATTTTTATTACTACAGATGGTTTTGTAGGGAATATCATGGCTATCCTGCTGTGATGGGAGAATTACATTTTATTTAGAAGCCTGAATTTCCAGTCTACAGGTTTTGAAGGAAATAAATAAACAGTTTCACACAGGAAATGAGCAGAAGTCTCTCTGTGGCACACAGCATTTGCGCATCACTGATTTGTGATCTGATATTTAATGGACTACCTGTGTTGAGAATATGGCACTGACATAAACTTCCCGAAGAGCACCACCAACCAGCTTCCTAAGAGCCCAGGCAAAACAAGTGCAGTCCCCAGCATCTCTTGTCATCCCTTTTTCAGCTCTGCTGAAGTGCTTGGGCTAACAGCCACTCTACCTGTGACTTTCGCATAGTTTTTCCAGAACTGGAGTGACACACTTATGTTTTTACTCACATAAAAATATAAACAGGTTATAGATGTGCTGCTTAGAAACCTTTTTTAGCAACAGAATCATCACAGGTGTGCTTCTGCCGAGTCTGAGTCAAACCCACTTAACAAGGGCTGACATGAGCTGCTGCACAAGACAGCGATTGGCTCTGGTGGGCCTCTTGTAGGGCTGTCACCAACCTCTGCCTTGCCCTTTCCAGCCTAACCAAAAGGTCACTAATATTAACACAACAGAAATCCTAGCACATATTAAAAAACCTTATAATTTGCCACATTTGCCCAAGATATCAGTGAAGGCTCAAGAGTTTCTTGCCTCCTCCTTCCCAGAATCAGTATTTCTGGTGAGATTTAGGCTCCTGGTCCAAGGGCAGGCAGCAGTTGCCCAGTCTCATGACCTGTGAGGCATAGCTGGTGTCATTGGGGAGGGAGCTCATTAGCTCAGTTCTGTAACGTCACATCACATCATGTTCTCAGGCATAAGATCACCAGCAGCCACGGCTGTGTCTGGAACCTTCTCAGGCAGAGTGGTTGTCTCAGGAGCATTTCTTCCCCCTCCTGCAGTCTGGATAAGCTGAAACTTTGCACACCCAAGGTGACATCCTCATACAGCCTGAGCAAGCACCCCCAATCACTTTCTCCACTTTCTGTGCACATGTTCATCTTCTTTCCAGTTGACAGTTTGTTCACCCCGTTTCATCATTCTCTGTTGCTGCAAAGCAGCAGCCCTCTGGGAGAGGACATGACAGACACCATCCAGGCTTATGATATGCTCTTCACAATACCCTTGAAGGGTGGAGAACCTGTAGTGTCCTATTGTTTCCTTGGACTCTGTATAGGACAATGTAGCTACTCCCAGCGTGTAGCATTTGGTGCTGTTTCTGTGTGCAACCCCAGTTCAGCCTCCCCAGATTTTCTGCCTGATGCCTCTTTTCTGACAAAGCCATAGCAGTGCCTGCTCTGGCTGCAGGACCAGGTCAGCCTGTGCTCCATAAAGTTAATTCTGCATTGAGTGATTTCCTTTGCCTGTCACACATTACAGAGGAGGCTTCCAGCTCCCTATTCCAAATGTCTTCAGGACACAAGTCCTCTCAGTAAGGATGATCAGAAAAAGATGGGAGAGGAAGGGTTTATTTTTATAGGAAGGAGTGAAGAAAGAAATTACTACTGTCAGATCTGAAGTGACTTTTTTCTCAGCCATTTTTATACACTAACACAGTGGCATGTTGAGACTCGTGAAGTTACACCGCCACACTATTGCATTAACACCAGGAAGAGCCATCAGCCACTGTCCTCTCTGTAGCAGTGGTTGATCTGGGAGGGTCAGTCCTTCAGAGATGACCATGTTACCTACTGGCAGCAGGAGCTGAGGGAGGCAGCCATATGATCACATCATGTCTTAAGAGCCCACCCTTGGGCCGACTGCCCGAAAGATCCTTAAACAAGGTGTAGGATGACCCAAGTGATGTAATCCTATGGAAATCTCAAGTATATCTTCAGGGGAAGAGTGTGCTCCAGGAGCCTCAGCAAAAAGCCCAGGTGCCTACCCTTCTCCCAGACTAATCCACCAAGATTGTCCCAAATCCCCCCCCCCACAATTCGCATGGACACTTGAGGCCAACACCTCTTTAGCACGTCACCAGTGTTATCAGGCCTCTTTTAACTATGGAGATGGACTGCACCATCTCAGTTAGTGATTTGGTAAAGCTGTGAGGCCACAAAGCACCTTCTAGAGAGTTGTTTTCCTAAGAAAGGCTCAATCAACAAAAGGAAGAACCAGGTCTCAGACAGGTTCAGGGTACCTATGTTGGTCTGGAATGGGCTAGGTGGAAGGCAGGCCTGGAGGTCACACAGAGGGCTTGTAATCTTGCCTGTTGATTCCTTCCATCTGTAGCCAGCCACAGTGGATGAAGGTGTTGATTAAACCAGTTATTGCAAAGCCAACATAAAGCAAACAGCCCATCTGAGAGCTAATTGGGTAAAACAGGATGAGGAGTGGAAAGTGCTGGCCACTGGTGGTGGTCTGCAGCCCAGGCTCCAGGGCTTGGCCAAGGAGAGCCTGGCACTGAACCAGAGGCTTGCTCAGTTCCCTGATGAGCTCTGGGAGGAGAAGGAGAGGAACAATGTCTGAGGTCTTTCCCAGAGTGTCCAAGACCCAGACCAACATGCCACCATGAGTCTCCACTGGCAGTTTAGTTGGGAAGTAGGCTGGAAATGCAGTGCACCAAAAGACCTTGACTGATGGTAGATATGTTGACTGTGCATTTAAGTGTGGTCATCTCTTCTGTCTTGATCTTACTTTTATACTCACTCTCTTGCTTGCAATCCCTAAGTAAAGCCAACATTTTTCAGAGTGGGAGTACAAACACTTATTTTTATGCATATAAATTTAAGGCCAAATCATGTGGCCATAAACTGGAGACAAACAGGACATACCATGACAAGCAAAGAGATGGGACTCCCACTCAGCTCCTCAGAGGCCACTGGCTCCTGAGAGGACTAACTGAGAGGAAGGTGGCACACCCCACCCACCACCCTCAGACGTGCCCCAGCACAGCAGCATCAGCCCTCACCCCAGGGTGACTGGGGCTCCTCTCTTTGCAGCAGCCACCTCATCTCAGTGTCCTCAACCCTGTGTGCCTGACTCCTCGCACCCGAGCGTGGACAGCAGGAGCAGTGCTTCCCCTGCAAACTTCAGAGCACAATCACGCATGGGGGGTTGAGGGTCTTTCTCAGGGAACCACTAACAGATTCCTCCAAGTGCAAAACAGCTGCAGCAGTGCAAACCAGAGGCAGATCAGCCACTCAGGTGCTGCAGCAGCACCTCTGCAGCCTGTCACCCTCGCCAAGTTCCCAGGGATCACATCAGAACTGGCCCTGGCTAATTACTGGTGACATCCATGCTTAGCAGGGGTCAAGCCCTGGCCCTGTCTTTCTCAAAACAGGCTTAATAATTATTAACTTCAGACTCGATGAGGAAAAAACAAATGTTAACTAATAACCTTGATTTCCTAGTACAAACCACCGGTTTTTTTAAAACATTGGCTCTGCTTGACTTTCTATTTGCCTGGGAAACACTGATTTGATGCTTTACCTCCTTCCTGCAGTTTTATACCGAGGGAAGGACAGAAAATCTGGCGTGATGAATCAACAACACAAAGTGAAGTCACAGATGTGCCCGAGTCAGTGGGTATGTGGCTGCACTGACAGAACCAGGACTTCTTTTCTTCCTCTTACCTTATGAATTAATTTGCCTTCATGTCAGCTCACTTGTAACTAAACCAGCTTCTTTTCATCCTATTTTTTTAATGATGCACTCTGCAGCGCTTTGTGTAGCCTGAGGGGCTCAAACGGCATAAAAATGGATATTGCCCTACAAGCTGCACTCTGCCATACAATTGCTATCGTCTCTTAAGTCTTAAAAGCCTGGACATGATGTGAATTACAGGCTTTTCTTCCCCATGTGGGGCTCACAGCTTATAGTCCTAAATTACATTTTGTCAGCCTGTTGTCAAAGCAAGATAGGAGACCATTAAAAATAAGCTGCAGTTATGTAAGTGTTCATGAGTGTCTAAATATTAATGTCAGGACTTTGCATAATGGCAATGCTCTAAATAATCCTTTTTAGCCTTTGTAGTTTAATCTTTGTTCATATTTTATCCATTAGTTACCTCTAAATAGCATGGTTCTTTTGATAAGTAAGAGGCTATGAATAACATTTACTGAAATTTCAGCAATCTTGTCTTTCACCAGCACAATCGGAAATGACTGTGTTCCTGGGGCCACTCGGTCTTTGGTATTTTAATTGCAAATGAACTACACAACCTGCAGCAGTTTAAACAAAAAAAAAAAAACCCAAACCCAAAACAAAATTGAAAAAAAAAAAGCATACATCCCAGTGCCCATCTCCTGCTTTTACTATCTGCAGAGGTGTTTGAAATCTCAGCCCACTTGCAATTATGATTCGCACTACTTTTCTACACAATGTTATTTATTGGCTTCCAAAGCTTACCAACAAAATGCTGCCTCCATGACAAGGTGATGAGATAAAATGGTAAAAGGCAGGAATTGAAAGTTTCATACTGTGCCTAACTAGCTGCCAGTGTCCCCATTGATTTGTTGTGTCAGTGAATTGCTAGCCTTGACTGGAGGCCCTAGTGGTGAGCACCATGGATGCTGTAGCATCCAGCTGTGGAAAAGGAGGGTTTCATTTATTTATGTGATCTTGATATGGTACAATCCTACCCTACCAAGGCTTTCATCAAGAAAAAAAAAAGATCGATACCTGGATGGAAGGTGTGTAATATGTTGTGAGCATGGTTTTGGTCAGGGAAACTAAATTCTATAAATACTCTAGCCCTCCCTTTCTCCACAAATGCAATGAGAATCTCATTGCTTCAATATTTTGTAAACAGCCAACTATATCAGCTGGTCATAAAATTTTGATATTTGTTTCCAAAATGCTTGCTAATTCTTTTGCTAATTTATATTGCACTTACTTAAATAAAAATAACCAAGAAAGAGAGATTGAAAAACTGCAAGACGTCTTCCAGCAGGAGAACTGTTACCATTTAACTCACTCCATTACCATTGTTTAGGGTCATAGACTTTCTCATGTCCCCCCAGCATCAAAGGAATGCCAGACAGACAGCTGAGGAAAAAGTTAAGGAATTCCTCACCATTAAAGTTGTGAACAAGGTTATTTTCTAGATTGAGACCGTCTCATGTCTGAAGATCCTATTGTGCAAGCTTTGCCACTGCAGTTGGGTTCTAAGAAAGGTCTGACATGGGTACAGGCTGTTGAGAAAGCACTAAACACTGGTGCTGAATGATTCAGTGTATCACACTGGCGCCTGTTGCAGAAATAACTACTGATAGCAGAGAGCATCCCAAACTCTGGCCTACAAAGCAGATCCTACAGTGTGAATCACTTGGGAGTGATTCTCTCTCCTTCCTTCCACATGCTAAATTACTTAAAATGTTGCTAAAAATATGACTATTGCCTAATATTACCCTTTTAAGTAGTCTTTTTGCAGTGTCATCTTGCAAGCTGTATGGGGAAATTCTCCCACCCATGTGAAAAATATATTTGATAACTCTTCAGAATCTAAATATTCCAGTGGAGGCATTCACTTTCCCTATTTTAAGCACATCCTTCCTAGTTTGGTCAAATGGAAGTGAGCATTAGATCATCAATGAGGTAAAAAGGAACCCTAACCTTCATGTTTTGTTAGCTCTGGAACCTGCTGATGTGGGGAGGACTTGCAGGGAGGATTCATTGCCAAGCTCTGCTTTTCCACAGCCTCAAAATCCTGCTGGGCACTGGAGCTGCTCAGCCCTCAGCATGAAGAGTTGTGGAGAGGAGGGGGGCATGGCACAGTGAATTGCTGCCTGGACCCAAAATGCCTGGGATGACTATCACCCTTTTTTGGAAATACCCCTGTGGAATAGCTGGTTTTATCTCATATCAGAGCTTCTCTTAATGGCAATGACTCATAAATTTTCACTCATATTACCCAGGCTCTCTAGAGCACTCCAGTGTCCTGAACAAATGCAGAAATAATTAGCTACCACTGCAGTGGCTAAATATTATTTGATTCTGAACATCAACTTTAAGGAAATTGACAATAAAAATTCAGCTCTCTAACATTTTTTGCCAAGGCTTTTGGACTGCTAACAGAGTACTAAATCAAGGCAGAATTTAGAGATTCTGCACAATAATTTAGTTTGTAACTAAATTATTTAGTTTAGTAACACTAAACATTTCCTCAGACTTTGCAGAGGGGTCGCAAAATTGTATGTTTTTAAAGTAAAAGCCTAGAAACTGTTTGTGCATATGGTATTTGCACAAAGTTAATATTTTTTTTTCTGCTTTTGCATCCACATGTGTCCCTATACAAATGTGGGTGTGTATGCAGACACATGAGGCCAGTTGGTAAAAGAAATCTACATTTTTAATGTATTTTTTTTAATACCCTGGGTCCAGTGGAATTGTATTACTGACATTTTGACAGTATTTGGACAACTGTTCATGCCTACAAAAATTCCATGGAAGTTGATGATGAGCTGCAGAAGAAATGTGTCTTTGCAGCAGAACAGCATTGTTTTCTGTCTGCTGTTCTCGCCTCTTCTCTTTAAAATACTTCAGCCATCTAATCCAGGATCAGAAATGACACTGTGTCACTTAAATTGCCAATTGCACAAAATAAGTCCTGAATAGTGAGCAACTGAAACAAACAAACAAAAAAGTTTGTGCACAACCCATACTCTACAAATCATGTGTTCAAGCAATTCAGTGTCTGCTCAGAAATAACAAGTGCCTCTGAAGAAGTGAGTGGGGGTTCACAAGCTGACCTGCTAACCACCATCCAGGACAAAGGATTGACATAACCCCACATGTACTTTACTATCATGGAAAATTGGAATGCAGTACCTAGGGAATACTTCTAGGGGAGTCTGCAGTGACCTCTCTGTGTTGCCTAATATTTTGAAGGGGGCGATTTTTTTGCAGTCGTTTCCTGTGATGCTCTGATATCACCCTGATGTGCCACTGCCTTGGGGAGCAAGGCTGTGGGAGAGGGGATGGCCAGACACCATGCAGTCCAACACAGCTGAAAGTGGAGGAGGGATGATGCTCACTCCATGCTTTTGGATGTTTCCAGTGCTGTGTAGGATGTTCCTCTGGGAAATGCTGGCAAAAGGCACCTGGAGACCTTTGCAGGAGGCATAGAGAGGAATGGTGAGAGAGGAGGGATGCAGGGAGAGGTAGAGGTGTGGGCATGGGAGCAAGAGCTATTGCCCAAGCAAGGGCTGAGGCACTGTACCCACGCCCCAGGCCAAGGAAACTGCTCCCTTTCTTACCACCATGTCTTACACATGGCCTGCAAAAAGCACCCATGAAGACAGATGGAGTAGTTCCTATTTTCAGCAGCTGCTGCATGCATGCCAGAAACAGGCTTTTAGTTCTTTGCTGGCTTCCAGTTCATGTTAACGAAATACAATGAAAGCGATTGCCAAGCAAAGGCATAACTGGAGACAAATGCAAAGGGCTGGGAGACTGTAAAAAGTGAATGGCATCCCTGCCCTGCTACCCAGCAAGAACCACGGCATGGTATCGCTGGGATTCTACCAAGTACAATCACTGACCAGGCGTCACATATTTTCCACCTCTCTAAGCAAAAAAAAAAATTGCTATTTTCTCTTTGAAATCCTTGGAAACTCTGCTAGAATAAACTCTCTAATCCTGTTTGAACAAGTGTGATTTTATATTCTCAGTGTTTGCTTTGTGTTGAATTACAAACTCCCATAGCCACTCACTTGAAAAAATGCTTGTGGCTCAAATACATTGAATAGTCAAAACCAAACACTGTTTACTCGTCTGATTGAATTAAAAGCATTCTATTTAAAGTGTTTACAAAATCTTCTACATGTAATAGGGATTCACTGCAAAGCCAGAACAGCGCTTTTATGACTTTTTGAAACCATTGCCGAGGAATCATGGTAATTTGATTATGTTAGCAAGTCTTTTTAAAAATTCAGGAAATTGGGTCTCTGTTCAGTAAAACGAAAATAGGTTGTAGGAAAGAGATACTTGGGCATTAAATGCTACAAGACGTTCTGCTGTAAATTGCCAGATGTTCCCATTCGGTGAACTGAATGTAGTGAAACGTTTTGATTGAGGATTGCAACATGCAGTACAGAGTAATCAAACCTCCCTCAGGCAATGGGATGAAACTCCTCGTACCCTGCTGGAATTATTCAGTGCAGTAAGTTCCCGTAAACTCTCAGCTCAGTGCATGGAAGTGGCTTACACAACCAACTCAGGTCACATAATTTAGAGTTTGCTGCTTTGTGTCTCATCGTCCTATGCATGTGCTTGACAAAAGGTATCGGTTCTGGACATAAGCTTCTCATTCAAAGTCTGCCCGTGTGCAAGAGCCATTTAAAATTAAAATTGCTGTGAAATAAGTCCTGAGGAATTTGGGTTTGTGCTGGATTTTTCACACTTGGGGTATGTAAAACTGCAATGGAAATCCATCAGCTGGTAGCAACCATACAACAATGTTGCACAGGTATTCTCAGGCACAGCAACTCCAGGGGCTCAGGATGGCTTTTTCATTTTGTTTAATGGTCAAAAGGAATTTTGGTGACATTGCTGAGGTTACACATTCACTCTTCTGTTTTTTAAGGAATGCCACAGGATTGATCCCTGACCTGGAGGGCGACACAGAGGCGACCTCCACCTCTGACCTCCCTTCCTCCAAAGAACCCAGCTGGGTGATGGGCAGAGCAGCAGCCTGCCAGCCCTGGGCTGCTCTGCCAGTGCCACCCTCAAGAACAGGATTTCCTGTGATTCTGAAGCAAATTTTCCCAGTTGCCTGTGTTTCAGTTTTAGTGGCAGGTATACTGAGACCCCTAGATGTTTGGCAATGATGTATCACTGGAGGAACAATGGGGATTTTCATGCAATAGGCACAGCTGGAGAAGATACCAATGCACTGAACTCACTGTGATTTTGGCCCCATATCCTGCTGAGATAATTACAGAGCTTCTGAAATTGCTCTACACCAGTATGGTTCCTGAAGGGGCAGCACCATGGGCAGTGTCCAACAGGAGAGGTGCAGTGGTTCAGCTGCTCTCTTGAACCTTACCTCAGGGTCTGGTTCTGGTACCAGAGGGCAAGTGAGGACTATCTGAGCTGGATCAACACTGAAATCCAGAAACCATTAAGAAAGGGTCATTCTTCCCTAAAATAGTTGTGGCCATGCCTGGGTCCCCCTTGAACCCTTCCTGCTGGTGTCAATTTCCATGGGAGGCTGAACCTCTCTCTCCCCTCAGGTGTACAGATTTTGGATCAGATACAGACCTGCAGGAAAATGTACAGTTTCCCTTATGTCAGCATGCCAGCACTCATGCCTTCTTCATGTTCACCATGGTGTGAGCAGGCATTTCTGGCTCCACATGATGCTCACCCACTCTTTATAATCACAGTTTCTACCTGTTAATCCCTCATTTTTGTAAAATTTATTGTCAGGCTGATACAGATGTGAACCTCCACCCAACAGGTGAAAATCCCTGCACTGTTTATATCTCCTAAGGGTTCTTCTTGAAGCACTTTTATCAGCAGCACATTTGGGATTAATTTCAGATTTACATTAAAAAGGCACATCCCTCATCTCTTGCATTGTCACTACTTGGTACAGCTTTCTAAATAATCTTCAAAGAGCAGGTTCAGACTAGAAAAATGTGGCTTTTGTAGTATGTAGAACACCTTTTAACAGTTTCACCACAGAGATGGGTCACAGTGAGGTTACTTTTCTTAATTCCTTTTTGTTGCTGCCTTGACCATAAACTCCAGTACACTCCTGGGAGAGGTGTGCAGGCAGGGCAGGCAGCTCAGCAGAGCAGGCTGCAGAGAAGAGCAGGAGGCCCACTCTCCATGGCTGAGCTCATAGTGTGCTGCACCATGGACCACGCAACACCTGGGAATTACAGAGACATCAAAATGAAGCAAGAATTTGCAAACACGAAAGCAGCTGCATTTTGTCATCACAGAGAGCTGGGGGTGCAGGAAGCTGCTCTTAGATGATGGAAAAGCATCATTGTGAGGCATTTGTGGAGTTCAGCCATACTCTCTCCTACCATTGACGCCATCCATTCAACAGGTTTGGGGTCTCTTTGGAGAGAAAGGACCCACAGCATCATGTTTGGAGAAGGACTCCCTACAGGGGCTTGCTTGGCCTCATCAAGTCAGATCCTCACCCATCTACCAATGGAGGGACTGAGTCCACCTTGGTCTTCCTCCTTTCGTATCTAAATCCAACACTGATCCTGGCAGCAGCTCTTTCTGTGCAAATCTCTTCAGCTGCCAGTACCTGAGCAGGGTTGAAATCAAGCTAAACGTGCTCATTCAGCTTTATCTTCTCCAGGCAGAACTGACTGCAGAGGTTGGAGTCATGCACCATCGCTGCCCAGAACCATGACACTGCGCACTCAGCACTTCACAAAGCCCTTTGAGGGTGCTGATTATATGGTGCTCCCTGGGCACAGAGTGATATGCACATAGCTTCCCACTGGTGTGATACCAGAACACCAAGAGACAGCAAATTGAATTTAGCCTCTTAATAGCATTTATTTAGATTTGCTTTAGTAACGGGCAAGAATAAGGGCCTAAGAGCCCAGGAGACTATAATCCTTTTAGACACTCAAGCTCCTGAGCAGAGTGAAGTGAATCTTCCAATGTCATGTGAAAGACTTGAGAGACTCAGAACCACAGGAAACGCAGGGAATCCTGTTGCCTCTGAATGAGGCAGCAGATGATGGATGGCCCAGAGGTGTTTTCCTCTCCTGTTTTCTTTGGTACTGCTGGGCTGAAGAACAGGGGTCATAAAGACAGACTCAACTGGCATGAAAATTAACTTTCTAGCATCTATAACAAGCTGTATCTCTTTTCCAGAAATTTTGTGAGAAACGAGAGATTTTGTTAAATCCGCACCTTTGCTATTAAGGCTTGAAGATGCAGTGCTCTAAGCTGCTGAAAAAGTATCAAATCCTTCAGCAAGGGATTTATCAAAACGTTTAAATGAACTCTTCATAATGTGGAGCTAGTATCCTTGATAATATGGTTTCTTACAAAATTAAATAACAGTGTAGGATTTTTGAAACAAATCAACTCTTGGAGTCTACTACTGTCACAGTGCTTTTTCATCTCAGGAAATTTCTGGGGACTATAACTGGTGAAGATTTATTTCATTGCGTACTTCTGAGGAAAAATCCATGTTAGAAAACAAGGGCTTGAGCTGTGGCAGATGGTGCTTTTCTGAAGAAGAAATTAGTGTTTAATAAGGATTGTAATAGTGCAAACCAGATGTTCATCTCACATTTTATCTTTGAAAGGACTTGGGATGATGCCATATAGATACATATGTGCATCACAGATCTTGAAAAAATACACAGCTGGATCCCCAGGGGCTCATTAAGGGAGGAGTAACTTTCTGTGAGCCATCACACTCCACCGAAAAATCAAGGTCTGTTTAAACTGTGACTAAAGATCTCCTAGGAACTCCCTTTCACCTCTCACATGGACAGAGCAGCAGTCCAGAAGAATAAGGGAAGCAGCAACCTGGTTTTCCAAGCAAAATGGTGATTCTAGTTTCATCAAGTATTTCAGAAAATAATATTTAACTATGGAAGGAAGGCTCATCAAGAAATGCTACTCCTACTGGGCTTTGTCTAGCTCTCCACTGGGATGCAGATGTGAGGCAACAGGATTCCCTGCCACTCATATTGTGACTTCCAACAAAACACAAAGCTATAGGCACTTTGCTCCTGCTACATGACAGCCTCTCAGCCTTCAGTGAGCTGTCTCTGTTTCTTCCTGGGCAGTGGAGAAGTGTTTCCACTCCTTGTCCTTCCACCTGCTGAGCTACCCAAAGGCTCAGACTCTTAGCAGGTGCTCCTGGCAGGAGGCCTGAGGTCAGAGCTCCCAGCCTGGTGCTGAGGTCTCGCTACAAGACCATTCTAAGCCATGTGTGGCTGTCACTCCCCTGCCTGTGCCACGGACACCTTCTCACAGTGACACATGGCCTCAGCTGCCTGTGGACAGCACAACTATGCCTGTACCTTCCCACAGATACGAGCCGCTCCCGCCATGCATCCGTAGCGCCGGCTGATGTCAGAGTGGCTTCACTGGCAGTGGTGTAGAAGATTATTATCCTGGCCTTGTTTCCCTTTTGCACTTGCAGTAAACAAGGCCTTGCTTCCAACCAAGATTCTCTGCCTTACTATCTTCACTTAGCAAAACCACACCTTGCTGTAGAAAATCAGCCATGGATGGATAAATGTCTACCCACCTGGGAAAAATCCAATTAAAAATGCAGGTGGCCAGTACTCCAGCTGCAGTGCAGCCCTGAAGCTCCAGCAGCTCCTCCCAGTGCTGGGAGCAGTGTCCTGGGACAGACAGAGGCACCCACACACCTTCTGAAATTAGTTACTCCTTTGGTTGTGCTGCAGGCCTGGCTCCTGGCTCCTTGGGGGGTGGGTAAAATTCAGGGGTTTTGTCCTATGTCAGGGGCCTGGCAGCTCCCATGGCTGCTGACCTGGGAGTGAGAGGAGCTGGGAGCCCTGTAGGAAGAGGCTGTTTCTCCAGCAGTGGCTGCTGACCTGCTTCGGTCCTTACTACTGCAGCAGCTAGAGTTGTTCTTTATTCCCAGTTTTTTAAACAAGGATTTTGTCACAGCACTGAAATAATGACCAAGAGGCTGAGCATTTTAGTTAGCTCTACTATGATTACAAGGCTCTTTTCTGCAAGCCAGCAAGGAGACCAAGTGGGTACATGCTCCATTTGTTGAGGAAACACCTCTGAGTTCCTGCTGCCCTCCTCTCTCACATCTCTGCAAGCCTGCCTCAGCATACAAACAAATTCAGAAAGCAAAGATGCTCAAGTTATTTAGGCACATTGGAGAAGCACACAGAAAAATATCTTACCTAAGAGTCCATGGTGGATGTAATTGCCAGCATGTTTTTTCTGGGCATGACATTCGTACTTCTGCATATTGCTGGGGCATTCAATGCCATGGTTGTTTTTGCAATCAGAGTTCAAGGTATACTACATGAAGAAGTTTGCAGTATGTATTGTACAAACACAAAAAAATACATCAATTAATAGGATGTTTTAATGAGGATGAGATACATCTTGCACACTTAAATTATTTTATAACTGGTTTACATAAATATCTTTGCTATTAGTAATTTGTAAATCAATTAAATATGTCCACACAGGTTGATATAAAAGGCAAGAATGCTTCTCAGATTGCTTGTACTTTCATTCCCGTTCAAGGTCTTCTCACAGTGGGGCCAGACACTATCCTGTAAACAACAGGGTTATCTTTTCCAGCTTATTGTTTTCTTATGACTCAGATACAAAACTGAACTACTGTCATTCAGTTCTGGAGGAAATGCTTTAGCTTAAAATGCTCCTACCAGAGTTCACGCTGAGTTGCCTCACCTTGCAGTTAGAGCAGGTGAGGAGTGCACGCAAATGATTATTGACGTCTTTAGGAGCTCAGCTGATGCAAGGTTAGTTACTTAACTCAGTTATCTGCTGGAGCCCTTGAACTAAAATAAAGGTTATTCTCACTGACAGCATCTTTGGTGTGTGCAAAAGCACAGGAGAACTCATTAAGGACTTCATTATTTGAAATTCTTAGGAGTTGCACCAAAACCCTGTGGCTGCTAAATGTGTCCTTGCAGAGTTGGGATTTAATGAATTTAAAATGTTTTTCACTACAGAAAACAAGAAAGAAAGAAAAAACATTAAGTGTCACCATCTAACATTAATGAAGAATTTGGAAGGCAAATAGATTTTTTTTCCAGTGTGAAGATATTTGCAAGTTTTTCCAGCTTTCCTGGGGTTCTACAGAGGCATTGCATCTTGTACTGCCAAGCAAATCCACTTCTGTAAAGAATTTCTTAAGGGCAATAGTGTGAAAGCACCTGTGATCTCAGAAGTGAGATTTACTTTAGAGAGACCACATCAGTATTCAGAGCCCTCCAGCACAGGCTGGGAACATGGGCTCATTTCTGACAAAGTCACAGCTGGCATCATACCTGAAAATCAGCAACATCCTCTACCTCTGAGTCTCTAAGGCTTTAAAAGGACAATATGATTCTTCTTCTTCATGCCTATTGTTGTTAACATGGGAAAGTCATACCAAATTTCAACTAACTGGTAGGAACTGTAGAAACATCCCTCTGTGCTCGTTCATCACAGATGTGGCTGTCCATTATCCCTGTTCCTCATTCATGAAACATCTAAACATTGAATCTTGTGGGACAGAAGCAATGATCTTCCTTGTGCCTAAAGAGCTGTTGTAGCATTTCAGGCAGTGTCTAAGCAGATAATTTGAACAGCATGTGTGCTTATGATTTTGTTGGCTGCAGAAGAGCTCTTCTTCACCTTTGTCCTGGATCCTGTCCTGAAGGATTCCAACACTATGCAGTGTCCACTGCAAATTAATGTGCTGGCAGGGCCTGCCACTGCAAGTGGATGTGCAGAGGAAGGCGCTCACAGAGCAATCCCAATGACACACACGTGGGAGGATTCAAGGGACTTCTGTTGCTCATATGGGTTGCCATTAACAAACATGAGTCTTTATCATAAAGTTTATGACTGTGCCTACTACCCCATGTAAAGAAAGAGGGGAAGGAAGAAAGCACCCACTGCCTTTGTCAAGGTGATAATTCCCACTCCAATGAATATCAGTCTTTTTTCTCCCTACTTGCATCCTTCTCCCTCCCTCCCATCCTCCCATTTCCTTCCGCCACTACAAAGCCCTTCAAAGATCAAAGTCATCATTGACCATGAGTTTCCACAATGTTTCTGCTTCAACATTGGCTGGGAGCCAGCTGGCATGTGTTAAAAACCATCATCAGAATCTGTTTAATTACTGTTCCCAATGCAGTGTTTTAACAAAACACTGGAATGGACACAGTTCCAGCAAGCTGATGCCCAGTGATGAGACACTGCAGCAGTGCAGCCATGACTTTGACGTTTGCTGTTTTAGTTCTTTTTTATTCCATCCTATTAATCCACTTTCTGGCCTGTTTTTAAAAGATGCCTTTGAAAGAACAGTAAAAGGAGATCTCTAAGATTTTCCCCAATTCAGTATAAATTTACTATTAAAATAGGTCCCATGTATATTTGGATTCAAAATACATCACTCACAAAAAAAGACACTCTTTCTGCTATGTCTCCTTGATCTGTGACCCGTTCTTGGACAAGGACACTCTCCTGGCTAGCCTTGGAGCTGCATGTTAGTGTGATGATTGGCTGCTCCAGGCAGTGCTTGCAATTCATTCACTCATTAAATTAAGCCCACTGTGGTTGTGTCTAAGCCTTTTCCTGACCTTTGATATATGTCTCGACTTCTGGTCCTGCCCAGAATCACTGGGTGGTTCCTCTGGCTCGCACCTTCTCTGGGTTCTACCCTGATCCAGGACCACATGTTCTTGCTGCCTCAGGAAATCACAGGCAACAGAGGCCAGGTCAGCCATGCTCCACACAGACACTGGCTACCTTCATTGAAGGGCCTCATGCTGTACATCTCTCTAGCCAATGGCACGCATTTCCTTTCGCACCATGGTCTCAAACACCGGCAGTCAGCCAGCCTGGGCACATGCTGCCTCAGTGAGCAACACAGTCTGGCACCAGTGTGTGCTCCCAGCTACCATTACCATTGTAACAGGTCAACCAAAACCTTTACCCTCTTCAAACTGTGCAGCTGGACGCCCTTCAGGTCAATCTGCACACTGTGTCTAAGACTTTGCACCTCCAGGGACTCCGCCTGTGAGCCTCTGTGGTTACACTCACTTGGTCAGACTTGATCTCCCTGAGCATTAGCACTATTATCCAGAATTATACCACAGGATTGACAGCTGCAATGCTCCAAACCAAGTGCAGCCAAACCACAGAAACTCAAAGATTACCTGGGGTAGGAGAAGTCTGAACTACCGGTTGCAGGAGGGCATCCATCCCAAAGTACTAGGGAAAGGCAACAGTTTCACTGTGCCACTCAAGATGGAAATTACATCTCTGAGGCAGCAGCACCGTGCACTGAGAGACATAATCGGAGCAGTCCCTGGCCGACGCACAAGTTATCTCTGTTTTGCGGAGTGGAACTGTGTTCTCATGACCACTTTGACCACTGCTATATACCTGTTATGCTTCTTGTCACCCAGAAATTTGAACTGCAGGTGCCCAGGACGGGATGGCGATGACAAGGCAAGTCCTGCAGCTGAGTCCTCAGCTGTCCTGGTAGATGTGTCCCACAGCTGAGGACATTGCTGTCCTGGCAGACACATCCTCCCGTGAGCCAGGGAACCACTCCTGCTGCTCTGCGGCAGACGGCCTCTTTGGCAGCTCGAGGGACTGTGAATAATCCTTTTGAGCTTCTGCCACCAGTCCCAAAGTGTGATCAGTACACAATGACTCCAATGGCATAGTGTGACCCCTCTCCTGCTCTCAGTGGCTGGGTTTGAACAACGGTGACAAGAAAGAGCTGGAATGTAAGGGATATTCAAAGGGCTCTCTCCTTCACACAGGCTCTTTCCTTCATGACGGGAAAGTAGTCACCCCATCAGATCCCAAGACAGTGTTGCACGCATGCCATGTATTAGGGACACACTGTCGTGGCATCTTCACTTTGCCCCTGTCTCATGTGACAAATACATTTCCTTGTCCTGCTTCCCTTGTTCCATCACACAGCCGGATGTGGAACTCAGCCCTGAGAAGCCTGACTCCCAGCATCTTGCCACAGGGCTTTTGCCCATGCCAGGAGCAAATAGGCTGAGGGAAAAATGTGTCTTCAAGACAACCATGATGCTGGACTGAGAACCTCAGCATCCAGGGTCCCCCAGCAGGACACAGCACATGTGGTACCTGGGGCTCACAGCGCTGTCCCCTGTGACATGGTCATTTTAATAACTCCTCTGCAGCTCCTTCTTGTATACTAATATGCTTCATCTCCTCCATGGAGGATTTAATTAAGGGTTAACTGCTCAGGGCTTTTGTTCAAAAAGACATCAGAATCTTCAAATTCTTGGTCACCTTATGTCAGCAGTTAGTATCTGAAAAACTATCTGGGCGTTATCCTGAAGATAAGGGTAAAATCTTGCCCTTGAAGAGGTCACATGAGAATTTTACCATAGATTTTATCATATCCCTGGAGGTGGGATTTTCCCCAGAGATTTCTTGTGCCTTAACTGGGTGTTCAGTTAAAAAGACCGCACATGGTGCTGTCTAACTGGTGTTTAACTTTTCTGCTTCCAAGATTTGCTTGACCTAAGACGAGAGCTGTGAGTGGAGGAGAGGAAGGGGAGACAGGCTGGGCAGGAAACAGAGTCCAGTGAACTTGTACAAACCTTAAACAACTGCAGTTGGCTGGGATTCAGTATGTGAGATGGACCAAGGTTCAGGCGGATTTATTTTATCCGGAATTGTTTCACATCTCTGGATGTAATGTGTGGGGTTGGCTCCCACTCCAAAAGCAAGTGGTCTTCTGAAGAAGGCTTTTACAAGACAATCTTTCATTTATCTGTAGTGTAGCATTTGCCTTCTCCACATTCACAAATTTGGAACTAACTCTCTGTATGACATAGAATTTAATGAGTTTGTCTCCTGAATTCTGCAAAGCATTTCAAATACTTTGATGGCATTTTCTCTTTAGTAATTAATGTCTTATCAGTGAGTTTTGCAGAGAACAATGGCCTGATTCTCCTCCAACGCTGTTTTACATCTCTGTAGCTTCACTGACTACAAATTAGTTACTCCTGCTTCACATAGGGCGAGATGAGAATTAAGACCTTAAGCCTCCTACTATTTAATCACATGCTTTGAACTCATTTTCTCTCATTCAGAATCTATCCTTTGCATGCAGCCCTGCATAATTGCCATTTTACTATCTTAGAAAGATGATCGTTATCGAGAACGTGTGTACCAACTACTCTTTGATTTCAGAAACCCGAAATGAGGGACACTCCAGCCCGGGGAAGCCCCACACCACATCATCTCATGGCAGGAGGTGGTGGTCCTTCTCACCCTGGTACCAGACCTCCCCTGGAGACTGTTCTACAAGCTCTGAGGGACAGTGGTTATCATTTCATGTCGCCCTTAATAAGCAGCCTTTTCTACATACTAGAGCAGTTTGCAATTAGACTCAAAAAATAAAGGCTTGCTACAGGAAAATGAAGCTTTTTCTCTAGCACGAAAAGTCCAGCTGCATTTTCTCTTGAAAACAGCCAGACCATAGACTCTCCTTGTACTGCCGACTAATTTGTTTTGATGCTCACAGGATGTATATCCTGAAATTGGAATAAATATGCTGAAACATGCATAACCTGGACACATCTTTAATTAATTCTTTTGGCTCTGGATCCAGTTCCATCTTGAGAAGGTAAAAGCAACACCAAGAGAGAGAGAAACAGAAATGCAAAAAACCCAGATAGCTGTGATAAGGCTTGACATAGACAGATGCTCAATTGCTGCTGGAATACATATTTATTTAAAATATATTTTTATCTGAACAATAAAGTAGGAGCAGGCAAGAGGTAGCAGATACTGTTTTAAAATACTTTCATTAATTACACACAAATCTGGATTAATTTTAGCATGTTCTGTGAATTAAACAGGCAAGTGCTTCAGGATCTGTTTACTCCCATAAGTTAGGAGATGATAAGTGGTGTCAGCTAATTCTGTTGATTTTCTCATGTCTGCAAGCATTACTCATATGGGTACAGATTTCCAGGGCCAGACAACAGAAATTAGTTAAATGGGACACATTGGGCATTATATATTAAGAACAACATTAAGAAAACCTTTGCTACAAAAATATTTAAGCTACAAAACAAAGTGTTTTGCTTTTGCAAAACAAAATTAAGGTTGTCCTTGCAACTAATGCTTTATGATACCATCTTTAATTATAGTCGTCTGTGTCATTGTCTCCATAGCTTTAAATTTCTGCAACAAAATACTGCATGGATCTTACTGCTGCATGGATCTTACTGACAACATTATCTCTCACTAAAAAGCCTATTATTTATACTGATCAGCCAGTGCAGAGAGTTGGGGCCGACAGACATCTCTCCTTTGCTATTTGCTGACAGCAAAGGAAGATGGTGCCTTACATCTGGTGGTGTAATTTCAAGGTCTGGAGGAGAGCACAGTTGTTCAGTGATGGAAAAATTATCATCTTGTCTTGGTCAGGACTGCATCCTTCCCCTTCTCCTCCCAGCCACTGCATGGTCCTGCTTTCCTGCCTTGCTGCCCCCATGGGTATCACCTACCATGAGTCTGATGTCCTGGCATTTGCCCCTCTGTGCCAATGTCTCCCTCCACCCTTGGTCCTGTCCTTCTCACTACCCTTATTATTATTATTATTATTATTATTATTATTATTATTACTATTATTACTACTACTTCTACTATTATTATTACTACTATTCTTCTTCTTCTTCTTCTTCTTCTCCTCCTTCTCCAAGTCTTACAACCACTGACCCTCTCTTTATTCCTCCCCTCTCTTCCCCCTTGCTGCACAAACACACAGAGCAGACCTTGTCTAACAGGTGCCAAGGAGAACTCTACAGCCAGCCCTTTTATTTGGAGACCAAGCACAAAAGGATTTCTGTGACTCTGAGCTGGAACATGTCTGGCCTAGATGGGATTTTTAGGAGTCAGAATTTAACAAGTCTCTACTGAGCATGTACAAATTGCAAAGACAGTAATGCTTAGACATGGTCCAAAGTTGGGAATAATTTCTCAAATGTGTTAAAAAGAAAATTTCTGGTGTTTGGTTGACTCCTTTTGCCAAATTTTTGTGCTTTCCTCCCATGCATGGAGGTAAAACAGCTTCTCAGGGAAATATTGGAGGGAATTTGGATTACCATAGACAAAATAACATACTTTCTCCTAACCTTGCTCTTGGAAACAGATGTACCATTCTTGATAAAACTTGGAAAACAAAAAATAAAATGAAACAAATGAAGTCAGCTGGAGGTTGATATCCAGTATAGGAAATTTCAGCTTGATGCATTAAACTTTGGCAAATGTATAAGGAACTGACAACAAGATATAATAATGAAAAAGTGTTGGGCAATCACTGCACCTCTAATTCATAACTCCCACACATTTTAAGATAATGGAAATTACTCATGTTCATCAGGAATTGAATAGATGCCTCTGTTATTACTTGTATTATTCAGTTAGCAACAGCAGCCAAATGTATGTCTGACTTTCATTAACTTGAGCAGGATACCTTGCAGTATTAAAATCTATTTCAATTCAACCCTTCTGTATTTTTCTCTTGATGTACTGCATACAAACCTTAACCATGATATCATCTTTTGGGATAATAAACTAAATCAACAATGCATTTCATTTGCAGAGATCATCACATATGAGACACTTTCAGGTATGCAAATGTCTCAGGCAAATATTGAGCCATGGCTCTAAATGGAACTTTCAGAGATAAAGAAATATCTTTTCTATTTTAAAGGTACATTTTGTCCTAATTAAAAAAAAAAAAAAAAGGCAGTAGCCTTGGCTAGAATTGTCAGAGTGGTAAATTTTACCCTGCTCAGGCCAGCACAAAGTGACACTGAGTTTCTTACAGCAGTTAATGTCCAAAGACAAAGCTTCTATATCCAGGACAGAAGTGGGTTTTGGCCCAGTTTCATAATTTTTTGGTAGTTCTAGCTGTCAGCATTGTGTCATTCACTTTACTTATGGTTCTTGGTAGGTGTCTCCCCTGGAAAAGAGATTCTTAAATGAGGAAGGCACTTGGGGCATGTATTTCACATTTAAAAGTTTCAGCGAGTTGCTGAATAGCAAGGGATGAGTCCTACTTCAGGAGTGCTGCCAAAGCTGGACTTTAATGTCAGATGTAAAGGCCATCTTTGAATCTGGATGAATGACTGGTTCAGATGTACACCTCTAGGTAGGGGTCAGGACTTCCCAAAAGTAACTCTCCTGCAAAGCTGGCTGACCCCATTCTCAATGAGCACAGATGACTCCAGATCCCCCTCTGCATCCCCTCACTGGAGCGAAGCCCCCAGCCTGGGTGCATGTCCCCATCTCTTTGCATTGATACTCATTCCTTTTGTTGTACAGTGACAAACACAAACCAGCCCCATTTGCAGGCTACTTCTGGACTGTTTCACCCAACCCACCATCTCGTCAGAGGCTGCTGCTTGTGCTCTGCTTTTAATGCCAGCCTTTTATTTTTCTTATTACGTCTCCCTACCACTATACTTGTCCATTAAAAATGAACAAAAAAAACTTTTGTCAGCTGCATGTTTCTGTTGTCAGTTGTTGCAGGCCAAGCTCAGACTTTCTGCTGCATTCATATAAAGCCCAGCATTATAAACCACTTTATAAACCCCATACAGTCCAGCTGTGCAGCCCCAGTGGTGCCACAGCAGACACAACAAGCACTGGTTGCTCAGCAATGCCCTTAGCTCCTGCTGCGCTGTTGTTTCAGCTATCAGCGATGCCTGGTTTTGTGCAGACATGTTTTTTACTTCATATCTAACCAAAATAAAACTATAGATACAATAAAAATTAAATAACCTGCATATGTCTATGATTCAGACACTGCATAGCAAAAGAGGCCTCTGGATCAAACAGAAGCAAGCATGTCCTAGGGTATTTTGAGGATGTTTAGAAGAGCTACCCTTTAGAACAAGAGCCTGTTGAGGAAGGATGCATGTTCATGTAATTACACTGTCAAGAACTGATGCAGAAAAGAATCATTCATTGATGTGTTACCAAAAATTGCTGGCACCTCTCCTGTGGTTCAATGGCCCCATGAGAACCAGTCCCATCCTATCACATCCCTGAATTCAGATTATAATAGAAAAATGAATGCAACTGCACTTACAAATATTACAGGCATTTTTATAGAAGAGATGAGCAGTTCTCAAATTGTTCTTAAATTAGAAGCATAAAATTTGGGAGTTTGGGGATGTGATAATAAATCTCTTTAAACTGTCCTACCAGCACATTTTAGCAAGATTTTTTTCAGATCATTGCCAGTATGGGTTCAAACAGATTTAATGTCAGTTGCTTTTTTCTTTTTCACAGCTTCTGTCCCTCTTTGAATAAGTTATTTGATAAAATTTGCTACCTCTTATGATCTTTGAATGTGATGCCAAGGCTATCCCATCCTGGGCACAAATACAACCATAAGTCATTTACATAACAAACAGCTCTGGCCAACACCACCTTGCCACCCACTGCAGTGAGGTTCAGGGTTGTGCTTTGGGCCAAGCGCTCTCAACCACAACTTGTATTATTGAACAAATTTTAATAGAGAAATGGCATGATTAGGAACTCTCCTCCCCATGTAGATCTCTTTCCTTGGCCCTGCTGGTTGTGCAAGTCACCTGCAGGATTGGCCATGCAAAAATGAATGCTTGGGAAGCACTCAAAAAATTGTGATGACCATTACCCTTAATGGTGCCTTGACAGCCACAGGCCAGAAGAATTTTTCCCAAGATTTCCCACACTGCTTTTTGCACAGTTCACATGTATTTCTAACCACAACTCTTCCCTAAAATTCCAGTAACTTTCCCCTTAGGAGAGACCCAAACCTGAATTTTCAAATTTGGTGGACATTCGGGTCTTTTCCGTAGTTGATAACCACACAGCACATGCTACACGTGAGGTCCTCTTGCATTCTTCCAACATACAACACATTTTGAAAAAAAATGGCCTTTGGTGAAGTTTGTCTCAATCCCACCCCAATCCCAATCCTGCCTGGTTTGACTCAATGTCAGTGTGCTGAATGAGTGGCCTGTGTCCATTGGAGGGCTGGGGGGACTCAGGGTGACACAGGGGCAACACAGTGAACACTGCCTGACAGTCTGCATAAGAAATGCCCAGGCCTGCAGCTGCTTCTCCATGGGACCACATGAGGAAATGCTCTTAGTGCTGTACGGTGCTCCCAGGCAGAAGACTCAGGAGAGTGGGGAGGGAGTAAGTGGAACCCAAGAAAATATTTTGTTATTTCTGTGAATTACAAGGGTTATTTGTTTTCTATTCTTTAATCCCCACTCTCATTTCCGTCTTTTCAAATCATCTATCTGGCTTCTGGTCTTTAGTTCTGCTCCTTCTAGCATTAACGTGTGTGTTTATCTTCACGTTTGGCATCAGATATTGTCCCCACAGAGGCTTAAGGATTTGTGTAAGCCTTTGGAGGTTTTGCAGGTCTTAGTCCCAGATCCTTCAAGGGCACTGCCCATACGTACACTGGTGGTCCATGAAGAGCCCATTTCTTGCCATCATCTTTGCCTGAGGAAACTCTTCTCTTTGCTTGTTGCAGATGATACTTTGATCTTTGATAGATTCTGCCAAGAATGTAAAACCCTGATAATAATGGATTGTAACATGGAAGTAAAGCTGAACTTGGTTCATATGTTAAAAGACATGCCTGTTAAAGAATGCTAAAAAAATGTTAAGTCTAAAAAAAATACCCTACTGTAGTAAATCACCTGCCTCTTGGTGTTTGACAAGCCTTAGGATGCTTTTAATATGCAGCATCTCTGTCTTCACATTTGCTCTTTTATGTTATTTGTTTCTAATGTGGCGTTCTGTTTTCCTGCTGTTAAGGAATGCTGTTCCTGGTTTCTGCCTTGACTGGGGGCAAGTTGCAACCTCTTCATCTCTCCCCTGCCTGCAAACTGGGTTGCCTGTAAGACCCCATGCCTATGTGAGGTCCTACAGATTTTGCCCAAACGGAGTTTTACTCCCTTTGCTTCACTGTACTTCACTCACCCACATCAAACAGTGCTGAAAATTGTTGCTTAGTTGAATTGAAATCCGGCTGCCTACAGAGGAAGAGGATACACAGAATTAGGTCTTAAGTATTTGCAACGTACTTTGAAGGAGAAAGATTATATTAAACAATCTGTTCAATATAAGGAATACATTAAACAATCTCTGTGTGTGACACCAACAAGGAGCAGACCACTGAAAATCTGGTAGGATTTCAGTGGGGAATGCAGCCTAAAAATCAATGACATGGCATGTCCGGAAGGTGGATCTAGAAATAGCAAGTGTGGTAACTGTTGAGAGGTATCACGTTCCTGGGAGTGGGTTGCACACAGTAAGAGCACTCCAGGCATGGCCAGCCTTCCCTCTGAGGACACGGGTCCTGCCATTTCCCAGCACAGTCAGCCACTGTGCCCACACTGCACAGGGATAGCCAGGGATCTGTTTGCCTGGGAGAGGCTGGGAAAGTGATGAGTGGGGTGAGAGATTGCTTGTGCCAGATTATTTGATTTTCTTATATGGCATGCCTGTTTTGATAGGAAGGCAACCAGATCAGGAACTGGAGGCGGTTGGGATCTCAGCACAACCTGTTAGCCAAAGTCCTTCACAGAGCACAGGGTAAGCAAAGTGAAGGGCATGCAAAAACATCTGCCTGGGAGAAACATCTGCCCAGGTTATCTCCCTGGGCTCTTCTTGCCCTCTCCAGAGCCGGAGTCCCCTGAGACAGATAGATTTTGCTCAAACAAAAGAGACCATTATGGTCCTCGTGACCTTTTGATTCAGGCTATAAAACGCTGTTTGCTATCTTCTGACTTAAATCACCAGTGGTAGTTTGCAAGTGAGACTGATATATTTTGCTTTCGTGGTTATTGCTCCTTTCCCATGTCCAATGACTGATGTAATGTACGTACACGTTCAGCGGTGGAAACATGCTGGCATAGGCAAGTGGATCGGGCTGAGGCTCCTAAGCTCTGCAAAACCACCATTTTCCCCAGTTGAGAAATACCATGGACTAGTCGTAGCAAGACTTCTTGTTTTGGCTTCTGGAGCACACATTATTGGTGCTGTGAATTCCTGCAATATTTATTTTGAAGGCATAGCTTCTGGATCCATGTAACTAGCTACAAATCGCAGCCCTTTCTTACTTTGCCGCCCCTCACCCCTAAAAGTTTCTAGTTTTCTTGTTGAGGGCGAAAAGTCTAAAAAATAAATGAATCCTGAGGCAAAAAACTAAGTGGAAATTCACAATGAGCTGGCATTTTTGGGATAGCCCCGCTTCCCGTGATTTTTCCGACCCTTGAAGCTGCCACCGAGGCTAACCGGGGAGGGTGGCGCGGAGCAGCGGTGCGAACCCCAGCGGCACAGCGCTAAAAACACGCGGCCGCGGCCAGATTTCTCTCGCGCAGGGGGAGCCTTTCCACGTCCCCGCTTTTTTACGGGGCCAGCCCTCTCTTAGTCGGTTCGCGGCGCTGCTCATGTTTTCCACTGTGGGGGAGGACGAGAGAGGGGAGACCAGGGATGAGAAGGAGGAGGAGGAGGAGGAGGAAGGGGGGGAAAGTTGCTTGAATTTGCGAGGGGCGAGAGCCGGCGGCGGCGGGCGCTGCTTCTTTCCACTGGCTGGGGGAGCTGCCAATCTGTGTTGTAATCCTGCAGGAATTTCTGCGGGGTTTAACTGGGAGCCGCGGCGCCGCCGCCGCGCACTCGGGGCGGAGGGAGGGCGGCGGAGCCGGCAGCGCGCAGTCTGCAGCCCGCGCGCCCAGCGCACCACCGGGCCC